>LPNX010604747.1:472216-489893 GCA_001517045.1 Pseudotsuga menziesii | reverse complement strand
TCCCTAAAATACCCCAAAATTTGGGGGTGCCTCTACACGTCCCCATTGTGCGTTTCCCCGCTCCCACGCCCCCCCGTCCCGGATACTTGGTGGAACACTGAGAAATTATGTAGGTGTGGTAGAGCACATATGAATGCACCAACCTTAGACTGATGCTAACTTCAGCCTTTTCCTGTTTTAAAAGTGCTGTTCCACATTTAGGACAGCACATGCATTTCCAGGATTAAAAGTTGTTTTCTTCTTTAGTTAAGCTCAGTTCTTAAATTAGAAAAGTAATGAATTAAGGAAGTGTTTCAAATTTAGGACAGGGCTACCTAGGATGCGGGTTCATGCCTTCATGCGTTCAATTCTCTCTTAGTGGGCACTCTAATCCTCACATAGCTATACATGCACACAGGACACATTACTCTAGGAAAAATTAAAGTTGGGGTTTGCTCCTACCCTTGGGTGCACCACAGGATGACTGCAATACAATGTAAACCTAATCTTTTTTATTCTATAGAAGAAAGGCAGGGCACAACATAGATATAAGACATTAAGAGTTTGTGAGGGCACAGAAGACGTAATTCGTATTTCAGATTTGTACTTGTTGTTCATATTTTCAGAGTTCTATGTTTGCAGCTCTAGCATCTATCATCTGTTGTTTCGATAGGTTATGTTACCACCTGAGTTGCACTCAGTTGGACTTTCAAATGACCTGCCAAAGATGAACAAACATTTGTTCAGATTCAGAGTTCAGAAGTCCATTCAGGCCTTCTGAAGGCCCTTTTTTCACTTCTTAACTACATGTTCATACCCTACGGGGAGGTTGTATAAAATGTGCTACCATGGGTTTTTTCAATTTTGTAAAGAACTTGGCTTCCTAGGATTTGGTTATCAAGTCGATTATTCCAAGGTGTTTTTTCCATTGTTAATTATGCAATGTTGAATAAGTGATGTATAATTTTCGAGTTTTTCACCTGCTCCTCCAAAGATGGAATAGTCGTCTTGGTGGTTAAACCCTGGGAGGTTATTAAAATTCATGTGTCAATGTATATGAACATACTAGACATTAATTTTGAGTCATATGGACATGTGCTAGGTCCCCTAGGTTTATTTTCCATTTTCGCAAATATAAAATTTTCTCGTAAAACGGAGATTTTTTAAATGTCTTAATTAAAAAAATTGTAAGGGGCATAAAAGTATGGTCCGGAGGCAAAATTTGGTGTGGGGGTGCTTGTTTTCACACTTAAAGCATTTCCTTTACCATGGAACCCACTTTTCATATGCTTCGGGTGATTAAATTGTCACTTAGAGCATCTTTTCTGTAATGCGGCACCAAAACATCAGAAAAATGCTAAAGATGACACAATTTGACAAAAGGACAGTTTTAAAAAGTCAAGGGGACAATTTTAAACATGATTAATGAGATGGCAGTCTTGTCTCCTATTGGGGGCAACTTCATTCCATGAGTAAAACGTCACTTTTGGATAAGTCTCCATAGTAGTGAATCATCTCAAATTTGAGGATTACTTCCTCTCTGATTGCCTCGCAACTTGGTTGAAGTGGCATGTGACCAATGGTTTGGTGGAGGGACACGTTGGAAGGTAATTAAAGTTAAGGCGAGTTGTTCCTTCATAGTAGAGTCTGGATTAGAATGGTCTAGGAGTGGTGGCGACTTCCTATGCTCCAATGATGCGTCCCCTCTCTATATGTGGCGCATGGGTATGTGCCATCTCAAGAAGAGGTATGTGGGCTTGTTAGGTGAGGGCACATCTCTCTTAGTAGAGGTGGTGCCCTCTCTTTTGTTCAAACCCCAATCAAGACCTACTATTCCCTCTTGAAATAGTCCTCTATCCTCAGTCATGAATGCGCCCCCCTGGGTTGTTTAGCTATAAATAAAGCATGCATCCCTTCCATTGAAACTAGTTGGAAATATTTGGGAAAAGCTTGCTCATTGTAACTATTGTCTATCTGAGAAATAAAAGAGACTTTCGAGGTCAATTTGTGTGGTTCTTTGTTGAGTGGATGAATTGTCATTAAGCTCTATGGAGGTAATTTGTGTTTGATCCATTTGTTTGCTTTGTATCTTGTCTAGCTTGCTTGAAGGATTGGCATCAATTTTGTAAGGTAGATTAAGCAATTTGTTTACTGTTTTAATCTATTGAGTATGGATGTTTAGAGATCTCACCGAATGCTTCATTTGTTTATGAATGTTTTCATCGTGATTTCTAGGATATTGTGCTTCTAGACTTGATCTTCCTGTGCAACTGTTGTGATGTGCAGGTTGTCTTAGGTGGACGAGTGGAATATCTTGGTTGATCTATCTTCTCCTCTAACATTTTTCTTCCAAATAAAGTCCATCGGTATCCCACAAGCAAAGCCTCAATCAAGGATCTTCTTTCTCTCCAAGCTTCCCACTTCTCCTTCTCCAAGATATTAACCCAGTTGTGCTCTCCTAAGTATCCCGAAGGGGGGAAAGTGATTCTCAACCATGAGTGGTTTGCTAATAAACATCACATTTAGTTTAAATAAAATAAACCAAGGTCTTGCTTTCTGTATGCTATGAGTCGCTGCAGCTTTGTCTGATTAGTTTGGTTGCTTCAAAAAGGAAGTTTGATGACACTATAAATAGAAAAATCCACACAAGTTAATTTTTTAAGAATTAGGGAGGTCACATAGGGTGACTACCAAAGAGTCAGGGGGCTACTCCAAGCAGGTTATGCCTCGCCCGTTGGACACTTGGTAAAACTTCTCTAGCGCTCAATTCAAGGGAACTTGACTTGTTGGGCCAAACCCCAATATACCAACTCAACGCATTAATAAATCTTAAAATTTACCAACAAGACACTACAATACTTTCACTGAGACCACACTAGCAACCCCATAAACACAACCACTCCATTTGCATTGGCACTGGTCTTTGTTATTGTTTCATGCTTAAGTCAATTTTGCAAATGTCACTGAATGGTGTGTACATTTTCTAAGCTATTGGTATAATTTATTTGCAGTAACTTGTGGATAATACTTTAAATCATTTCATATTAACTCCTAGATTCTTTGTTTTTTGTTTTAGAATAGAAACCTTAGATTTATTTTCATTGGGACCACCCCTCTTGGCTTCGCTAGGAGTTAGCCTGGACGGAGGAGTTGAGTATCAGGTGACAGCACTTAGCTCAAGCTTGCCCCAAAGGCCACATCCAGTGGCTTGAAGATTTCTGCCATGTGACCCGAGGTGCGAATAAGGTGGAAACAAGGTAGACACTTTTATTTTCCTCGATTAGGATATCAAAAGTTACAAGTGTAGATCTTCTTACCATGCTGAAAAAGTTCAGAAGGTATCAAAACTGCAGATCTGAAATCTTCCAGGAATACAGGTATGCAAAAAGTTGTTTCCTATGAGAGGAGTTGTCGGATGGTTTTAGGGGGTGTGATGCTCTAGCTTCAGTGATTGAAGCTAATATGTGCATGAGCAACTACTTAAATGGTTTAGAGAATTTACAACAATGATTTGAAGTGGGAGGATTAATGTTTTAACTTTTGATTGGGTAGACAAACATGGGCTTTAACATGTTGAGACGCAAGCTTGCCCTCTTCCTTGGCCCTTCTATCACATGATAAGTTGATAACACCTTTTCCTAGAACCAAGTATGTTTCTCTCAATAACTTCAATATGACCTGCATCTCATCTAACTATAAGAACAACCTTTCATAAGTGTTATGATCAAACATTTTTACCTTGGTCTAGATCTTTGACCACAGATTGGAAATATACATGTCGTGCATTTGATCTAGAAGAAGTTTGACCTTGTACTTGATGAATTCGAGCTTCTTTATAAATTCTCCAGTATGCACATCCCTTTGGAAAAATTTTACAAGTTAAACTTCATAAGGCTTGTCCCAATTGCAATCTACTCTTTGCATTAATGCATATGCAAAATCACTAAAATCCCCTCTAGGGTTTTTAGCTATCCATCTTTCAACCTAAGTATGAGCTGCCCCATCTAGATGTTGTAGCACCATAATCAACTTATCCTCTTGGTATATGCGTTGCACCTTGAACACAAGCTTAATCTTCCATAACCAAGTATGCGCTTCCATTTCACCACCAAAGTTATATTGTGGTTTCTTTAATTGCTTATAGGACATTGGAAGCAAGTCTATGATGGCTTCATGGCAATGACAAGCTCAAAGGGATGTTACCCTTCATTCTCGAATGGTTCAGCTCCACTTCTTAATCTTAAAATTTTGGATTGCAATATGAAATTTCAAAGTCTATGGCTCTCTTTCCCTGCATCAATTGCCTCATTTCATTTACTAACTTCGTGAAAGCTTCATATAACTCTTCCTTAGTCACATAAGCTTGGGATCTAGTCCTCAAATTATTTTCCCCATTTTTCAGAAATGAAACACAATCAAAGCAAAAATCAAACGAGATCTAATACCAACTTGTAGTGTTCTTGTAACCAAATGGGTTCCCTCCTACAACAAAATTGGAAAATGAAGAATAAACAATAAACAATGAGGGCACTTACACTCCTAAGGGTGGATTTCACTTGCAAAATTTGAGTAATGGAGGAAGACATCTCCAAGAAACAAAAGAAACTAATTGATTTGTATTGATAAAAAGATAGAGATACATAGGAGGGGGGGAAACATATTTATATCCATTGAGAAGAGGCAAAAACCTAATAAAGCCCTTATTATTGTATTAAAGTGGCCCTTTTCAAATATAACACTTACAAAATCATGAGCTTATACGCAAAATGGCTTAAGTACATAAACCCTAATACCAAATATGGATGTTTTGGTTAGGTACACAACATTGTTCTCTAATCTACATGAATAATTTTGAAATTCCTTCATTCAGCCTCGGATGTTAGGAGAGATGCTTCGAATGCACCATCACAGATTTACCACTTTTGTACCACATATTCTAGATCCACTCTCTTCATACATTTCTCTTCTAGATAAGCTTTTCATCTTTGGAGTTAACTCTTTTTGGTTTCTACGTTAGAGTCATAGTTCTTGCTTTTTATAGAAGTCAACTTAGCTCTCCCACTTTGTATTGACACCATGGTGCCACAAAATGCCATTGACATAATTTTGTGGTCATTCGTTGGACATTAATAAAATGATCTTATCTTGTCTTAACTTATCTTATATTTAATTGATAAAACCTAGTCAAAATGTTTCCATTTGTCTTCTTAATCTGGTTTTCTTGCTTATTTTGTTGATGCAATTCTTGGTCACATTGAATTGTGATATCTAGTAGAATTTGTGTTTGGTCCTTGACTTGTAAGTTATAAATCATTTTCTCGAATTCTTGTAATTTCCTTTCAAACTTAATTGCCTTGCAAACCCGACCTTTTTTAGCATTTTCAAGATCTTGCTTCTTTTGTTGTTATTTTTAAACGTTTTCTTGATATTTTGCCACCTTGCATTTTAAGCGATCAACATCGTCATCAAGGTGCTTATTTTTAAATGGTAAATCAAACATGTCTTGATGTGCCTTAATGAAGTTAAGTTCTTTCAAAACTCTTTTTAATTGTGCACATTTATCTTTATAAAGATTACACACAAAGTGGGATATTGATGCCATGGTTGCTAAGAATCTTTGTTGGAATCCTTTTTACTTCGCTTGGATCCAACTTCCCTTAACTCAATTTTAATGGTGAGCTTAGAATCATGTTGGTTTATGTGTGAATCTGACAATAAAAATCCATCAACGTGCCTTCCCACGATGTTTAACCTAAGGCTAAGGGTGAACTATGGCCCCATTCTCACCCTAGGTCCTTATCTTAATGCAACCCTTGTGGACAACACTCGTTCATTGATGATTCTATTCTCGACGGAATCAATCAATTGCATATGTTCTCAGTATTTGTTGGTTATCACAACAGTGCTTGAGAAGGTAGAGATTGACGAAAAATATGATTATTAAATCTGCCTCTAATTACTTGAGTTGTGCTGGTCTGACAATCCTCCACCAGTTTTTTATTTGGGACAGATCTGGTTTTTTTAATGTTCTTCCCCATTGATGGCACCAATTTGTGGTATAGCCATTTATGCAATGTCCTTTTTGTGACAGTATGGACTGTCCACAATGTTTCCTCTTTCTTTGCCTTTTTCTAATGACAATTATAGGATTATTCTTCTTGTTTTGAGCTACTAGCTACTGTGATGATCTACAGATAAGATGTAGCAGAAAATCTTTTTTTTATTGTCTTACAACCGTACAGGTGTGATGGAGGCAATCCTGCTTGAAAAGGTCCATGTTTTCATAGTTATTTTTTTCTTTTTCAGATGGTGAGCCTAGAACTGAATAAGTTTCCTTTAGCCATCTTTTGTTCTTCATTCTATTTCTCATTGTTGATATGTTTTGACGGCTATTATCAGTGGTTTCACTATGATGGTTGTGCTGCAGATTTGATTGTTAATGTTGATTCTTCTTCCTTTTTTATCATTTTCGTAAATTAATTTGGTCTCCAGCCAAGCATAGGTAGCCACTAGCCAAGGTATTGGTGTCCTGGATAGGCGACAGAGGAACAATTTAAAAAGAATGTGGCTCTGATACCACATGGTGCAGCTTTCAGTGCTGCCAATAAATATAATCCCACACAAATTGTACACAGATATATTGTATTAAATAAATGATTTTTTTTAATTTAAAAAATATGACTTATATTTATAGAAAAAATATTTACAAAAAGCAATCCAAAAAGTCGAAGGGTGTATACAATGGATATCATAACCTCTTCCTCAAAGCTATCAATACTAAAATAAAATCAGAATACCCAGCAGGATCCAAAGATTGGGCATCTTTGATCAATAGAGCACCCTTACCAGAAGTTGATGCCAAATTCCATCCCTCCACAAAGAACAAAAGCTGGATCAAGAGATCACCTCATGATCAAGATCAAGCTTACAAGTGATTTTCAGAAGAATAAATAATTTTGAAATTAGCAGGCAATGCCATATCCTAGAAAATGCAATATTAAGAACAGGGCAGCAATCTCAAAAACAAAGAAAACCACCAGTGAACCCTCCCCTGAAGCAACACTGAATACCACTCCTCAATATAACTCCAACAACATTGTGCAAATTGACACTCCTAGAAAATATGCTTCACTGTCTCGGAGTGAAGGCAAACAGGGGAAAGGCCAACAGAAAGTTCACTCTTGGACAACCAGGCCATGTATGAAATCCCTTAATAGCTACCAAGCAAGCAAACACTCTTGATTTATAAGAAAGCCGAACCAACCATACAATGTGGAGTCTATGTACCCATCTACCCTACAGATCCTTAGACATCAACAAGCATTAAGAACTGGGGATAATGGATGTCTTTGATGAAGCCATGAATACAATCGTCAAGAGTCATACTAGAGAAGCAGATGAACAAAACTCCATCCCCCATCCCTCCAAATTGACACTCGTAGAAAATATGCTTCACTATTTCGGAGCGAAGGCAAACAGGGAAAAGGCCATCAAAAAGTTCACTATTGGCCAACAAGGCCTTGGATGAAATCCCCTAATAGTCTACCAACCAAGCAAAAACTCTTGGCTTATAAGAAAGTCGAACGAACCATACATTGTGGATTCTATGCACCCATCTACCCTCCAGATCCTTAGACATCAACAAACATTAAGAACTGGGGATAATGGATGTCTTTGATGAAATCGTGGATATAGTTATCAAGAGTCACACTAGAGAAGCAAATGAACAACACTCCATCCCCCATCCCCCAAAAACAGCCCAACATCCAAATATTCATTTTAAATAACTTAAACTCCAAGGTAAGGACTCTCAACTCCGGTTTCAAACGACAGTCAAGGCCAAGGAGACCATACTCTTGAGTAAGATGAACCCAACTCCAAACAGATTGACAAGCTACATCACATCCTTCCCTACTACCATCCCAATGCCAATGGAGCAAACCTGCAACAATTTTCCAAGTTGACCATGTACTTTAAAAAATTAGAGAGCATGAAATATGTGGGGTGTCAATGTAATATCTCCATAGACCAAAAGCCCATCTAATTTGTCTTGTGCGTTAAGTAAACATCACCCAATGACGAAACAAGACCCGCCAAGGTGTTAAACACTCAAGACATCGATCCACCACTTGGGCACAAGAATTTGTAAGTGGCAGCATCAAAATAATCAAGGGCCCTCTCATCCTAGCGCATTGTGCAAAATCAACTTAAGCCATTGACACTAAGTCTTTTTGAGGAACCAACAAGAGACATAGAAAACATGAGGCCTAAAGAATACAACCATAGCTTCCCTAAAAAGGGGAGATCCTTATCGTGTCAAACATGAAGTTTGCTTTGAAGCCTCTAAAGACACCAATCCCACATAGATACTGAAGACAAACCAACCCTAAAAGGTATACCTAAATACTGAACAATGATCCCAAGGTGAATATTAGACCATGCTTCAAGAATCCAATCTCGCAATGAGTTCAATTCAATTAACTAATAATTTCTTCAATGGGCACTGAGCACTAATCATTGCACCTGAAGTGGAGCAAAATGTATCCTAGCATGTCAAAACCCATCAACAAAATTCTACTTCACCCTCACAGGAGGGGAAAATCATCTACAAAATGGTTATTCACCATCTATCCAAGAGAAAAATACCATGAACCTACCTACCATGCCATATGGGAAACCTTCAACGTGTATCCCAAAGCTTGCAACGACAAGGCAATGTTAATAGAAACAAACCTAAAATGAACCAAAATGGTTCAAGGTTTGATACCAAACGAAATGAACAATAGTTAATTTACTAGGGAATATCCAACATAAGGACAATAGGTTGAAATCCATATAGGACCAATAATATATTTAATAATGAATGAGAATTCTTTGATACAATGCCAAGTGACAATTTACTTATACGCATTGACTAGTTACCATGGTTGAATGGTCATTTCCCTTATTTAGGATGTGTCGCTTCATTTCCCAAAGCTTGCAACGACAAGGCAATGTTAATAGAAACAAACCTAAAATGAACCAAAATGGTTCAAGGTTTGATACCAAACGAAATGAACAATAGTTAATTTACTGGGGAATATCCAACACAAGGACAATAGGTTGAAATCCATATAGGACCAATAATGTATTTAATAATGAATGAGAATTCTTTGATACAATGCCAAGTGACAATTTACTTATATGCATTGACTAGTTACCATGGTCCATGGTTGAATGGTCATTTCCCTTATTTAGAATGTGTCGCTTCATTTATTATTATTATTGTTGTTGTTGTTGTTGTTGTTATTATTTATTAATGTATAATTATATATTTATGTTTATTGCAAAGGCCAAAGCATTGGTGATGAGGGCATTCACCATGGCAAGACACGAGGTCCAAAAACAAAGCAGGCTAGCATCTCCAAAATAAAATATCAATCAACTCGATCATATGCCTTGTCAATAAAATTTTCAAAATAAGGGACTATTGAACAATCTCCCTAGCCCAATCCATAGCCTAGTCTCCCTAGCCCAATCCATAGTCTCCTATGCTGAAACCACAATGTCAAGAATGAATATCCCCTGAACAAAACCAATCCGTTCCTCGCAAACCACATATCTAGCAACCGAGTGAAACCTCAAAGCCCACTCCCTAGCCATGGTCTTATATGCAATTGTAAGCAAAACAATACATTGCAAACCTCCAATGGAATCTCTAACTATGTTCATAGGATTAAATTTAACCAACCACTAATTAAGAAAAATTGAAAGGTGACTCAACACAAGCACTTCAATAGCCAATTGACAGAAATCGTCACTAATGGTGTCTCACATGGCCTTGTAAAACTCACAAGGAAGACCATCCATTCCTAGAGACATGCCATCCTGCATGGAAACCAAAGCAACATGAAGCTCCTCGCTCAAAAAATCGCTATTTAACATGTCCTAATCACTACCAAAAACAATGTAGGGAACATTGACACTACAACAAGCATCTCTAACATCTGCAACCCTACCTATTAGTGTAAAAAGCAAAACCAATTTGAAAATGCAAACTAAACATGTCTCTAACCTTAAAAGGGTCCTCAAAAAGAGAACCATCAACCCTACATAGACCAAGCACCCTATCAACCAACTAGGGCCTTAAATCCCTCTGAATCCAAATGGGACACATTCATGATTCATAGTAAAGAAGAGGGTGAATCCATCCAATGGCCCAAAGAAATTACTACCTAAATTCGAAGTTGACTTGAACCTATCACATTCATTGACACATCCATAAGATGAAGCCTACCTAAGAAAGTCATTTCCTCCTGAGGACCATAAAATCAATCCAATCATGCCTGCACCGTATCTTTTCTCTGTCTATCTCAATCAATGTGACCCAACTACCATAATTAAGCCCTATTATTTCCAATTGGGATAAAAAAATATACAGAGTCCTTACGTCGACACCAAGCCTACTTCTATGAACTGTTAATAGTTTCCCCTACTCCACAACAATCACCATCCCACTCCACCATACTAAAATCCCCTCCAACAATCCACTCTACAGTCGAAAGAGACCAAGCCATCCAGTCCCTAAGGGTACCACTCTTCGAATTGAGGTTAGGACTCAGGAGCATATACAACATAAAATCCGATCACATGGTCTTGAATCGAGAGGGTGACCCAAACACATTGATTCACGTGGTCTTAACCAAAAGTTACCACAAAATTCTACAAATAGAAGGAGAGAACAATCACTACCCCTCCACTCCCCTAACAGTGCTCTGAGGCCAAAAAGGGTTCTTCCAACAATGATTCATCCCAACATGAGTCAAATCCAACCGACTTGACATCCTATTTGGATACCGCATCCACCTAAAACAATACATATACCTCAAACAAATTGCGTGCGACTAAGAATTGCCATCCCTCCAACATTCCAACAAAATAAAAGGAGCTTGATTCCAAAGGTAGATGAAGATTTAACATACTATACCTTTTCTCCATCTCAAAACCCTCAAACATAGGCATCAGACAATCGAGTGAGTGAACCATTGCATCCTTATAAGACTTCACTTGTGTCTTAGGGATCATATCTCTTGGTGATTTATCCACACGAGTGGGGGAGGAATGCACATTCCATTTGATGGACCTAGCTTGCCAACCAATTCAAACTCCATACTACTAGACCCAAAACAAACCAAACCACCCTCCGCCACAAGGTCAATAGGTCTATGCACTCGAGACTACCCCACAACCAAAGAAGAATTGTTGACCCTAGGATACATCCTTGGGCAACCAAACCCCCAACCTGAACCTAAACCGCCAATGAAAACCTGCAACCACACCTAAACCAACAAGATGCAAAACCACCCTAAAATGACAAAATCGTTTCTTAAGGAAATAACCAGTACAAATAAGCCAGATTACAGTAATCCATGAATATAATAAAATATATAATTGATAAGATAATGGTGATATTACAATGAAAATGATGCCTGTATAAATAACCATGTTGGGTGCCCTTTCGTAAAGAGGCATAACCTTTCATCAAGGTGTCTCTTCATTAAGTATTAGTTGATTTAATTATTAATATTTATTAATGTTTATTTAGTTTATATTTCGTTCATTACATTGCCTCTCCCTTAAAATTGCAATGTTCCACGGAGTTTCCAAGGCAGGGGAGCATGGGAGCAGGGAAACACACAAGGGGGACGTGTGGAAACTACCCCAAATTTTAGGGAAATTTTAGGGAAACAGGGGGACGTTGGAGTCATAAAAATTAATTTAAAATATAAAAATGATAAATCCCAACTATAACTATTACCGTGTAAAAAGTAAAACTAAAAACTAAATTCATCATTATGGGGTGTACATCTATTAGTTATTAGCATATCAAATTTCAAATTTGTAGATGATACTAAACTATGTTACTATACCCATGTAAAATCTGAAAACTAAATATCATAATTATCATTATGCAATGTATATCTAAATTCAAACTTCAAATTTGTAAAAGATAATGCAACAAATGTTGAAGTTTGAAATAGTCAAATAGATACCGAACAATGAACACAGAGAAGTTAGAACTTAGAATAGT
Organism: Pseudotsuga menziesii; assembly: GCA_001517045.1. Taxonomy (NCBI): domain Eukaryota; kingdom Viridiplantae; phylum Streptophyta; class Pinopsida; order Pinales; family Pinaceae; genus Pseudotsuga; species Pseudotsuga menziesii. The sequence goes on along the minus strand of LPNX010604747.1, from coordinate 477,844 downwards.
GGCAACTGCTCCAAGTTTAGTTGCCATATGATTATGAAATGAAATCGTGCGATAGCATTTAGGAAGGTCTTAGACTCTTAGGTTAGTCTAAGATTTAATTTAATTTTCGTTTAATTATTTTTTAATTTTTAAACACTTTTTTAATATTTTAATTTGCATTTATTTTTATTGTGAAAGATGAAAATTTGGGGGTAATGGGGGGGCGGGGGGACACCTAGAAGCCCCCCTAGGGGAAGACGCGTTCTGCACTTGGGGAAACGTGGGGAAACGTGTTTCCCCGAGTTTCTCCCAAAAGGGGAATGTGGGGAAACGTTTCCCTAGGAGTTTCCTCGTCCTGAAAGCGTGGGGGAGCAAGGGGGCGCGTTCCCCACCCTAGGGGACGCGTCCCCGTGGAACACTGTAAAATTGCTTTGTCCTCAAAGCATAATTACCTATGTTGCATGGGGACCCGTTCCCTGCGTTCCAGGGTTCCGGGGTCTTTGGAACTCCTCGAAAACGTCCCCAAATGGCCAGGGACTCCATCGAGGACTCGGGGACTTTTTGGTCGTCCCCTAAACGTACCCCCAACAAATCAGGGACTTTTCGGGGACTTCCCCGAAGTCCCTCGACCAATCGGGGACTCCCACGCGTCCCCTTTTCTGCACATTTAAAAAAAATTATAAAAAACAAAATTTACAAATTTACAAATTAAAACCTAAAATAAAATTTAAAAAACTTAAAAACTAAAACCCTATTCATATTTTACTATCCTAACTCGCCCCCACCTTACCGTGAATGTTTTTACCATTTGTTTTCTCCAACACTGGATTTTTTTTACCCTTGCTGCTCCAACACCGAAAGTCTGCAATCACCGGTCTACTCCAACGCTGCTACTCCAATCACCGGTCGTATGCAGTCTGCTCCAACACTGCTGCTCCAATCACCGGTCGTATGCTGTCTGCTCCAATGACGGTAGCCTCCAACTCCAGCACCCGCGGCCTCCACTGTGCAGAGCCCAGACTATCTCGATCCGAGTTAACCCAAAGAAATAGGACTCGTGCTTTAGCTCGCACCTGCGGCTTCACTATGCAAAGTCCAGACTATCCTGACGTTTGCAGACCGAACTCATGGTTTAGGGGCAGTCCCGAACTCTTGGTTTGGCATTTGCAGAGCTCGTCCCCATCTTGTGTGGTTTGCAAAGCTCGTCCAAGTTCCCACTGCCTCTTGGGTGATCAACAACGTGCTACAGGTACGTTAATTAAAAATTTATATTTATTTTTTAAGAAACTCTGTATCTCTATTTAGTATTTATTTTTATATTTTTTGTTGAAACTTGAAAGTTAAAACAGTACACTTAAGACAGTGAGTAAACTACTAAACTTTATAAGTTTATTGCATCTTGATTCAACTTCATTTTTCATTTTTTTTTTAAATTTCAGACTAAGCTTCAAAGTTCATACTATCATAGAAATGGACAGCAACACTCCTGCTACTGAATCAGAGTTTGAAACAACAGGACCTATCGAAAACTCCCACAATCAATGTGAAGAAACCATTGCTACAATATGTCAACAAAATCACCGAGAATAAGAGAAAAAACAATGGCGGTTCATAGGAATGGCAGTGCAAACTCTGTAATCACACATTTAAAGGCAACTACACCAGAGTTTACCATCATCTTTTGGCCAATCCAGGGGATGGAGTAAAGGGCTGCTCCTGCCCATTGGAAAAAAGAGTTGAAATTACCAGACTTCACATGGCTACCACAGGGGGCACTATAGAGGTAGAGGAAGAAAGTTATGTTTTTAAAAAACCTAGACTTTCGGGATTAAAAGAAGTCAATGACAAAAGTGTAGTTGATGCACCTGAGGGTTGCAGTGTATCTATTCCAACTTCCACTAGAAAAGCTTAAAAAAGTGCTATTGTGACAAAAATGTTCAATTTACAACGCAAGAATGAGGCAGAGGATGCCATTGTTGAATTTTTCTTTGCTAATGGAATATCTTTTAATGCCACCCATTCCCCTCAATACAAAGAGATGATGGTGAAAATTTGTGCTGTTGGCCCATCATTTCAACCCCCTGGTTACAATAAATTAAGGACAACATTGTTAGATAGTGTCATGTCCCCATGCCTCCGACCGGCGAAGAGGACGCGAACCATACTTCATCCAACGGGGCTAAGAGCCCATGAACATGAAAATTCACAAAAATTGCTAAAACGGAACGCTTAAACATACACACATGAACATTTATCATGCACAGATGCAATCATCTATCATACACAGCGGAAACATCATACATTTAAGCCAGCATTCATTCAACATGTTCATTTCATATTCATTAACAGACATTACAGTTGCAGAAGTAAAATGGACAGATCACTTATCTTATGATGAACTCGATCCGCAACCAGCTACGTCGCTGCAACGTTCCACCCAACCATAGGCCAGCGTGCTCCTTAATCTCTCAGCAACGCTGCCACCCCCGAGCTGGGCATGATTCTCCAAGGAATAAGGGAACTAGCAGGCTTACACATAGCCAGGGATATACAAAACACAGCCAAGCCAACACAGTTGGGTTTATCCGGCCATTAAGGAGCTGGAGAAGGCAAATTGCTAAGCTGGTGAGCTCATTACAGAGCCAAGAACACCTACACCAGAACTAGCCTGACTTCTAAGACACCCAAACACACCCAACACAAGGAATCAGTCCCTTCTCTGCTACACAGTCCCTCAGGCCCTGCATTCCCTTCCAGTGCTATTCAGGGGTGATGGAGAAGAAGGCCAGCCCTCTAGCTCTGTCTGTGTGGTTTCCAGCCACCAGGTTTATCAAGCAATCTAAGCCAGCATCCCTGCTCCCAATACAGTCCGAAGACCAACCATTGCACTCAGGCAACCAACCAGTTGTCACAGCTTAAACAGGGAAAACGATTTCCTGAGCCGTTCTTGGCCCTATTGTGGCCAAAACGACTCTCAAGCGAATTACAACAATTCCCAAACACAATAGCAGCCCAAGTACAATAGGGGAAAATCAGCAGTCCCTTCAAGACAATGAAGCCACGGGGAGACTTACACAGACCACACGGTAAAAGAAATTAACCGAATTCTGACCTGGGCATGAGTATCAATCAACGCCAAATCCACAATTCAGCTCATGAGGCAAAGACACAGCTGCACCGTCCACCAATCCGCAGAAGAAAATCACGTGGGTAAAACCCAGAATTTCCTGTGCGTGAGAGAAACAATCAGACCCCGTGAGGAATGAACAGCTCTTCCTGGGCGTGTGGGTGAACAACAGCAGCTGAGAGGATGCGAAATTTGATGTGCGTGAGTAACAGCAACAATTCCCTGCGTGAATATGAGCAACAATGGCAAGGACGCGAATTGCAAGTGCCTGCGCGTTTTGCAACTCGTGGAGAGGAAGGAATGTCTGCGTGGGTGAAGAGTGCGTTTTTCCTTTCCATTCAGAAGTCAACTGCTGTGGGTGGAGTGTGCGTGGGGGCATGGACTGACAGTCCTGCCACCCACTCCCAAAACAATTAACTGCCATAACTTCCCTCAGCTACCAGCAGAAATTATTAATTGAAAGTGGTTGGGATAAACAAGGTAAGAAAACACATGGATTTTGGCCCATTGGCTAAAAGTTTGACAAATTCCCCCCCCCAACATCCTTATCCTTGGGAAAATCATGCCCCATTCGATTTAGTTGCCGTGACCGTAGCTGGTTGTGTTCATTTTAATTATAGATGAATATTTACATGATGACCAACATAATATATGCCGCATGCCCCGACACACTGTCGGTGACAAAATTTAAATCCAGAACATAGCATAATCGATCAATGGTGGGGCCTTGGCCTTTAGCTCCACACCATGATCCTTTACAATATATACATCATATACATCTAATGCAACGGGGTCAAAACCGGGGCATTACAGATAGGGGGGTCTCAAAGATGCAAGGGGTGATGGAAGGCCTTCGAAAATCATGGGTTGATTATGGGTGCTCAATCATCATGGATGGTTGGACAAATATTCAACAAAGGCCTTTGTTGAAAATCATTGTCACCTCTCCAAGCGGTCCATATTTCTTGAAGGCAATTGATTGTTCTGGAAAGATGAAGGATGTTGCCTTTCAGTATGAGGTATTAAAAGATGCAATTGAGGAGATTGGTTCGTCAAATGTAGTTCAAGTTATCACAGACGTTGCTCCAGTTTGTAGGTCTGCAGGGTTGATGATTCAAAGAAGGTACAAGCATCCATTTTGGACTCCTTGTTGTGTGCATGCTTTAAATAATGCACTCAAAGATATTGGTAAAATTTCTTGGATCAATTGCATTATTTTGGATGCAAGAGATGCGCAAATGTTCATTTGCAACCACCATGCCTCTCTAGCTATTTACAGGATTTATGCAAATAAGGAGTTCTTGAAACCAGTAGATACAAGGTATGCCACCTGCTTTATTCTTCTTAACCGTATGTTAGAGGTGCAACAGGTCCTAAAGTCCACTGTTATTAGCTCTGAGTGGACTGCATGGGGGGAATCCAAAACAGATCAAGGAAAGAAGGTAAGACAAATGTTGTTGAATGATGATTGGTGGGTTGATGTGAGATACATTGTCTCTTTCACCTCTCCAATAGTGGAGTTAATCAGGTATGCAGATTCAGATTCCCCTTGCCTTGGGGATATATATGAATCAATTGACAACATGATTGGAAAGATCAAGTCCACCATTCGTGAGAGGGACCCCTCTTTGGAGTTATTTAATGAACTCCAAAAGTTGATAGAAAAAAGGTGGAACAAGATGAGCACACCTCTTCATATAGCCGCTTATACACTTAATCCAAAGTGGTATGTGGAGAGAGAAGGAAAGTTCCACCAATAGATGACCCTGAGGTGAAACAAGGTTTCATTGATGCCATAGAAAAGATCTATACACAAAAGCAAGCAACCACAATTCGAGAGCAATTTCTTGATTTTGCATCGATTAGTGGCCCCACTTTCTCCAAAGCTGCAAAAGCTTATTTGCTTGGTATGGCACAAAGAAGTCCTAGTGGATGGTGGAGGATGTGTGGGGACAAGACTCCAGATATCCGTACTCTTGCTATGCGTTTATTATCTCAAGTTGCTAGTTCCTTAGCTGCAGAAAGGAACTGGTCCACATTTCGTTTTATCCACTCTATTAAGAGGAACAGGCTTACTTCTAAGAGAGCAGAAAAACTAGTTTATGTGCATAGTAGTCTTCACCTTCTTACAAGGAAGACACCAAAGTATTTACAGGGACCAGCAGCAAAATGGGATGTAGATCCTGAGGATGCTTCACAAATTGATGATGATGATAAAGGGCCATTCATCCATACAGGATTGGTTAATGTGCCATTAGAGGACATGGAGTTGCAGTTGCAGGGCATTGATGATGATCAGAATGAAGGAAGTGAGGCTCAAGCATTTTTGGATAGTCTTCATGAAGAGGATCAAAATTTATGAGTAGCTTCAACCTTCATACTACTATGGGCATTGGTTCAAAGACTTCTTTTTTGTTGCCTTGAGGCATTTTGGCGTTTTGTCATTTTGCATATGACATTACTACTAGTGACTGTTTTGTTTTAGGCATTTTTTCCATTTTGAACTATTATTTATGCTTAAA
>LPNX010604747.1:342606-464246 GCA_001517045.1 Pseudotsuga menziesii | reverse complement strand
CTATTTGCAATTCTACGTCTTAGGAGACCGAACCACTCAAAAATATCCTACTAGCACATTTTATTACAAACCCCGCGAGGCCATGGTCAAAATTATTCAAATCAAAAAGTGACTAGCCAATATTGGCTAGACAAGCAGACAGATCAACTGATACACTGGAATCAGACTTCGAACAAGTCTGTCAACCGGCGGCTTCTCAGGTAACCCAACTATGGTACAAAAAGTTGGATAACACACCCCTCAAGATTTTCCTTATTGACAGCTAAGAAAAAGTTGAAGCTACGAGGATACAAAGGGGTAACTGCGTTATTGTTTACTAATGGCTAAAAGGAAATTTTGAACTCCTTAACTTGGGGCTCCACAATAGGAAACACGATCTTGTTATATTTTAAGATAGCAGCATTAATTCAATTTTATTTGCAGCAAAATATAAAATAGGATCACTGAAAGAATAACCATACACAGAAACAATGGACACAAATATTTGTCTTGGGAAACCACAAGGGAGAAAACCCAGCAACCTTGTCATACAGATATCAGTTCAAGATACAAAGTACATGAGCATGTAACCAGATACATTAGCAATCAGATAGAGTTGAAGATAAACCCCAAGAACAAAAGAGAGAAACTCCTCCAAAGATAGCACCCCCAGAAAATTGTCTTCTACGAGCTTGAACGAACTTCCTTCTTGTTCGAGCGACTTGCTTGAGGTGAGAATGAGGAAGGCGTGCTTCTATTTATTACTTTTTCATGTGGTGACATTTCATTTTGTAGTGGGGCCAACTTGTCTTTCTTGTCCGGGTCGACTTCTCTTTTGTGGCATCATAATTATTATTTTATGTTTTCTTCTGGGGCCAACTTGTCCTTCTTGTCTAGGTCTCTTTTGTGACATGATAATTATTATTTTATGTTTTATTCTAGGGCCGATTTGTCCTTCTTGTCTAGGCCGACTTCTCTTTTGTGCCATCATAATTATTACTTTATGTTTTCTTTGGGGGGCGACTTGTTCTTCTTGTCTGGGAAGACTTCTCTTTTGTGGCATCATAATTATGTTTTTATGTTTTCTTCTGGGGCCAACTTGGTGTGAGGATGCCTCACGCAGCTACAACACCTATGTTGGTTATGGAGCCTAATTATTGTTTCAAACATGTTCGGATTCCCGACTGAGCCATAGGGGCCTTGGGGGGATGGACCACTCCCCTTGACTTGAGGGTTTGCGTGGATTCGGTCTGTTTTTGTCTGTTTTTTGGCCATTGAAATGTGGCGAAAATTGCCTTGCAAAATGTTGTAATTTCATAGTCAATCTGAGCAGTTCATTAGATCTCAGATTTGAAGGTAGAAATTTTGTTAGGGATTTTAGCCCTAGAAGGCAAACCTCTTTTGTATGAGGAATTGTATTACAGTTGTGTATTGTATTGTGAAAAACAAGACTGTGAAAGATGCTGGACAGTTTAATAGAAAGGACTGGCAATTTCTGTATGGGCGTAGCCCATCTTGGGTGAACCACGTTATATTGGTGTCTTTGTTTTATTGTGTTTATATGTTTTATTTCTGCATCGTGTTTTATGCTATTGTTTTGCGATCCTGTTTTTCTAACACACCAACAAATCTTAACCTAGGCATTTCATTGAGCATTCCCCATCACCAATTCCTCTCTTGCAAACACTAGGGCCAAAGCCCCATAAGAAACAAGTCATAGGGCATCCTCAGAAGAGGTCACACTCTCACGGCACAAGGAATCTCCTAATGACAACGAACTGTTCACCACATTTGATTCTGAGCTTCCATGCTTCTTCTCTATGTTGACCACATTACCCAATTGTCGAAGGTGTCCACTACTCTACGGGTTTCTTCAAAGAGGCATTCTCCAAACCAACAAACTCAGCATTCAAAGAGCGAATAACATCTCTAACAGAGCCATCAACATCAGCACAGTTTAATGAAATAAACACTGAAGGGGAGCATTCTCCTGATAGGTTTCTCCTTTGATAGACATTATCAAGGACATGATCTCACTGACGGTCAATCAACAAATTACCTACAATCCCCTTAATACCACTTATCTGGCCATTTATACTACTCTTGCTTCCTTGAGAAACTGGCCCAAGGAAACTATTTTCATCACCAATATGATCCAAATAAAATATGTAGCTTCTAAATGACTCTAGAATCGTATGGATGCAGTCTAAAGGAGGGTGTATATCCATATAAAAATCATGTGTACCTATATATAATGCGTCCATACTCTATTGGATGCTACCTGTACAATTTGATGTTTGCTTGATTGTGATCATACAATCCTTTCCTATAAAGTTCTCCTTCACCAGCACACCAGTACAAAACCCGTAGCCTTTATCTTGGTTACCCTGCATATTCACATACTGTCAATCCCCATCACTCTTGCAGTCCATTGCTCTCATGTATAAATATGTGTTGAAATGAAAAGTCATGTCCACTGACTTGTATTTTATATGATTTAATAGCTGATAAGAAGATAATTACAAATGTACATGACGTTTGTATAAATATACATCTGGTGGTCACATACATGAGAACTTATGTCCTTTTACTTATATCTTATACTTGATTAATATGTTTACTTATTAATGATATTATTTATAGTGTCTAGCTAAGAGAAGATATAAAATAAGGTGCAAGTGCACAAAAGATGCTAGAAACTGGTGAGTCTCAGTGAAGAACATTAGAAGAGAGGATGCAAAGACCTGCTGGGGCTGGAACTAGTTATCGAGGACAAGGGGGCCGATACAAGCTCTTGCTCGAAGCCATCAATAATTGTGAAAGGGTCACTGGATTGGATATCCTTGATATCCTCCAAGAAGTGGCAGCTGCTGAGAGATTTTGGCTGCATGATCCCAAGGGTAGCGCAAGAGCAAGGGGGGCACTGCATTGGATATCCTTGATATCCTCCAAGAAGTGGAAGCTGCTGAGAAAGGTTGGCTACATGATCCTAAGGGGAGAACAAGAGCGAGTAAACCCGACTCTNAGGGGGGCACTGCATTGGATATCCTTGATATCCTCCAAGAAGTGGAAGCTGCTGAGAAAGGTTGGCTACATGATCCTAAGGGGAGAACAAGAGCGAGTAACCCCGACTCTCCTAACATCCAATGACGTGGGGAAAATACTCTGGATGGAACACTGGCTTTGCAAATGAACTTGAGTAATGTGTTGGATGAGGGGAACCCAACTCTGGGGATGCTTAGAGATAATATGTATATTGGTATGATAGTGTGTGCACAGCTCCTCCTCGGTCTCAAGGAAGTCGATTGACCACTAGAGCGGTTCGAGAGGAAAAAAAGGAAACCTAAAGTCACACCAATCTAGAATCTGAAATATCATGGATCTATGCCTTCTGCTTGTTGCCCCAAACATACAAGACAGACGGGAAGTATGAGGTCGTCCTACTGAAGGCCTTCGTCTGGGACAGGACACATGGAGATTGAGATCTATGTTTGAATACTTCCTTCATGAAGAGGGAAAGGCATCTCTGGTCAAGGTAGTAGGAAAAAGTGGAAAGGGAGCTCCCCAAGTTTTGAAATAGAGTGACATCTCCCTCTGATCGCATAGACAACTACAAGGCATCAGAAAATGAGCTGCTCTGTCATCTCTACCTCCTGGCAAACTCAGTCTAACAGCAGGATGTGGTAGTATCTCTCAATCCGGAGCCTATGGGAGCCCACCAAAATCTAAGTAATGGAGATCCTAAGTGCATCCATCCAATGTCTGTGTGTGTATGTAGGACAATGAGACCATCTCTTAGATCCAGAAAGTGCTCAAAATAGAGAGCCATCTTCAGGCCAAGACCCTCTGGAAGTGCAGTCGATGTGACTGGGATATATTGTCCATATTACAAAATTCAGCACAAGAATCAAACTTACCAGCAAAACTTTTAATGAATATCCAGGTTATCTGGATATTCTTATGACCTGGATATTCTTCATGAATTTTTTTCACATCAAACTCTCAAAATTCTTATAAGAGATGCAACACAGCTAAAGGAGCTATGTAATCAAAAAATCTATCATTCAACCAATTTAACAAATTTTCTGATTAGAATCGACAAATATTTTAAAGCATAAAAGGGAACAAGAGAAACAACAGCAGCTGAAAACCATAGTATAAAAGGAAAAAGAAAAGTAAAATATTAACAGCAATACTTTTATAAATGAAAAAGGAGCAGTAGATTGTATACCTCATATAAAACATATTTTATGGAAGGCTCTAGCTTTAACTCCTGCTCAATCTCAAACAAATGCAACTTCCACTGCAAGAACAACAAACAAATACACTTTCAAGAAAAACCCAAGCTCAATACTCCATGTGTACTGTATATGTATATCCAATTAATTACCCCTGACAGGTGCCTGGAGAGGATAATTCTGGACCTTAACATAAGAATGAATAGCCACAAAATCACTGGATATCATCGAATCCAAAGTAAATGAAGCAACAACACATCGCGGACATTGTTATAGTTAATGGAACCAAAAGGATATAGATGAAAGTAAATAAAAGAACTCGACCCTTAGACAGTTGGAAATATTTAAAACTAAAACCAAAGTTCTATTTCAATTTCACAAGCGTAGGCTGATTTGTTATTACCATAATTGAATTACAGGTACATCTAGTGTAAATGCATTGTGGGAATGTGAAAGCAACTCCTAGATCAATATTGAAAGCAAGAAACAAAAAGAAGGAAACATAACGAAGTACCTAGATAAGATCTATAACGTAGCAGCCTAGCAAAAAGATAAGATAGTGTAAAAGCAGTGGTAGAATAAGAAGGCCAGTGGCTGGAGATCTCAACACTCTCTGAAAGAGAGAGAATGTCAAAACATGTTGGTCTTGATGGCCAAGGGCAATGAAGGGGTCCAAGATGTGGGTCCATTGACAGAGTCATCAACCACAGTAAAAGGGACGATGCAATGGCACAGATGATATCCTCCAGGGAGTGACCACCGCTGAGGGGACACGACTGTAAAATCCTTGGGGGACATGAGATCAAGGGAGCCCCTTCTCCTACCATCCAAGGTCGAGGGAAATAAACTCCTGATAGAAGCCTCATTGCTCACCTGAAACTGGGGGGTAATCTGAGAACCATGTTGAGCTTGGCTCTAACTGGTACGTTTGTTTCCCTGGTGATGCATGATCTATGCACTGGAACAACTCCTCACAAGCCTCAAAGATGCCAGTTGGCCAGCCAAGGGAAGAGGTTGAGACGAGACTCAATAACCAAAGGCCTCACCAATCTAGGGTCTGAAGTATCTTGGACTTCAACATGTAGCTTGTTTCCCAAATTGGATGGGGCAAGAAAAAAACTAGGATATGTCTCTGAGCAATTCTTTCATGAAGACATCAAGGTGCTTCTGGTGAGGAATTCTCTAATGAAGAAAGCAAGGCACTTCTGGTGAGCAATTCACTCATGAAGAAAGCAAGGCACTTCTGGTCAGGATAACAAAAGGAAGTGGAGAAGGAACTCCTCAAATACAAATACAATATCAATGTATGGACTATGTATCACCAAGTATAAGAAACAAGAAATAAAAAATGGCAAGAAATAAGTGTCTTAAAAGGAAACAGGTAGGATCTAGTAAGAATAGGAAACTTGGGATAAACATCTTAGGAAACCATGAGAAACGAGGGAAATAACAGGAAATAGTTTTCAGAAATGCAAAGAAACATTTCATGATAGGTTCGTTAACTTTAGATTTTTATATAAAACATATGAAACTCTCCCTTCTACAGAATCACCCATACAAAGAAATCACTTATGTTTTGGAAAATCTGCTCACTTTGCTGTGACAAAACCCTGCTCAGAAGTCAGGTCAATCTAGATGGACCTGGGCATGAACAGCCTTATCTGAAGTAATGAGCAGTGGTCAAATTGGCAGCGTGAGGTTGCCCTAATCAGATCAGCAAACAGCTGTCACCTACAGCAGTTAGATTATCTGTATCAATGCAAAATCTGCATTTCCTGGGGAAACTCCAATCAGCATACAGTAGTACAGGGTCATTTTGAGCAGCAAAACAGAAGTAAAAGACTTTGTTTTCAAATCTGGGCTGTTGTAGTCGGCAGTCCCAGTCTCATGTTTGCAGTAGCAAATAAATCTTAACAGCATAACAGCCCTGTAGCAGTTTACCAGTCCTAAAACAGCTTATTTCAAGCCATAAAACAGCACACTAATTAATGAAAGGATCAGCCCTGCCTATTATGCATGATCTAGAAGGTCGGCCCTGACCTAATTTAAAATATGAGCATAAAAGGACACCCTGCTGGTATGCCATGCCCAGAAAAAACGATTTGCAGGGAATCAACCATCAGCGAAGAGGGGCAATTGCAGCAGTAGACCTGTAGAGAATGGCATCCAGATTTGGAGAATGTGTACCATGTTTGGGGTTTAAAATTAAAACCACCTCTTTCATGCAACAATCCTCTCAGGAGGTCTGTCCTGTTTCATTTGGAAGAGTTTTGTGCAGCAGGTTGAAGGAAAAACGTCCAGCTGTTTGGAAACCTAATATTGACAGCATGTAGATGAATGAACAGCAGAGCGGCCAGCCTGTTTGCAAGGTGTCCATCCCTGTTGATGGAGTTCCATAACATATGAAGCAGGCCGCAACTTTAAAACAGGTCTCAGCCCAGACCCCAGCCAGCAAAGAAGGGTCCCTCCTCCTTTGCCCTAGGCTGCAGGAAGCCTCAGGCTGCAGCTGCAGTAGGGATGGTGTATCTGCCGCATGGTTAAAGTGGATAACGTCAGCCTTAATGGAGACTGTCACTCCAGCCGCAGTTCACAAAGTGTATGTTCCAGCTTCCTTGGGGACCAATCCATATGGCTGAAGCATTCTCTCTTTCAGACCAGCAACTAAGGCTTCAATTAGAGGTGCCCTAGGCATTGCATTGGGTTACATAATACATTTAAACTTTATCTTGGCTAACATTGTATCCTAGTTGAGCATGCCTTATCTATATCATTTGGTATCATAAAGAGATGGCTACAAGGTTGTGTCTAGCTTGAAGAGGGGCTTTTCCACTTGGAAAAGGTTTCGACTTGTGGCTTGGTGAAAAGCCTTTTGGGAAATAGTTTGGGTTTCCTTGTGGACAACTCAAATGGAGTGCCCCTTGTTACCACCTAAGTTGTACTTAGTGGTTTTTTATCAAGTGAGCCTGGTGAACCGGACAAGGATAACTTGTTCAGACTTCAGAAGACCTGTGGAAGTACTTCTGGGAAGTGCTTGTTGTACTATATCACATGTTCATACCCCATGGGGGAGTTGTAATAAATGTTCTAGCATGATAGTGTCTGTAAAAGACTCGGTCTCTTAGACTTTATTTGTCAATCCGATCAGCCCAGGATGTTTTTTCCCTTGGTTATTATTGGTTGTTGAATAAACGACTGATAATTTCTAAGTTTTTCACTCCATACCTCCAAAGTTGGGGTGGTCGGCTTGGAATTTAGGCCTATTGAGGTTATTAGAGTCTATGTGTCAATGTATAAGCATGCTATACATCATGGTCGAGTCATATGAACATGTCTAAGTCCCCCTAGATGTTTTTCAATTTTTCAAATTTTTAGCTTTTTCAGTGTTTTTTATTAAAAAAATTAATTTTTCCAAAACTTAGGCTATGTTTTAATAGTTTAATTGGAAAAATTGATTTTGCAATAAAAGTGGGCCAAATAATCAGTTTCAGTCATGTAGGTGCTCATTTTCAAGCTAAGAGCACCATGTAAACCCATGAACCCACTATTTCCTAGTTTTGAGTGATTTTCCATCACTCAGGTCAGTAAGCCCCAAAAATCAATTATTGATTATTTTAATTAATATATTGATGAATAATAGAGCAAATCCAAAATCATAGATCAGTGGATTCTCAGCCGCTTTGATTGAAATCAGTCAGATCTGAGGCAGATTCACTGGATCTGACAAATCCTTGACTGAAGGAGGTGATCAAATCAGATCCAGAGTTGATCTTCAGCATCCTTTATGGGGAATTTCGCCCTCCCTCTCTCCTCCACACGTTTTTGGCTCATCTGGATGAGTTTTGGTGGATGCTTCAGTCAACAGGTTGAGGTGTCAGTCAGATCAGCCCCCCGATTGACAGTTGCACTTAGTGAGACTCAGATCTAGCTCAGCTAGACACAGATCAGGCATTGATGGACTCTCCTTCAGCTGATTTGATGTGTCTCCTTGGGATTTGCGCCCCCCCTGCGCTGGATCTCCTGTATTTTGTATATATCCAGGCACAGCCTCATCTTCCAGGGAGTTAGAATTGGGATTGAGGTGCTGCTGCTATTGTACTGTTGTTATTCTTCATTTGAAATAAAGAAAAGCTTTGGAGGCAAGACGATGTGGTGCCATTGCATGTGTGGATGATTATTGCCATTGTTTTACTGAGGTAACCTGTATATGTGGTTATTTTTTTTTGCTAATTGCTTGTAGATCTGTTGTTAAGATTGATAATAAGCTTATTATAATCTTGATAGGAAATGTGCTTTTCAATAAGTTTATTGACCATCTCTTTCCTTTGATGCATGTTTAGAGATCTTGATTTAGCATGTCCTATAAGTTTATATGCATGTTATCTTGAATCTCTGTGTATGTACTAATCGGATCTCACAAGTTTCTTGGCAAGTTCTTTGATTTCAACTGAGTTGCAGGTTCCCACATTGGAGAGGATGCTGATCTAGTTTGTTTCTTCACTCTCTTCAAAACTTTCCAAAAGGCATAGTCCCTCGACATTCCACCTGAAAGCTCCACTGTGGATCTTCAAGGAAACCAGCATTTCTTCCCTCCTCTTCCTCCCCCAAAATCAACACTTTACCCGGTTACTTTGTTCAGTTCATAGCTTTCATTTCATTTGGATCTATTTCATCAAAGTAAAATATACATAGATCTGATATTTCATAGCTCACAGTCTAGATCTTGCACTCAAAAAAGTTTCATTAGCATTCTAGATCTAGCTTTAGGGAAATCGTCTTTTTGCATGAAAATTTAAAGAAAACTTGTAAATCGCATGCATTAGATTTCCTTTCGCTGTTATAAAATTTAATATTCTGCAATATCAGTGCATATTTAATTGGCTGCACAAACAGCAAGCCAAGATCCCAAAGAAAGCTTGCTTTCCTTGGTTCCTTTCTGCCTGTTTAGCTAGTTTTAATTTCATTTTTTTTAGATAAGTTAGGCTGATCAAAAGGTACTCTTAAAGTGCTTTTGGGTGTATGTTATTCTAATATGCTCGCTGTCTTTTAGCAGGTCTGACAGAAAAGAAAGGAAGCTGATGTCCGAAGTGGCCTCAGGAGCTTTCAAATCCCCCCAGGGGTCTCCCTTTTCACTAAAAACTCAAAATTTTTCCAAAGTTGTAAAATCTTGGTTTCAGCCTGTACAAGGACCAAGAAGTTTCTGATAATTTTAGTTCGCTGATTCTGTAACCAATAATAAATAAAATCATTTTTGGAATAGGCTCTTTCGAGCCCATTCCCCATCCCCCCTGAGGGGATTTGCGTCGGTGTCCTTTTCGTCGCTTTCTGCTTATTTCTTTTTTTAAACTAGCATTGATCTAATTTGCAGGGTAGTATACTTGATTTTATTATTAATTTCATATTCCACTTTTTGTTTTTTCAAAGTAATCATAATACTTACCCCACGATTTCCCAATTGACCCAAAAGGGGAAAGAGATTCGTGGTAGGACTAATTAGAAAACTAGAATTGTGTATCTGTTTTAAGCTAGTATAAAATTAACCCCTCCTCGATTCCCCGATTAAGATCCACTTGGATCGAAAGAGGTTCCTGGAGGGTTTTCTTTTAAACAAGAACACCCAGTTTAAAACTTACTAAAATTTACAAGACTCCAGTGTGTATGCTCTGCATTTGGCTGCAGTTCGTCCAATCAGTCAAGCTGTATAAAAAACACTTAAGTGACTAGTATAATTAGGACTCACTCTCCCCAATTGACAAACCATCAGGTGAAAATCCAACACCTAGATCAAACCATCACGGTGGCAAAATACCCAAAGGAAGCAGGAACTTCTGAAAAGTGACCTCGGGGCGCCGATCTCTGTCACACCCTAACGGGTGCGTTATGAACAATAGCCCCAGAGACTCCATTTCAGCCCACATATTCCTTGCGGGTAGACGTGAAGGTTTAGTTTTGGACATACTCCAAGTACTCTCGGGTATATCTGGAGTCCCCCCTTTGCCTAATTTAATCAACTCATACTTCACATTTAACTTAAAACATACCAAGAGGCAATCGCAAAACATTCACTCCAAGCACATGCAAGCATATTGATTCTATTTTTGACTCCATTCTAAGGCACTGGTTAATTTCTTGCTTTATATATATAATGTGTCTCAGTATTGTGCTTTCGTGTGTTCATCTTTTACATCTTGCCATCTTTGATTATCTATAGTTAAATTGTAAACTCCTAAATAACTCAGTCAGTTTAAACATCACAACACTAAGTAATTATCTTTAGTAACTTAATAGGGTCTACCCCCCTTGGCTTCGTTAGGAGTTGAGCCTAAACGGAGGAGTCAAGAACAAGGTGACAGCCTTGACTCGAGACTTGCCCCCAAGGACACACCGAGTGGCTTGAAGATTTCTACCACGTGACCCAGGTGTGTGAAAGGCGGCAACACCCCTTTACTTGGAAACTTGATCATGGAGTGGAAGCCTTTGATCGATTGCCTAGAGGACACATGCAAAGGAAGGGCTTGTTGCGTATATGAATGGTTAAGTGCTTAAGTGGACAATCTTGATGGGTGCAAACCCCCTTGAAGACTTTACTTGGTGGAAAAGCAATCTTGAGACAAACCTTTGGTGGCTTCCTAACCCCTCTTGTGGAAATGCTTGCTGGACAAGTTGGCTAGGAGGAAGCCTAATGTGGACATCTTTGGTTGCTTAAGGAACTTGGTGGGTTGAAGACATGACTTGAGAGAGGGCTTGGAGTTTTGACTTGTCGACATTTCTTGAAGCATTTTCTTCTTGGAGGGGCCTTTGGCCATGTGGCATCATCATCAACCGTGTTTCCCTGCTTGTTGGAGCATTCCCCCTTTGTTAGGGGCCCCATGTATCTCATCATTGTATAAGTGACATTGACCACCTTATTTTATTGTAATTTGTTAGCAGTTAGTTGCTAAGTGGGGCTTTTGTATTATTTTACTTCACCCTAGGCTAAATCTAAGGAAGCAATTGAAACTTTTATAGTAAAGCAAGTTTTAGCCTTTCCTATAAATAGATATATAGATAAGATAATTTATTAATGTCCACTAATGATCACAAAGTATGTCAATGGGACTGTCGATTACACTTATAGAGTATGCATGTGGGAGGATCAAACGATCTCCCTTAAAGAGAATACAATATAAATAATGAAGTAAACATAATCCAGTCGAGCTAGGCCGAAGCATGGGAGAAATCCTGCTCTGGTTCCGGTCATGTAGTCCTGCACAGGGGCGAAGGAGCTCAAGTGGACCAGATCCAGGAGCAGAGAAGGCCGAGGAAGGTCTAATACTCCTAACATCCAAGGCTGAACGAATAAAATTGAGTGAACTATAAGAGTGTCTACTGTCCTAAATCGAGGCCAGTAGACGCAGGTCGCCTTTTGGAATGTTGTCTGTGGGATCTGGATGGTCCTGGGCATCTCCTGGAGGGAGGTCTGGTGCAGGGCTGCCGCTGAGATCCTGTGGGTCGAGAGCCCCCAACCTTTACTGATCTGGGGGTAGGGTCAATATCAAGACCAGTGGATCTCTTTGTGCCCCTCGATGCCGGTAGTATGTCGAAGAACGCAATGATCCGCTATGTGGTGTCTAGTCTACTGGGAGGCTGGAGGATCTGGGCTCGAAACCTGAGAGCCTCCTGAATATAAAGCGCTAGACATCTCTGATCAGTGTATCTAAAGAAAGCGACTAGAGTTTGGGGCCCTCTGAACAAGCAGTAGAAGCATCCTCCAATCTCATAGTAGACAGGGCACCTGAAGACAAAATGTGACTTGGTTTCCACTTCTCGTAGGTGGCACAGTTGGCAGATCCTATCTGCTCTATCGATCTGGTGACCTGACTCTACCAGGAGTCTATGTGATCCTACTTTGAAGTGTCCGAGAGGGATTCGAAGAGCATGCATCTAGTGACGAAGCGTATACTTGGGTCGAACAATGAGCCCGTCTCTGATCTCCAAGAAATGTTCAGCATAAAAGGCCATCTTCGAGCACAACCCTCCCGGAGGGTTGACCCAGGTGACCTGAATGAGCTACTTGTAAATATCTTCTCTGATGATCTTATTCAACTCTTGTCGGATAAGTAGAAGGTGACCCCGGGCATCTAGTGAGTACTAGAACAGGGGGAGACAATCTAATTGGATCCCCACTGAAGCAAGGAGGCTCGAGACCCCTGTGAACCAACACTTGGCCATGCCTGGGCGTACAGCACTGGCAATAGTTTGAGCAGAGCAATAAGCTAAATACGGGTACCTATCCCAGCCTTTTGAAGAGTCGACAAAACCTCAGATCCGATGAATGAAGAAGACCAATTTGAAACCTGTCTCGAGGCAGAAGGGTTGGGCTCCAAATTCGGCGAGGATGATGTGTTGTGGCACTGTCTGTTTGCACCTGATGATACGCCTGAGAAGGAGGATCTGGACTCTTTAGGCCGATGCCCAATCTGACTTTGGTAAGGAGGGCCCCCAGGCCTCTGATCCATATAACACAGTGGGGCAAATCAAAGTATTTAGTAGGTCCATTTTGGATGAGATATCCTGGAAGTGGTGACAAAAGCACTGTCTCTTGAGGAGGGCTAGAGACCCATACCCCTTTTTGATTCGAGGTTGGAGGGCTAGCCAAAGACTGAAGCGGGGCCCCGAAAACTGCACTCCTAAATAAGTATAGGTACTAGTGATCTCCACTTCCTCTCCTTTGAATAGGAAACGAAAGTCTGAGGTTTTCTTCGTTCCATTGAAGATCATAACCTTTGTTTTGCCCAAATTCACCGTCAGCTTCCGAAGTTCACAGAACAGGGCTAGAGCATCAAGTTGTCTTTGCAAACCTTACGGGGAGGAAGAAAGGAGTACAATGTCATCAACGAAAAGCAAGATAGAGAACAGGACCTGGTGGAGGAGGCATCCATCTATTTCCTGTGTGTGCTTCTGGAGGAAGGCCTCCAACTCGTCAATGTAGATTCCAAACAGAGTCGGGGAAAGCAGGAAACCTTGCTTCACCCCAATGGTGTTGCGGATGAACTCAGATAACCTTGTGCTGTGCGAAGGCGCCCCCGAACAGACTCGTATAGACGCATAATGGCTGTCAAAAGGGTCGGCAAGACGCCAATGTTTCTGAGACGCTACAGTAAGTCCTCTCTTAAAACTAAGTCAAATGCTTTCTAGAAGTCTACGAAGCAGCAGTAGATTTTCGAGGAGCGGTAACGTGCCTCCTCAATCACTACTCAGAGAGAAAAAATGTGATTGATAGTCTGATGTGCTGGTCTGAATCCTGCCTGACCCTGAGCTCTAAGATTGTTCTGTTCAAAGTCCCTGTAAAGCTTCATATGAAGAACTGTAGCATAGAG
Source organism: Pseudotsuga menziesii (assembly GCA_001517045.1). Taxonomy (NCBI): domain Eukaryota; kingdom Viridiplantae; phylum Streptophyta; class Pinopsida; order Pinales; family Pinaceae; genus Pseudotsuga; species Pseudotsuga menziesii. The sequence goes on along the minus strand of LPNX010604747.1, from coordinate 450,673 downwards.
TTTTGAGAACGTGTGGCCCACCATGATCATTATGTAGTTATTAGGTTCAGAAGTGGTTGTAGACTTGTGAATCGAATGGATGATATGATGAGACCAGACCGACGAAAATCCTTCCCGCACTATGTGATTAAAGAGATCAGCCAAGTACCTAACCAAAACCAGGAGACCCTGTTTGAAGAACTCTGCCTGGTAGCTTTCCTCATCTGCTGATTTGTTACTGCTCATCACCCGGATGGCTTCTGTGACATCATTGTTAGTGAAAAGGCTGTAGGAGGAAGGGGGGGAAGCCACATCAATATTAGCCTGTCCTGGAATGTCATAGAGCTTGGAGGTGTGTGAGAACATAGAGGCAGGGTCAAGGTCGGGTGACAGAGGGGAGCGTTGGGAAAGAATGGTACGCCAAAACTACTTCGGGGAGTGGACAAGAAGGGCTAAGAGTTCTCATCTCTTCTAGGAGATAAAGTTTCGTTTCTTCCTGCAAAGGAGACGGCGGTAGGATTTTTGTATGCTGGGGTAAGTAGGACAAGAGTGGAGGAAGGCATGATGGAGTTTTTGATGAAGTGATTTGCAGTCCTCGTCGTACCATTTGTTCATGGGGCAGGAGCCCTTTTTAGTAGTATCCGAGGAGGTATGAGTGGAGTAGAGGAAGGAGTTGAGCGCGACTTTCCAGATTGCAGACGAGAGGCATTGGTACTTAGCGGTGGCTGAGTCAAGTGAGGAGAAATGGACTTCAGGCGGTAGGATCTGGCGGAGGTCTGAAAGGAAGATGTCGGGGTCGCCCTCATCAAAACGGAAAGTGGTCTGGGGGGAGGGGTGTTTGATGGGGGGAGCGGTGTTGGAGGAGGGGGGTCGATTTGGAGGGAAAGAGAAAGAAGTGCATGGTCAGCTAGGGGAATGGGGAGGATGGAAAGGTCCCGGATGAAGGGGAGTAGGCTTTGACTGGCTAGAGCGTAGTCCACCACACTAGCCCCGCCTCCATGAGGCCAACACGTAAAGAAATGAGAGTTCGGGAAACAAGGGAGGCCATTCAGAATAAGAAGCTCGTGGGATTCCCCCAAATGCAGTAGATGTTTGCCATAAGCTGTAGTGGGGCCCAAGGAATCTTCTAAAATCCGGTAGAGACCTACTGCTGTGGGATATAGTCCTATAGTGCAAAACACATTTTCGGATCTGTCGTGGAGAGGAACCTGGAGGTTTTTAGTACGAGCGTTAAAATCCCCCATAAGTATAACCTCTCCGTCAGCAGAGTACTGGGTGATGACGGCATATAGATCCATAAAAGGGTCCCCTTCTATTCCGTTGTGAATGGCAAATGATGAGGATGCTGGTGGAAAGTAACAGACTGCGAGATAGACATGTCCCATGAGGGAGATCTTGGTTCTGATCCGGATCCACATGAATCTAGCGCATTCATCGGAGGCCATCAAGGAGACCCTCTTCCTGAGAGAGTCTTTGACTAAGCAAGCAACTCCTCCTGAACCCCTGACTCCACCAGAGCTCCTTGTTTCTTGTCTGCAGACTGAGAACCAATGGTAACTTGTGATATCCAAGAGAGGCCGTACAGGGCTCGCATGGGTCTCGGCCATAAGGAGGATATCCGTCGATGCGAGTGCGTCATAGAGAGGCACTTCCTCATTTCATTCTCATGGTTGGACTTTGAGAATCATCTCTTTTTTGGAGCTTCACTGATATATCTTTCTTATGTGCATTTTATGGTGTTAAGGGTTCTTTCTATGTGGTGAAAAGGGTTGTCAATTCTTGAAGCTTTTTCTTCTCGGTTCTACAATTGTGCTTAAGGGTTAATGTTGGGATGTTCAAGTCTTCTACAAACCTCTCAAGATTGATCCAAAGAATAGTTGGAAGGAGGGCATCCTAGACTATCGGCGTGCACATTCTCCTTTGTTGGTTTAGGTGAGTATTTTAGACCTTGTCTTGATATACATTTGGCTCAATGGCAAGGGTTTCTAGGTATTTGTCTTCTCCTCAATTGATCTTGGGTGGCTAGGGACTTTCCCCTGTTGAAGCTCCCTCTTGTAAACCTTGAAGCTCATTGTTTATCCTTAATTGGGTGATGTGACTAGTGTGTTTCGACCTATGTTGTTGTGAGTGGGGAGCATGAGTGGAAGCAAAATTTTGAAAAGCTTCCGTTTTGGGAGCATTTTTTATATAATACATATTTTAATATATTTTGATGCATATATTTTTTTTTAAATAAGCCACATGAAAATCCGACCATATTGATATGCCACATGAAAGCATAGATATAATCATTTAGTACACATATAACATCAATCATCTTGGAACTATAAATTATGACATCGTCATCAAATGACCAATCATTAACAACATCAACTTTCAAGTTTAAACATAAAATATTTGCAATCAACAAACTCTAAGAGATAACATCAACCATGAAATGAAACAAAAAATCATATTCATTACCAAAGAGTTGTAAGATAAAGGCAAAGGTCCTACATTTAAAAACCTACTAGTGGTTGGGGGTGTGGCATCTTTGTTGTATGAATTTGATCACTATCCTGATCACCCAAAAGTTGAACTTCCAAGCGCTCTAATGCTATGGCTCCATCCTCCAAATCAGCCTCTTGTGGATTGTTGTCCCAAGTCAAATATGTTCTATCATTCTTGGCTGCATCACAATAATGGGATGACAGCGTCAAGTTGTAGTGCACATAAACCAAGATTTCTGCTCGATCTACATTCAAATTGCTTCTCTTCACGTTTTGGATGAAGTTGTAGGTGCTCCAACACCTCTCTGTATAAGAAGTTATTAACAACCTATGAAAGCACCCTCACTATCAATTTATGTCAATATGTGGTAGAGGAGCAATACATGTTCCACCATTTTAATAGGACTCAACCTATCTTGATCTGTGGTCGCATGTAGGTTACCAAAGACTCCATGTTCACTAATGTATTTTCTCAATTCACTTAGTACTTGAGCACACTCCTTTGCCCGATCTACATTTAAACTATTTCTCTTCACATTGTGAATGAAGTTGTAGGTGCTCCAACACCTCTTTACACAAGAAATGTTAACAACCTATGAAAGCACCCTCACCACCAATTTATGCAGATATGCGGTGGAGGAGCAATACATTTTTCACCATTCAATAGGACTCAACCCATCTAAATCTTTGGTTGTATGCAGGTTACCAAAGACTCCATGTTCACTAATGTATTTGCTCAAAAAGTCACTTCATACTTGAGCACACTCCTTCTCATCAGGGACCAACTTGTCTAATGCAAGCATATACCCAATTTGTGTTAGAAAGTGGCACCAAGGAAGGTCTTCTATCATTGGAAATGTCCTTGCCTGCTAGAAGACATTAAACAGAAAGCCAAATGTATTAATGTGATTTTCCTAAGTTTAGACTTAGAAAAATAAATTAATTAATCTAATTTGATTTTGACTTAACAAAGTCACTTTTATATAGTAAAAAGTGAAATAATTTAAGTGATGGCTAATCTAATCTTGGCCATTGATCTCACAAGAGGATCTCACCCATTGATCCATAGTGAGGGTTAGGGTTTTTGCTTGACCATTGAGTTAAAAGAAGATTTGGTGGTGAGGACACACACACAGAGACACAGACAATCAGGGAAGTCAAACAAAGAAGTTTACAGTGAAAACGGAGGAACACACACCCGAAGAATTCGCCAAGTTACTAGGCAGAGCACAGGGTCGTACAAGATCAAGCAGAGGGAGGTCATATGATGCAGAGGAAGGTCGTACATCAGTCGTACAGATTTCGTACAACTAACGCCGAAACCATATGAATCATTACAGCTGACGCAGAGGGTCGTACCACTGACGCAAAGGGTCGTACAGCTGACGCTGGAGGTCGTACTATTTGTTGGGCTTGCTTGATGATTTTGCAGAGGTTCTATTTTGCCAAGTTGGGTGTATTGAACCACTAGATTGTATTTGGTCTATATCTTCATAATAAAATTTCATATCTGACTGTTGCACCAGTTTTCCCATCTTGGGTTTTATCTGAGGGTTTCCATACCCAAAAATACTGTGTACATTGATGTGATTATTGTTCATGTTTCTCAGTATTTATTTTCCGTTGCATGACTAGTAAAAGAAACTCATGTGTGGTTATCAGTAACAATTCAAATATACCGTGTAGCCCTAGTTTGAGTTTTAAAGGAAATTTACATGTTATCAGAGCTCTATTGAGCTAAATCTGAGAAACTGCAGCAGTATTGATAGATCAGGGGCAGATCTATTAAAGACACCAACCTAGAGTCCAGATTTAGAGTTTGACAGGTACACTTCACTATGGTCGTACAGTTGAGAGTTGAGGATAGACTCCAAGGAGCTCAGAACTTTCCTACTTGGAAAGAAAGGATCACGAGGATCTTGGATGTCAATGGTACAGAGGTGCACATTGACTCCACGAAGGTTGCGCCCACAGATCTGATAGAGTTAGCAAGGTGGAAGAAGTTAGAGTCCAGAGCTATGTTGATTATCTTGGATGGGTGAAGAACCACATAGACCCTCACCTTTTCGGGAAGAAGACTGCATTAGAAATGTGGAAGGATTTGGAAGGACTTTACCAGAGCAAGAACAAAAATCCGAAGATGGTGCTACAAGAGAGGATGCGCAGTACCAAGATGGGCAAGGATGAAGGAGTGATGCCTTATCTCACAAGGCTCACAGAGATCAGAGACGAGCTTGGAGCAGTTGTCTCTAAGACTGAGGATGAGGAGCTAGTTCGTATAGCTCTCAATGGCTTTTATATGCCATGGGACACCTTTGTAAAAGGTGTGGTGGCTCGAGAGAAGCTCCCTGACTGGTAGAGATTGTGGGATGATTTTGTGAAGGAGGAGACTCGCATGGGTCAATGTTCAGGTTCATCCAGTAGTGCCCCACAAATAGTGGATGAAGAAGCTCTAGCCCTAGTAGGGAAGAGCAAGGGTAAGGCAAAGAAAAAGAAAGGTGGTAAGATAAACATTGACATGTTCAAAGTCAAGTGTTTTATCTACCACAAGCAAGGACACGTTGCCTCCCAGTTCCCAAACAGGAAGAAGAAGAACAATACCCAGATGGCAGGATCTGGAGAGGTGAAGGAGTTCAGCAAAAACTTCGACGAAGACTTTTGTTTGATAGCTTGCATGGAAAGCACCACAGGAAGCAGCGTTTGGTACGTAGACAGTGGGCATCTTGTCATATGACAAGACATAAGAGGTTCTTCAAGAGCTTGCAGGAGGGTGGATTAGATCTCCACATTGAGCTAGGTGATGATGCTCAATATCAGACGCAGGGAGTTGGTACTATTTCGCTTCAAAAGGAGTTTGGAACAACCCTCAGTTTTGCTAACGTATTGTATGTTCCAGGGTTGACCAAGAACCTCATATCCATTTCCACCCTGGAGGACAAGGGATTTCAGGTGAAGTTCTGAGATCATAGGGTGTTTATCAGGCCCAAGGGGTCAGACAAGAGTATGGATCGAGTGATTGGGATCCAGAGCGAGAAGGTGTACAGACTACACTTCGACACTGCAAAGGCTCTAGTCGGTAGCGGTAGCAGTCAAGGTGATTTGTGGCATAGGAGGATGGCACACTTACACCATGGAGCACTAAGGCATTTGAGACAGGCAGTCCTTGGAGTTCCTCATGTACACGAGGAGAAGCATAACCATTGCAAGGGTTGTGCGTTGGGGAAGAACATCAGGAAGCCTTTCCCACATATTGAGCACAAGTCTAAGGGGACCTTGGACTTAGTGGATTCGGATGTCTGCGGACCCATGAGTATCCAAATCGTTCAGTGGCTATAGTTTTGCGTCACTTTCATCGATGACTATTCCAGGAAGACCTAAATCTATTTCCTAAAGGCCAAGTCAAAGGTCTTTGAGCAGTTTCGGGAGCTCAAGACTCTTGTAGAGAACCAAACAAGAAGGAATATTCGAGTATTGAGGACGGACAACGAGGGTGAGTATGCCTCTCATAAGTTCTTGGAGTATTGTTCATCGAAGGGGATCAAGAAGGAGCACACCGTGCCTCAAACCCTGCGGCAAAATGGAGTGGCAGACAGAAAGAACCGGACATCGGTAGGAGCAACCAAGGCCATGCTATTTGAACAGGGACTGCCACTATTCCTATGGTCGAGGCATACAAGACCGCAATTTACATTCAAAACAGGTGTCCCCACACAACTTTGGTGAAGAAGACACCCAAGGAGGTCTTCACAGGCACTAGACCAGATGTGAGCCACTTCCGCATATTTGGGAGTGTTTGTTATTGTCACATTCATGTTGACACTATGAAGAAGTTGGACCCTTCTGGAGAGAAGGGGTTACTTGTTGGTTACAGCAAGACTTCGAAGGCATATAGAGTATATATCCCTGCTCGCAAGAGGATCATTGTGAGTAGGGTTGTCCAGTTTGATGAGGACAGAGCCTTGCGGAGATCTATGGACTTACCAACACAAAAGCAGCCAGCACAGGACTCGGGGGTCAAGTTGGACGAGCCACAGGTACAGGAACAAGTACAGACACAAAGCACAGGTTCTGGTAGTCAGAAAGAGTCAGGTGAATAGTATCCTTCAGTCATTGACTTGGAGGATGAGCCGCAGCAGGAGACAAATATCCAACAGCCACAAGAGGTAAACACTAGGCCACGGCCTAAGTGGTTTAGGTCCACAGTTCAAGATTCCAGGCAGGTGACTCTTCCACAGAGCTCCATGAGACGAAGCAAACTACCAAAGAGACTTAGCTATATGGCATTGACGGAGTTTATTAACTCTAAACCTTCCAATTTCGAGGAGGCTGCACAACATGACGTGTGGCAGGAGGCCATGGTTGAGGAGTATGACTCAATCATGAAGAATCAGGTATGGAAGGTTGTGCCGAGGCAAGAAGGTAAAAAGGTGGTGGGATCCAAATGGATCTACAAAGTAAAGTATGCAGCAGACGAAAGCTTGGAGAAGTACAAGGCGCCCTTCGTGGCAAAGGGGTTTTCAAAGAAGGAGGGTATTGAATATGAGGAGACCTTCGCCCCGGTCGCCAGATATTCTTCTATTCATACCATTATCTCATTAGCAACAAAGATGGGTTGGCGTGTTCATCAAATGGATATCAAGACTTCCTTCCTCAACGAAGTCATACAAGAGGAGGTATTCATTAAGCACCCCAAGGTGTTTGATGTGGAGAATAAGGAGACGCAGTATGCATGCTACAGAGAGCTCTTTATGGGCTCAAGCAGGCACCTCTGGCATGGTACTCGAGGATAGACATCTATTTACGGGAGATGGGATTCTAGCGAAGTGAGGCAAACCACAACCTGTACTTCTTGTCAAGTGAGGTGCCTCTCATATTGGTATTGTATACAGATGATCTCTTTCTTACAGGAGATGAGAGGTTGATTGACGATTGCAAGTCCAACCTTGCAGTTGAGTTTGAGATGAAAGACCTTGGATTGATGCATTACTTCCTAAGATTGGAGGTTTGGCAGAGAGATGGGTGCTTCTTCATTGGACAAGGGAAGCATGCAGTGGAAATCTTGAAGAGATTCAGGATAGTGGATTGCAAGCCCATGTCCATACCTCTAGTTTCCAACTGAAGGAAGATTGATGCATCAAGGTCAGACGGGTTTGATCCTACATTGTATTGCCAACTTATCCGATCGCTCATGTATCTGGTTAACACACAGCCAGACATTAACTTTGCAGTCAACTCTGTGAGCAAGTTCATGGTGGACCCTCGAAGAGTGCATTGGACAGCTACAAAGCACGTGCTTCGCTACATCAGAGGTATAGTGGAGTATGGGTTGGCTTATGACTGCAGTGAGAGTGTACAGTTAGCAGGCCTCACAAATGTTGAGTAGGCAGAATGTGTAGAAGACCGAAAGAGCACTTCAAGCTGTTGCTTTAGCATTGGGTCAAGGGTTGTCTCTTGGTTCAACAGAAAGCAAAAGTCAGTTGCATTGAGCTCAGCTGAGGTTGAGTACATGGCAGTCAGCTTGGCTGCATGTGAGGGAATGCGGCTGAGGAAGTTGCTTGAGTGTGAGCTAGAGGCTACAATGGTTCACTATGACAATCAGAGTGGCATCAGGTTATCTGAAAATCCAATGTTCCATGACCGGAGCAAACACATCAACATCCAGTACCACTTCCTGAGATATTGTGTACAGAAAGGAACCATTCAGTTAGAGTACATTCAGACAGATGAGCAGGTGGTGGACATTTTCACCAAAGCACTTTGCAGACACAGTTTTGTGAAGTTCAAAGACAAGTTGGGGTTGCTACTGAATCCCTTCCTCGTTTAGAGGGAGTTTTTGAAAGTGGCAACGAGGAAAGTTTTCTATCATTGCATGTGTCCTTGCATGCTAGAAGACATTAAATATAAAGCCAAATGTACTAATGTGATTTTCCTAAGTTTAGACTTAGGAAAATACATTAATTAATCTAATTTGATTTTGACTTAATGGAGTCACTTTTATAAAGTGAAGAGTGAAATAATTTAAGAAATGGCTAATCTAATCTTGGCAATTGATCTCACCGAAGGATCTCATCCATTGATCCATAGTAAGGGTTAGGGTTTTCGTTTGGCCATTGAGTTAAAAGAAGATTTGGTGGTGAGGACACACAGAGAGAGAGACACAGACAATCAAGGAAGTCAAACAAAGAAGTTTGCAAAGAAGACAAAGAAACACGCACCCGAAGGATTTTCCCAGTTACCAGGCAGAGCACAGGGCCGTACAAGATCAAGCAAAGGGAGGTTGTACGCTGCAAAGGAAGGCCGTGCATCAGTCGTACGGATTCCGTACAACTGATGCAGGAACTGTACAGATCCGTACAGCTGACACAAAGGATTGTACATCTGACGTTGGAGGTCGTACAGTTGCGTAGGGAGGTCGTACTGTTTGTTGGGCTTGCTCAATGATTTTGAAAAGGTTCTATTTTGCCAGGTTGCGTGTATTGAACCACTGGATTGTATTTGTATTATATCTTCATAATAAAACTTCATATCTAATTGTTGCACCGGTTTTCCCATCTTGGATTGTATCCAGGGGTTTCCATAGCCAAAAATACTATGTCTATATTGATGTGATTATTGTTCATGTTTCTCAGTATTTATTTTCCACTGCATTACTAGTAAAAGAAACTCGTGTGTGGATATCAATAACAATTAAAATATACTGTGTAGCCATATTTTGAGTTTTAAAGGAAATTTACATTTTGCACCTCTGGATCTATGTGTGGTTTACTCCTAACTCCACCCCCAGGTGCTAGTTGGGCCACCAAGATGGAGAATAATATTTTGGTGTAAGGAGTAAGGACATATGTTAGGCATGTAGTGGAACATTTAGGTAGAAAAACCTTCCAATGCTTAATAAGTGATTTTTCTTGATTGAAGGGTAAATGTTTATCAAGGTCATGACAGAGGAGTTCAATCAACTTCAACAATTATGCATCAAAACCACCAATATCAAGGTACATAGAGAGGTCGATGTGCTTGATTCAATTCCAATCCCTTACCCTCATAGATGATAGAATCTAGTGGAAATGTTGCAATCCTGAAATCCTGAAAACTATTAAGTCTACTGAATTTTGAATGGGATCTAAAATTATACTTTTTGCATATGAAGTCCAATCAGGTTGGAACCACTCTCAAACATCCTCAAACAATTAATGGTAATGGTAAAAATTTAAGTAAAAGGATAGAAAATGAAAGATAAGGTGAATGCCACTTTTACTTTAAGTATTTTAACATTACCATATAATACATCCCCTAAATGAACCTTGACCATGCCCAAAAATCCAAGTGAAAAACCATGTCTTGGTTACAAAAACCAAAAAAAAAAGAAAAAAAATCACCTCAATCCCTGCAAGCGTTGAGGGAGCGATTTTTTTGCTCATGGGAACACTTAGGGAGCAATGGGAAAGCGCTTCAGGAGCGAAGCTTCCTCATCGCTGCCTAAGTGCTCCCAAAAAAACCGAGTGTTAGGGAAGCTCGCTCCCAAAACAGTCCCAAGAGGAAGCGATCAGGAATCGCGATTCCTGGTTGCTTCCTCTAGGAGAGCAAATTGGGAGCGAAGCGAAAGGGGGTGGGGCGCTTCCCCACAACGTAGGTCCCGATCCCTAACCTTTGAAGGAAATAGACCAATTCTTAAAGGACTATTCTTATTGGCCTCACTTACCATTTAATTTGCCTTGAGTCCATTGTCCTAGTTGGATATTGGCATTGATTTCTTGGGTCTCTCCACCACCTATTCAAAAAACCCTAATAACTACAACCTCGTTTTGCGAAGTCTATTTCTTCCAAATCACCTTGTCCCCTAATTGCCATAGCCTAGCAATCCTATTTAGGGACGGCCCCTTGAGTTGGAGAAGAGCCAACCAAAAGTGCATAGATGTAGTTATCGTGGTGATAGTGGGTAACACCTCTCAGGTTACTGTGAACTAGTAGCGATCTTTGGGGCTTTAACTACGTGTGCTAGTTTGCGTGGTAACAGTGCACCAAAAGAAGAGATTGGAGCAATAAGATTGGAATTGCAACAACAGTTTGAAATTTTTTTTAAAAACAATAGGCTGAAATAAATGTTGAAATAGAGAGGAAGAAGCAACTTAACATGATAAGGGGATCCGATTCAAATCTTAGCTTCAATTTTGAAGACTCTCCCTCTGTCCCTTCTTCCAATGTTTGGGGACCCCTTTCCTTATGTTCCTCCCACTCATGATAACTAGCCTAAAAAGAAGAAGAAGACCATCAAAGTTATTTTACTACACCTCACACTTTTGCTAGTGCCCCTCAATCAAGTCAAGCTCAACCCACCTTAGATGACCATTGGAAGAAGCAATACAAAGAAGTTGCCTATGAATACTACGCTAGATGGTGGTATGATGCAAATATCCCCTTCAATGCTACTCGTTCACCTTATTACCAGCCTATGTGGGATTCCATTATTGTTGTTGGTAAGGGCTTCAAAGGCCCTAGTATGCATGACCTGGGGGGATCTCTTTTGCAGAAAAAAAAAAAATTGTCCATAAATGAATACTTGGAGGGGTTTTAAAGCATAGTTTTAAAAATCGATCTAATTGAAATCAGAATTGGCCAATTTGAACGAACAAAGGCTAAACCGATCCACACCTACCCTTAAATTGGTTCGAGTGACTGATTCAATACCAAAACCAGTCGAGTCGTTGTCTAAATCGATCAGTTCAGTACCGAACCAGTCAAATCATCTGAGTCATGACCGATTCATTATCAATTTCAAGTCTGAATCATTACCGGTTCATTTTCTTTAAAATTTAAGTATTTTATGTGTTTTTGAGTGAATCAAGACATTAAATTCAAATCAACCAAGCCATGACCAATTCGTTACCGATTCCAAGTCCAAGTTGACCCTTAATCGATTTCGAGTCTAATTCTTATTTTTAAAACGTTAATTTAAAGATTCATGGGACATAACATGATGTACCACTGTGTCAAATGGATGGACAGATGGAGGGAACCGTACTATAATAAATTCCCTCGTCTCTTGTCCACAAGAATCCATGTTCTTGAAATCAGTTGATGTATCTTAAAGCTTTTGGATGAGATTGTTGTGGAGGTGGGGGTGGCAAATGTTGTTAATATAATCAAAAATAATGCTTCGAACTACGTTCTTGCTAGTAAGATGTTAGAGAGCAAATACACAACCATATTTTGGACCCTATGTGCTACACATTGCATAGACCTCATGCTTGAGGATATAGGCAAACAAGATTGGATCATTAATATTGTAGAGCATCCAATCCTAAATCGAAACTCCAACAACTACAAAGTGATTATCTCTGCGTTTTGCTTCTGAAAATTGTTGTCCTTCCAACAATCTACTAGGACGTATGCTCATGGCAGACGTATGAGTACTCTAATATTCAATTAAATGATTTCATTGCTACAATGTTGTCAAACTAGGCCAAATTCATTTAGTCATTGGGTTCCAACATATAGCTTTGTGCTATCTTTCCAATATATCCATTCCTAGCTACAAAACATTTGTCTCAAAGCTTGGTACTCATTCAAAAGGCTTTAGAGGGAAAGAAAGGTTGTGGCAAACCATGTGATAGCAGGGCGACTGAGTTCACCTTGTGTGTATTCCCTCATAAAGTTCAAAACCCAAGCATGGTTATAGATATACTTGGTTATTTGTTTGCACTCTTGCGCAACAGCTTGCACCCATTCCATCTTCCCAATGTCCTCCAGCATCAATTCTATGCAATGGATAACACATGGAGTCTAAAAGATGGTGGGGTATTTTGCAGAAAGCAACCTTTCGGCTGCCACATAATTTGCAGCATTGTCTATGACTACCTAGACAACATTTGCCACCCCAGCCTCCTCCACAACATCAGCTAACAATGAAAAACTGAGATGTGCATCCTTTACATGTGAGGATGCATCCAATGGATTTTAGGAACATGGTTCCTTTAGGGCAAGCTATAACAAAATTAATGATTGTTCTGTGCCTTTGATCTATTCATCCATCAGACAAAATTGTGCAACCTATAAACTTCCAAGACTTTTTAATGGCCTCCAACTGTTCCTTAACACACTCGAGCTCCTCATCAAGCTCTTTCCCTCTAAGTGCATTATAAGAGTGTGCTTTGTATCCATGGCCAACAATTGCAATGGCAGCAACCATGGGCTGATAAAAATATGAGTTTGCATAGTTAAATGAAAGGTTGTTATGGTACCAAAACCTCCTCGCCACCATATTAGCCTCCTTTCTCTTCTTTTCATTAAAGCTCTCCAAGGAAGGTTGAGATCTTAAAGTTGTACGAGAAAGGACGAACAAAGAAACTATACTTCTCTTTGTTGCAACAGTTGATGTGGAGGACCCTCCTGTACTTGGATTCGGTGGTCCCATTGAATCCCTACCCATCATCGAAGTTTCAAACTTGTATCTTTCCCTCTTTTTACTCTATTCTCTAATGGCATCCAGAACAAATGCCATTTCAGTTGTGACTTCAACCAGGAATTTGTCACGAACCACCACATCTTTGCAAGTAACTCTTGCAAGGTGGTATTTCAACTTTTTTATGCCCCCAAACATATGGGTTTAGCAAAAATTGCAAATGACCCTGTGGTCATGATCAAGATTCACCCGCACACAATACTACCACGCTGAATCAAGAGGCCTTCTAGCCTTCGCTTTAGGTGCCATGGAATCTGAATTGCAAAAACATTAAATTGTGCATTAATAAACAATTATCAATGATCATAGATTTATTTCTAAATTTTAATTTTAATTTTTTTAAACTAATTATCAATATCAAATTTCAATGATCATCATCATATTATACATTCATTTCTTAATTAAAATTTTAAAAAATTTTTAGTTATCTAATTATTTCCTTTAAGAAAGTGTGGCTTTTTGTGGCCAAGTATCTCAGCCACACAGGGCCTATGGCCTGAGATACTCAGCCACAAGGCATGTTTTTATTTTCTTCAGATGCTCTATGTGGCTAAGATGCTCATCCCATACAGCATGTAAAGAAAATAAAAGCATGCCCTCTAGCTGAGTATCTCAGCTACACAAGGCCTGTGCGTTGACATACTCAACCACAAAAATCATGAGATAACTAAAAAAATTCAAATGAAAACTATAAAATCAATAAAAAAAATCATTGTAAAAAATTAAAATTCAGTTATGACTGTTTTATTACATAAAAAATTTGCATTTTTAATATTTATTATTTATTTCAACTTGCTTTTGTAATTTTGTTGTGCCTTGTGGATGAGTTGTTTGTCTTGTTTGTATGCCCTGTGGTTCAGTATCTCAGCCACACAGGCCCGTGGGTTGAGATACTCAACCACAAGGCACAACACAGTCAAACACAAGTTGGAAAAAATAATAAACAATAAATATTAAAAAAAAACAAAGTGAAAAATTGAAAACTAGATAAAATAGAATAAAAACAAAGTTAAAAAAATTGGAACCTAGCTACCATGCTTGAGGAGTTGTGTTGGACGAAAATTGAATCTTCCACTAACTCCACCCTCCTTCAGCTTGGACGTGAGAGCCTGAGAGGTAAACAGTCCAGACTTGGTGAACGACACTTAGCGAATGGCACTGGCAGACTGTAGTCACAAATCGAGATTCGATAGCACTCAAAAATGGTTAAATGAATTGTTGGGACCGAAGGAAGGTGTTTATAGCCTCTTGGACGTCCCTTTTTCCTCAAAAAAAATCAACTACAACCCCAATTTATTTACGTTCAGGTTAAAATTCATGAGGATTTTTTTCCTCCATGGCTCGAGTCCAACCGAGTCTGGGCGAGTGCTCGATGAGTATCCCGAGTTTGGCGATGTCTCTCGATTTCGACGAGTTGTGGCCGAGTCATGGGAGAGTACTCGTTGCAGGGTTTCACTCGGCCCTACTCGTGAGTCACACGCAAGTCGTGCTTCACTACTTCCGTCTTCCATTGCCCCATCTACTACAAGATCAAAGGGAGGTTCCATCGCCTTTTAGGGGGGATCCAAACCCTCACTAGCTTCTTCATATATCCCAACCAAAGATGCTTTGCCTTATACATGCAAGGGGACCTCAAGCTCTGAACCCATATTCTTCAGTGTTCTACTCAACCAAATTCTACCCAACAAAACACTTCCTTCTTCACGGTGCTACCATCAAGAAGGGGCACTAAGAGACAAACCAATACTAGCACAACCTTAGACGCTGGATTAGTGTGGACCCATGGGACCTTCCCCATCCCCCCGAATCTCAATGGCATGACCTAACCATATCCCTCACCAAGAAGCAGGTGCAACCTCATAGGCCTCAACCACCGGTTACCTCCTCCAAACAGTCGCACAATGAACAGTGCAGACCTTCCATCAGTTACTATTCAAAGTTTCCTTCACTCAGTCTCAATGTTAGGAGAGATGGGTATATTCCATGACAGCCTACCTCACTACTTTTGGATTTTCTTGCTCTTAGATTTTTTCTAAGTTGCCAGGAAACTTGGGTACATGTACGGGGACACCACTTTTTGAAAAATGGTACTTGGGTACGTCGGGGGTATTGTGTGTGTGTGTGTGTGTGTGTGTATATATATATATATATATATACGTCATAGGCACATCATACATGCATATAGATTTCTTCTTAAATTATGAATCATGATTCCTAATTATAAATTCGCTGATTATTTGAACATTGAACAATCATATTGAAAATTTGAAACATAAAATTTGATAAATCATAGACTTAATAGATATCAATTAGAAGACTAGAAGTCACATAAAATTTGATAAATCATTGTACCACGCAGCTGTAACAGAGAATCAAACTCAGACATGAAAGTGCACTTGAAATCTTAAACACCTATTTGTACTGCTGTTATAGGCAATAAAAAATTGAAAATTGCCAAATATATTCTTGCGTTGATGTGAGTGTATTTCTCAATATTAAATACATATGTATATATTTTTATGTGCACATTTGGTAGTCAGATTATGTTCCATGGGTGCTAAAGACAAAACCATAAAAACATTCATTGTAAATCAATGTAAAATCAATCTACTAGATTTGGACAATATTCAGTGGAATTTGAACAATGTTGCAAAGTGTTTGACATAAGTCCTGAATCAAACTCCATACGTAGTTAGCAAAAAATTAGTTCAGTTCATAGTTACAAGAATCACGAGTCAAACCGGAATACTCGCGAGTTTGACTCGGCTTAGCAGCAAAACGATCCGATCCAGCTCGGGGCAAGTTTCACTCAGGCCGACGATCTTCCGTTTTCAATTTTTCTGGATTAATTATAGTCGAGTGTGTGGTGATCGTTTTCCAAAGTTTCAAGCTCAATCCTCTCCTCTGTCCTCGCAACGATAGACACATCTATGCTAGGGGTTACCCTCTCCCCTATCTACGCGATGAATGCGATGAGACATTTCATTTTCGAGGGTTTCAAGTTGGGTTCTCTCCTCTATGCCGGCGACGACAGTCTCCTGTCCTCCATCTGTGCAACCGCAAACGCAGTCAATGGCAATTGACGGCTGTGGGCGGACAACTAAGGGTTATCGACCACGAATGTATCATAGCGGGCGAATGTTAATAAGTTAAATTATGCATGTTATGGTAGAGTTTTGTTTTATGTTTTAAATTAAATTAAATTATTTATTAAATATTAATTAGTTTTATTATATGTAAAAATTTAAAATATATTAAATATAAATTTTTTTATAATACCTAATTATGTGATATGTTAATATATAATAAAAAATCATTTATATTTTAATAAAGTTTATATTATAAAATCTTAGGGTATAGTCATCTCATTACAAATTTTGAATTGGAATATAATTGATATATTTTGGGCATTTATTGATACTTTTGGACATCTATTGATATGTTGATGTATATGGACATGGCTATCTTTAATATCTGTGAAAAAAGTATTTTTTAATTCAAAATGTGTTTATTTAATTTTTATATTTGCCGATTTTTTCCCGATCCGATTCAAACTCTTTGCTCTTTTGCCTCGCCGATTTATTGCCGATTCCGAGTCTGGTAAGTATGGTTCAGATTTGGTGGGGGGTCATTACATTTTCCCCAATGAAGTGCATTTTATTGAGTCAGTCGTACCCCTGGAGTACCCAAACATGGGGTACGAAGCACCCAAACATGGGGTATGGCATACCATTTCGCCTATAAGTACCCCTTTTATTATAACAGAGTCTCGGGTACGTGGACGCAGTATAGGGTACGGCAGGAGACGTACCCTACGAGTACCCAAGTACCCAGTACGGGTACATGTACCCTACCCCCAGGTACGGGTACCTTGGCAGCATAGGATTTTTTCCTCTTATACATCTCCACCCCCATGCAGTTTCCTATGCTAAGGGTCGAGGTTTTTTTATGCTTCAGCATAGACTTCGGCCTCTATTCTACTAGCGTTTTTCCTTTAATAGGATACCTTTTGGTACTCCTGCTTTGTAATGACATCATTGTACTCAGCAGTCCTATTAACCTACTTTTGTGGTCATTAGTCGAACATTAATAAAATTATCTATCTTATCTGCAATGGGAGTCAGAATGAAATGCAGTTCCAGCTGAAAAATAAGTTTAGTTTGAATATATTATCTTTGACATCTGTGCCTAATGGTCTGACCAGAATCCAAAAAGGAAGAACATTTACTACAGTGGACAATAAAAACAGAACAGCACTATTTTTCCCTTATTCCACCATTTAATTCTACCATGTCTCAAACACCAACACAAACAAATAAAAGGAGTAAGCTGATAAAGAATAGATGAATATATGTACACAAATATATAATATGGATACAAGTAACATCCCATGGATAACCACAGAAAGACAGAACATTAGTCATGTAAAAGAGACCATGAATATGCATTTGGTAAAATTACTAAAATATGACAAAAGCATTTACTTACAGGGCAGAATCCCTTTAAAACAACAATCTCGCTGCTCGAATCAACCTCTTGCCTTGCTGCTACTGATTCTTCAACAATAGAACGAGCAGGTAGCCATGACTTGGCGTGGTGGTGAATATTCTGAAATTCATATAGTTAAAAACTAACCAGTTAAAGTCATTCAAACTTCTGTGAATAAACAAGTTCAACTCTTAGTCAAATGATCCACCCTTAAAAGCTACATTTTAACTATTGGAGAGAGAAACCTTGGGTTACATCACCAAGCTTACAATATTCTAACAATATTACCACAAGAAGAAAGTAAAATGGATGAAATCAATTTGTCAACAGGTAAAATGCAGAAAGCAAATGAATCCGTTTACAATACACATAAGCTAGCTACTCAGTACAACTTGTTATTAACCATATATAACGATAAGATATGTTAGACATAGGGCCAACTCTGCAAAAGTTATCCAAATCTCTAAGTGCCTATTCTCTTTGCTTCTGCAAGACAAACATAGATAAACCATTTTCCTTACAAACAATGACTTTTAAAAAATTCTCAGTATAGAATAGATTAGGACATTGTTTCTACTGTGGGACCACCTCATTTATTCAGTTCTGAGTTGTCCAAAGGCACTCAAGAAGAGGGCACCAATAATCTGTTAGCACTCTTTCAGTTATCACAACAAACATGAACAATATTTCCAAAATTCTATGGTAAGTGTCCATGATGCTTTCATATTGTTAACATTGGCATATACAGTTGAACTTGAAGTGGCAACAAACTTAAAATCAACTTCCTAGAACACGAACTGAATAAGAATAGATTTGAGTTTAGGAAATAAGATAAACGACTAAATCTATTGAAAAACTAATGCTTGGGCATCCATTCTTTATCATTGTGAATTCCTTGATGTGGGAATGCTTCATGCTTTCTACTGTGCATGCATGTACTATATAATAGAATATTTTCACCCTCGAAACATTGATTCAATTGAAATAAACAAACATTATTGCAATAATAAAAACTATTACATTTGCAATGGAAGAATGACTGAAACACACCTCTAAAAATTCGCCACCCGCAAGTGCCATTGCATGATGAAATCTCTCATTTTCCTTTTCCAGAGACTGATCTTCATCAATCCAATCTATATTTATCTTTCCAACTCGAGATGACAGGTGTGTATTATTAATGTATTTGGGTGGCTGATCTGTATCATACATATTAATACCATTATCTATAGCATCAATAGCCTGCAAAACAAAGAAATCCAGATGAGCAGTTTGCAACACATGACATGCTGAAA
This sequence comes from Pseudotsuga menziesii, assembly GCA_001517045.1. Lineage (NCBI taxonomy): Eukaryota > Viridiplantae > Streptophyta > Pinopsida > Pinales > Pinaceae > Pseudotsuga > Pseudotsuga menziesii. The sequence continues at coordinate 431,963 of LPNX010604747.1, read as the reverse complement.
GGCATAATAAATGTTTTTAGTAGCACAGCTCTTTTGTTATGGATAAAGGTACAAAAAATTGCTAAATTTAAAACATGTTGGGAGGAGGCATACATAAACAAAAAACACTTGCGCTGAAGAATCCTCAAGGAGAGAGGACAGAAGATGAACAATAGGTGAGCGATCTTTTCCAGCCACATTTCCAGAAAAAATTACCTCTACAGATTACCAGGACATAAGGAGATTGGCCAAGGAAGAAGTTAAACACGTGGTTCCTTCCATTGCCTCACAAGTTGGAAAGAATCTCCTTGGTAGCTCACTGGACAAACAACAAGTTGTATATGCAATTCAGGAAATACCAGATACAAAGCCACCTGGTGTTGACAGTCTCCCATGCAAATCCTATAAGATCTTACCATTGATTGGGGAGGAATTTCTTTATCATTGACTTGAAGAATTGGAGACTGCTATCACAGGATTTCAGGGGCTTATCAAACTCTTTGAAAACATCAAACCGAGAATCAATCAGGGTTTAAAGGCCCAAAACTCTCCTCAATATCTCCCACAACGTCCTCATGAATGTTTGGCAAATTAATAAATTATTTTAAATCCATGGCCACCATAATCATCTGATGAGAAAACTGGATATAATTAAGGGAATATTTATCCTTGACAGTCTTATCAATACAATAATATGTGGGACTCAAGAGCATTGAATGCACCAAAGAAATGGGAGCAGAAGGCCTTCGTCCTCAATATTGATTTTGATGAGGCCCATGTTAAGTTGAATGGAACTTCATTATACATATGTTAAATTGGTAGGATATTGGAAATTACTTCACAAAGAAGTAAACACTCCTTTTGTATATCTCGGCCAGTATACGCGTTAAAACTTAATGGTGACCTCTTTAAAGCTGTATCTATCCAAGGACCTCTTAGAAAACGTTGTTCCTTGTCTCCCTACTCATATTGTATAGCAGTGAGCAACCTTGGGTATTAGTAGAGGTAGCCTGCAGTCAGGGGAAGATTAATCCTTAAGCATATCTCACTTCCTAATGGTAGACAGAAATGTGATTCCTGCTTTTTAGACATCTAAACCTTAAAACCAGGGTTAACTCGGGTCAATCAAGGGAATTATATAATTCCTAGCAGTTTTATCGGAACCGGTTTGGTTCAGGCAAAACCGGCCGGTCCGACCGGTTTACAGGGTCTCCGAGACCGATTCAGGACCTGAACCCTTTGGACCACCCAAATGCATCAGACCGCCCAGAAACCAGCCGGTTTTGTACGGAACCGGCCCAAAACCGCCAAACCGGCTGTATTTGACCGGTTCCATACATGGAACCAGACGGTCTGTACAGCTCCATACAGCAGCCGCAGATGGACCCACGGATTTCAAAAAAAAATTTAAAACAGAAAACAAACTAATCCTAAGCACCTAAACCCTCCCTAATCCTATTGTGATGTTCTTTAAAAACCTCCCCGCCCTCTATTATCTTCCACACCATTCATTCCATCTCTTTGGAGTTTTTCAGAGCAAAGTTTCTTGGGCAGTTTTGGAGGGTTATTGAGCTGAGTTCGTTGGGTGTTTTTGGTGAAGTTCTTGGGCTGAGTTAGAGACTTGTTTGCAAGGCACCTTTGGAGAATTCTTGGGCCACCATTTTGGAGCAGAGTTGCAGTAGTATTTTGGATCTTCTTCAAGCATTTTTTTAAGATTTTGTGGTTGCTATCAAGTTGTTCTTTGGGCTGCTATAGCGCTATTCTTTGGCTGCCATTTCTTCTCAAACTTTGCGATGAGTGTGAAGGTATGTCCATGACTCCATTATCAACACTCTTCCTTCTTCTCCTCTTCTCTTATAAATTTTTCTTCTTATTTATTGATAAAAACTAGGGTTTTATTTTCAGATTTTTGTTTGAACTTTTCCATGGCTCCAAAAGATAGGAGGGATGCAGCATGGAATCATTGCCAATTGGACGACAATGTGAAAAAAATATGCAATTATTGTGGGAAGAAAATTGTTGCAGGGGGTATCCACAGAATAAAATAACTCTTAGCACATGCACGGGGCAATATTGAACCATGTCCAAAAGTCTCTAATGATTTGAGAGCATAAATGCTAAGTAGTATTGAAGCCTTCCAAGAAGAAAAAGCCAAGGCAAAGAAGATTCAAAAAGACATAGGGAGAAGTTCCATACAAGCTGAGTTTGATAGTGACAATGAGGGTGATGATCATGATACCCCTCGAAATGAAATGCGTAGTTTTGAAGAATCTTCCAGTTCTCCTATTACAAGGAGAGTGGGACCTAGACCATCCAATTTCAAGAGGCCACGTAGGGGCACCGGTAGAGGGCTTGACTCTTTCTTTGTTCCCTGCACTACCCCTAGTGCTCAGCCCACCATTGATGCTAAATGGAAGAAGATGGAGAAGGAGGTTGCTTGGGAGTGCATTGCTAGATGGTAGTATGATGCAGACATACCTTTTAATGCATCTAATTCTTCCTATTATCAACCTATGATAGATGCCATAGCTTCATGTGGTCCAGGCTTCAAAGGCCCTAGTTTTCATGATATCAGGGGGGGGCTTTTAAGAAATGAAGTCCAAAGAATAGATGAATGCCTCAAGGAGTTCAAACAATCCTGGAGTAAAACATGGTGCACAATAATGTATGATGGATGGAGTGATGGAAAATCTCGCACCATTCTCAATTTCTTGATTGCTTGCCCAAAAGGAACCATGTTTCTTAGATCTGTGGATGCCTCTGATCAGGTGAAGGATGCACAACTATTATTTCGTCTTTTGGATGAAGTAATTGAGGAGGTGGGGGCACAGAATGTTGTACAGATCATCACTAACAATGCCTCTAACTATGTTGCAGCGGGAAGGATGTTAGAGGAAAAACACCCCACCATTTGGTGGACACCATGTGCAGCACATTGTTTGGACCTCATGCTTGAGGATATTGGCAAAATTGAGTGGGTGAAGAAGTGTATGGAGCATGCAAAATCAATAACCAGGTACACCTACAACCACTCATGGGTTTTGAGCCTAATGAGGAAGAACACTGGGGGTAAAGAGCTAGTTAGATCATCAATTACAGGATTTGCAACAAACTTTCTTTCATTGCAATCCATTGTTGATCAAAAAGCCAACCTGAGGAAAATGTTTTCTTGTGATGAGTGGAATGAATCTCAGTGGAGTAAAAGGGCTGAAGGGAAAGAGGTAGCTGACAAAGTGTTTGAAAAGACATTTTGGAAAAAGGCAGAAGAGATTGTTTGTTCAGTGAGCCTCTTGTGAAAGTGTTGCGAATGGTGGATGGGTATTATTTATGAGGCCATGGATCAGGCCAAAGAAGCAATAAAGGCAAGATATCGTGACAAAAGGCAGAAGTATTTTCCTATTTGGAAAATCATTGATGAAAGATGGAACAGACAACTTCATTGTCCTTTGCATGCAGCAGGCTACTACTTAAACCCAAGGTAAGAAATTTTAAAATTCGAATTCACAGTTATAAGATTTGTTATAATTTCAATCTTTTAGGTTCAACTTCAAAGTTTCAAACATAGTAAACTAATAAATATTGCTAGTCTTTTAAACTTTGAACTTTTGAAGGTACCACTATACAAAAGACTTTGAAGCAAATGATGATGAGGAGGTAAAAGATGGATTGTATAAATGCATTGAGCGCATGGTTCCTGACCCCAAGACACAAGATGAGATACATAGTAAACTGCTGCAATTCAATGAGAGTATGCGTAGCTTTGGCCTGAGTATGGCCATATGAGGCAGATCCAAGGATCCACCTGGTAAGAAATTTCAAAGTTTTCAAATTATATATATTATTATTGAAAGTTTTCAAAGTCATTTACTGAAACTTGTTTGCATTCAACTATTTTTGCAGCCTATTGCGGGGACAATTTGGTGGGCTATGCCCTAAGTTGCAAAAGTTTGCAGTTCGGATTTTGAGCCAGCCATGCAGCACTTCTGGATGTGAACGCAATTGGAGCATTTTTTTTAATTTTTAGCAGAGGCACAAAGAAGCAAAATCGTTTGGAACACAAACGGTTGAATGATATGGTTTATGTTCAGTACAATCTTAGGCTGAGGCACAACCAGTTGTTGAACAAGACCCCAGCATCAGGCAACATAACCTTGGATGACTTTGATCCATCATCAGAGTGGGTTGTGGAGTCTCAGGCACCAACCTTTGAGAATGAAGACCTTTCTTGGTTGGATTTGGACCCACTTCTAGAGGTTTTACCATCATGACCAGGGGAATCTAGTGGGGTTCAAAATCCCACTCCGATTGAGGATTATGAGGATGAGGATGATGATGAGGATTCGGGTGACGATGAGGATGAGGATGATTAGGCCCTAGTTTTCATGTTATCAGTTTATAGTTATTCATTACTAGTAGTACTATGCTTATTTTTTGGATTGTAGGGGCCATTTAGAGCCTCTTTGTTGATGTATCTTGGTCCAGAACTTCAATGATGTATTGCACTCGGTGCTATTTTGGTTATTTGCACCAGTACTTGCTATATATATGAGGAACTTTCATATTTGTGTATTAATGGTTTGGATTCATATGTATGCACATGAAAATATATGGTTTTTTACAAAAAATAAATATTTTATGTGTTTTTTAGTCTACTGGTTTTTTTCCCAGGTTTTTTCCGGTTCCAGTTCGGTTCACATTTTGTGCTTTGTCGGTTCGATGACCAGTCCGGTTCTGATAACATTGATTCCTAGGCACTTTTCCTGATGCACATCTCTAAATATTCTGTGTCGCTTGATAGGAGAAGGACAATTATTCAACCAGGACAGATTATTAGATACTTAAAACTTCTCTTGGTGTAGATGTCACCCTGTATGACCGTGGAGGTGGGTACTAGATTGATCTGACAATAAGCTTTAAAATCATATTTTCTATACCTTTCCCTGTAGAATCCTTTAGGCATAACATGTTTTTCAACTCCTGTTGCATTTTCCCTTGAGCTTTAAGATATAAAATATTGAAAATCCATACAACACTTTCTTTGAGGGAAGAAGCCAGGGGGGTAGGCATACCCTTCGTGTCAAGGAGTACTTGCAGACTTGCAAACAAGGGTGGCCTTCTATTAGCACCTGCTCTCAAGGATTGGAGTGGTACATCAATGGATTCTAAAGGCATTCATGATGAATCACCATGGCAAATTATGGTAATACAATGTCCGGAACAATCTATCCATGCATAGAGAATTAATTAGAAAGCCTTTTGTGCTTTATGATTTTACTGGAGGGATCCTGACTTTAAAGCACTGTTAGATTGAGACTTAGCAGAGACTTGGCTGGCCTGGATGTTATTGGAGAGGTCCTGAATTTAAACTAAAGTTGTAACACTTGGACTTGGCAAAACTTGGTTCAAAACATGGCAAGACTCGGCAACTACCAAATAAAAAACTCAAAAGAAAAGTAAATTGTGTGCACAAAATATATTTTAATGACATTTCCAATCCATACAAGCTATAAAACAATGGTCTATCACTAATTCATAAGACCATCTCATAAAATATGCTATTACAACATTTGACACTCAATATTTGTTTGCAAGTCTAGCCTCCAAACTGACAAGTCTTGGGGAGCGGGCAGAGTCTCAACGAGCCCAGCTAAGTATGAAACATGTACTTGGCTCAACTCAGACTCAGGAAGACTTATGGGGACTCACAAGTCTTCCACAAGTCAAACTTCCATGCTTTAAATGCAGTTCTTATCTTCGAAAAGGGAATTGTAGCCATGGCAAATGTTCTCCAATAAGCTCAAGTGGAAATATGAGGGAAACCTTGCAATGAGGGCAATATGGACTTTCCCAACATCAAGAGGCTAGGCTGGTTTCCACCCACAATACTCAAGCAAATGGCTCTCTAAGAAGGGATTTCAAATCTAGACAATGGAAGTTCGATTCATGGGAAATTCACAAGTACCCACAAGTTTTATAAAGTGAGATAGGCCGACCACACAGCTAATGCTAGGCCTATGATTCCAGGAATCAACTGAAATCCCCAAGACTCAGCCCACTCACCAAGACTCACAAGTCTGGAGGCCAGACTTGGGAGTTCAACTCAGAGTGCACACAATTCCGAAGACTCCAACATGGAAGCTTGACGGATCAAACAAGTTTTGGAGGGAAATTTAATGTTTTGCAAACAAAAGAGTGTCAAACGTTGTATTATCGTATTTTATAAGATGATCTTATGAACTTGTACATAGACTTTTGTTTCATAACTTATATGGATTGGGACTGTCATTATATATTTTGTAGGCAAAATTTACTATATTTTGAGTTTTTTTGGTATTTGCCAAGTTTTGAACCAGGTTTTTCCAAGTCACCAACTCTTGCCGAGTCCCAGACCAGCTGAGTCTCTGTCAAGTCCAAGTCTGACAAATTTGATGTAGACAGATTTTATGTGACCTTGTCACTTGCTCCTAACTATATTGGAATTGAGTTAAAGAAATCCCATGTTGCCAACTCAGAATAAGAATGCTTTTATGAAAATCAAAACAAAGCTAGAACTTTCATGGCCCATCTGGAAGGATCGAAGCTGAGTTACGAAAAGAAAAAAATAACTTGCTATGATACTAAGAAGCTAAATAAGAAGGTGAGAAGAACCTCTTAGATAACAGATAAGCTCAACATTAGTCAGTGCTGCAAGATAATGAATGCAGATACATTAAAAAATTGAAGTGAGTACTGAAAACTCAGGTAGATTTTAGATCTTATGTGTTGGGCTGTGTGGTGTTTAAGGACAACTTGGAGTTAGATCTCAAGTGTTGGCATGACAAATGGTATTTTTAATATATGGGAGAGAGGAGACAAGCAAGCTTGGTTTTTGTCCATTGGGGATGCAATGCAGTTTGTGGTTTCTGGGCATTGCCCTGAACTAAATATTCAATTATCTGTTGACTGCACCAGTAGAAGAAAATTCTGGGAAACTATTCACCTTACACTCTTCTCATTCTACCCCTGTGCTCCTAGGAGAACTTTCAACATTTGATTACAAATTTATTGTCCAAGTCAGTACGAGATCTAAGATCTTTAGGAAAGGTGTGAATTCTTTAGAGGTTATTGTTAGTGCTGATATGCAGGGTCTTCGGGACTATCTTAGACAAGGGTCCTTCATCAGCAGGTCTGTGGCCTATTTGAAAATCCCTTGGTGTAATCTCTTCAAAAAGGAAAAATAATAAATCCCAAAAAACATGAATGGTGTATGATGAATATCCAAATAAACCCCTGCAACAAATTACAGAAAACAAATGGCACTTGAAGGACACTTGGGAACTAAAATTACAAAAGAACAAAGCTGATCATAGATTCTTACCTAAGAGTTAAAGATGTAAAAAATACTGCCAATGAGATACAACTATCATATATCCCGAGTCTTTAGAATTACTAAAGCTGGCAAACAAAATAGTAAACTTTGTAACACATAAAATTTCTCGAGGTATAGAATAAAATTATTTCTCAACAATATTTCCTGATGAAAGTTGCATCCATTAATTAAGACTCTATTTTTAAACAGCATCTATTATTACAACAATTCAGATAAAGTAACAAAAACGGCATTGATTGATCTAAAATTATCCAACAAGAAAAACATCTCCACTAAAAAGTAAAAGAATATAATGCTACCTCCACAAAACTCTTATACACAGCCAAATACATACGCTCCACATCTGGATGCCCTGGATCTCGACCAATCTCCTTTGAAATGATTTCCAAACCAAAGTGCTGCATAGAAAGTAGAAAATAAGAAATAAGAAAGATAAAAAGGAAAACAAAAACAAAATTATAGCTTTAGGAGGAGACTAAAAGCCATAATTATTAATTATTTGTCATTGTTCTGGAGTTATAATTAATTGCAAGATATCCTTGATACATCACATGTTTCCATTTTTGCAACTCCAGCTTCAACTCCTTAATTTCGCCTTATGGATACAAGGTTCAGCTCAAGTGCTGGATACACTTGCCACTAGGCTTACAAGAATTCAAATATAAACAAAACAAGCTTATAGGATGCTTTGTCGGTGTATTTATTAATTTAATGGCCATTGTACATAATAAATAGTTTTAGAATAAACAAAACAAGTCAGCATGAATTATGGTGTTTCATTTCCTAGTAGATTCTTGGTCTTCCAGCTCTCCGGGATTTGAGTTGTTTTAAATTTAAATTGATCATATTTTGAATAATGTATTAATGTGGCTATTCTCTCTAGTTTGCAAGTGTCTATTTCTGTCCAAGTTTTCTGCATCTGTAATTATGATATGGTATCAGAGCCACAGTGATGAAGCACCAAGTTCAATTAGTATAGTGAAGCACAGTCCACAATTACATATATATTTCAGTGATAATGGGTGCCTTATTATTGATAAGAATAGCAAAAGAATAGTTGCTATGGGTGTGGAAGAACAATGTTTATTCCAGTTGCTAGACGTTGAGAATGAAAGGTTAGTTCAGCAGAAAGATGGTAGTAATTTCACTGAAAATTCAGCCATAATGCTGTCACCGGAGAAGTGTTAGGTGAGAGAGAGCTCAAGAAATGGAGTCCTAGATGATGTTGCCACTGAAACAAGTCAAAGTTAGCAAAGAAGAGAAGCCAAATAGCAGGTATATCATGCATTATCTGCTGTAATTAATGCATTATCTGCTATAATTCATAAGTAGAAGACCCCCGGGGAGGGTGAAGATAAAGTGGTAAAGAAGAAAGCCCTTGGGGAGGGTGAAGATGATGGTGCTTCCTCAAGGAAGAAAAGTGCTTCCTTAGAGAAACAAACACAACATTATGATATGCTAGATTGCCAAGATGTGGAGGAAGTGAGTTCAGTGAACAAGCCAAGTCCTATGTCAATGGTGGAAAGGCTGACGATTCAACCAACATTGGCTGTCATCTGGATCCTGATTCGATGGTCAAACTGAAGGACGGTGACATAAATTGTGCTTCATCAACCTTGCTGAATACAGATCACTTCCAATTGCTATTTTGAAGTTCTTATTTTATGGACTACAAACATATTGCTTGTCCAAAGCATTTGTATTTTTTTATCTTGAACAAGTATGTAAAATGGCCATTATGGGAGGGTGTTGGAGATAATGGTCATATTTGCAACTTAGGATTTAAACAAATAATAAATGCTCACTAGTAAATTGATGTAATAATGGGGTATTTAATGTGGGGCGGCAGGGGGGGCGGGGTTATCTTCACGCCGGATGGAAAAATGGAAACCAATTTCTCTTGGGGGCTCGAAACGGAATCAAACAATATAGCTGAGGCTTTAGCCCTTTGGCAAGGTCAATTGATTTCCAAGAACCAAAGAATTACAAGGCTATCAGTCTTGAAAGACTCGAGAATAGTTATTCAAGCTCTAGTCGAGGGCTCCCTCCCAAACCATCAGCATCTTAGTCAATTGATAAAAAAGATCCAATCTCTTGCCCGTTCTTTTCACAAAATTGATTTTTTTCACATGCTCAGGACCCACAACATAGATGCAGACCTAGCGGCGAATAGTGGAACCTCACTAAGCGTCGGCTCTCTCCTAATCAATGGCTCTTATTCCTTGTGCCCCATTCCATAGAACCGTGGCTGAGAGTTTGGAGATCTCTTGGCGCTCCGACTCTTATCCCCCCACGTGCCTGCCTCTTGGTGAAGCACGCAGCCATGTGTCGACGTGTGGGCTTTCATGGCATCGTAAGGAAGCTGCTAAATACGGTACAATGAAGGACAATAACCAAGCGCGCGGAAGGTTATCAATCCAGTCGACGTATTGAGAATTGGGTGAGGTGACGCTTGTTTTAATGAGCAGCATGATGATTTCAGGTGGTCTGAGAGTTTGGTCTGTGAGGAGTAGAGATATTAATACCCGAAAGGAGAAAAGGAGAGGAAGCTTGATCTGGCTGGTCTGCAGGAGAAACGAGGACGTAAGTTGGGTACTCTGCTGGAGGAGATTGAGCGCGGTGGAGTTGAGCATGGCCATTATCTCTGGTGTTTTTTGCTGAAGTAGGATTTTCTGCGATTATGGCAGCTTTTGAATCTTCGAGTTCATCCCCGCCGGCCATGATAGTGGGCTATGATATCAGGGAGCTTAAGACGGATCTGCAGAACCTGAAAAACACAGTGGACACTATTGATACAGGAGGAAGACCTCTGGAAAATGTGGAAAGAGACCATGTTTCTGAGGAAAGAATTCAAGCAAGCAGTCACGAGATCAGAAAGTGTTGTTATCAAGCTAGTAGCCGATCTGGAGGTGAAGGTTGAATTTTGAAAAGCTTGCTCTGAGGGTGGTAAAAATGGAAAGCAAAATTAAGCCAGGTTCGTCGACCCATTCTGACGGGAAAAATAATTAATTCTGGGATGAATCTTTGTTGAATTGATGTCTATATATGTCTCCTGCTCTGGTCCTATTGAATTGTCGTCTGTACTTGTCTCTAGTTCTCGAATCAGTAGCATATTTTGCTAAGTGTTTAAAGCTGTAATGGTCTCTGTTAGTGAACTAGCTTTCCTAAACATATATATAGTTTTCAGAGATATACTGTTCTCGTTTGCCGCTTCCATAAGAGCGTTTATTGACTTTTTGCCGCTACCATAAGGGCGTGATCTGAGAAATGCTGACCTCCATTGCCACTTCTATAAGGGCGTTTTGTAGTTAGGCATGGTTTTTGTGGTTATACCCTAAGTCACCGCATTCACCATTTTAAAAGGATTAAATTCGAAATTCGACGCATTTAATGAGCAGCCGAACAAAATCGTTTAGGTTCGGCCATTTAATTTGTAGTTCAAGTGTAGCAGAGTCGTCGACAGTCGTTTAGGTTGAAGAGCAAGGTATTGCTATCTCCAGAAAGGTTCTTCTCAAGACGTCACTTGAGATTTTGGCTTTGACGACTGTGAGAATTCCTCCACAGGCTGTGAGAATTCCTCCACGGGCGGCTTTTAACGGCTTACGTAGATGTCCTCTAATGTTACTTCTCTCATAAACTAATAAACACCTACTCCTCGCGTAAAATGGATCAAACGCCTTTATCCTTTGATAATCGCCGCCCTCGTGTGGTCAAAAAATGACTGAACTCTCAGTCCTCAAAATGGCGGGTCTAGTCTAGTTGCATATAAACGAATGGCAGGTCTGCTTTGGTTGCATATAAACCTTTGTTTTGTCTTTACTGCCTTTTTAATTTTATGCATTTTAGACTTGTTGTAATCATAATCCGCCATTTTTAGTTTATATTATAGTTATAAAATGTAAAGTTATGTTTTGCGTTTATGCTTTGTATACTTGTAGTAAGTAATAGTAATAAGCCTTTTTAATTTTATATTATAGTTATAAAGTATAAAGTTAAGTTTTGCCAAGAATTATAAAGTTTAGTTATCATATAGATATTTTTTATATTTATTAAATTTAATATGGAATATGTTTTTTATTTTATTTAAAAGTGTGAAAAATATAATATATATATATATATATATATATATATATATATTCGAATTTAATGACAAATTTTATTAGAGGATTTTAGTATGGCGAATTTTTGTCGAACTTCAAGGTCCCCGAACTCGAACACGAATTCGAACCAGGTGACTTAGGTTATACCACCTTTCTAATATACTATAACCGTTTCTGTCTAAAGAAAAAATAATGGGGTATTTAATGAAGTCAATAATAGTTAGGCATTTGGTAGTTACATAATTTACTCCTCTCTCCTACTATATAATGAGACATCGCATCATCTAATGAATGAACAAAGCCACTCTTTCTCATTATTATGTGCATTCCTGTCCACGCATCTGTGTATAAATCTAACACACCACATAGATGTCAGATGTATGGACTCTATTTACTAATAAAACCTGATCCAGGTAAAGGTATACAAGGAGGCATTTATCGTTGATCATTGTTCAGACCATCAGGGTGTCCACGTATTTGCAGTCATTCATAGGATGCAGTCATTTATGCTTCAGAATTTTGTTCTTCGATCATATTATAATTCATAGATTGGATTTCAGCAATAAAATAAAAATGAACTAAGTCTAGGATTCCAGAATTTACAAAATCAGCAACAAAGTCAAGGCAGAAGCAAACCAGTATCTAAAATTGATTATGGATTGGGAAAATAGCAAGTGCCAACTCTCTATTTATAGAGCTAGGGTTTGGTTTGAGTTTTACTTTTAGATTTTCATTGGAGCTACTTTTACGCTCCCGCTTTGTATTGTTACCATGGTACCGCACAGTCCCATTGACCTACTTTTTTGGTCATTAGTTGAACATTAATAAAACTATCTTATCTTATCTTATCTGATATGATCTTATCTGGGACAAATTATGCATAGAACTCTGGAGGTAATGAACCTCATTGATGTTATCTACTTCTCACAGAGTCACATATATACAGGGAATTCAATTTCAAAAGCAGACATACTCTCAAAGGCTGGTCTCTCTTTGCAGGAAGGCTCACTGGCTACTCAAGATTTCAGAGGAAATAAACTCGTATCTGAGTCTCTCGTTACCATTTTCTGACTCTCGGTGGATGTGATCTCTGCTGGAAAAAGGTTTTGGACGGATTAAAGCTCTAGTGTCCTTACAAGACGGATGTGTAGTAATGGTGTAATAAGCTAGGCTGGTCTCTTAAAAGACTATGAACTGTTTTTGGGAAGCCTGTAATATGAAGATGCATAGCTAGGACATAGATAGTTTTAGATTTTGAAAACAAAATACATGTGGCTCACATAATGTATATTGTGATCTCTCTCTAGAAATATCAAATATAATGGTTTTTTTCTTTTTCTTCGAAAAATAGAAAAACAATGTTCTGGAAACACAATGGAGATAAAAAGCAGTGATACTATGTAATCCAGATCAGTCTCAAGGCGAAGACCTCGTACATCTACTCCAATAATTGGCTAAGAAAATCTGTCCAACAAAGGAAACCGGACGAAAGAAATGAACATAGATCTTCAAGAGCCACAATTTACTTCCTATATGGAAAGACATTATATTATTTCAAAACGAAAATTTCCTTTGCTGATTTGTCTTTAGTACAATTTTAAACAAACTAAAGCTTCACTTTGTACAGAAACATTTCACAGTCCATACAGAAATTATGTCCACATATTGATCTCCAAAAGTTCAAATAAAACAAAAACTATGATATAGACCATACCTTGTAAATAAGTCCAGCGCTGCTAAGCTTAGTTACAAACCCATGTCCAAATACTTCATCAAATCCTCTTTGGTGATGATCATAACGGTCTTTGCTTGGATCATACACTCCACCAACATCCAAAACAGCATCCATGGTCTCCAATACCTGCCAAAGGGAAAAACAGCTGAAACAATTGGTAACCTCAAAGTTCTGTTGTGCTTCAATCTGTATTAAGCTTGTGCGAAGCCACTATAACCACAAATGCAAATAAAATTTACAAGATACTAAGAATACAAGTCCCTCTAGCTGGAAAAGAGTTAAAACTGAGTCCTCCATTCATATTCAAACTCAAAGTATGTGAAATATGTATTGTTATAAAAATGTAACTGCAGAAGATATTTTATTTTGTATTATTATTGTTATTACCCCTTCCGGAGATGTTGTTCCTCCGATTAGGGATGTCATTGATGTAATTGGTCATGTAAAGTCTTGAGGTAAAACTTCCGTTGTAAGTCGGGTCAGTAGTACCCACAAAAGTATTATTAAAAAAGTATTTTGAGTCTTCCACGGCAAGTTGGCCCTGGCAGCAAGGAGAAGTTGGCCTAGTTGGGTTATTAGGCCTCTCAGCTGATCAGTATAAATAGGAGAGTCGCCTCCCTCATTTGGACAAGCAGAACACTCAAGTAGTTGCACTAGAGAGAGAAGGAGCAGTCCATCTGAGAGAGAGGAAGCAGTCCAGTATTATTCTTGGGGTCTTATAAGTCTTATTCTTTGGGTCTTACACTGTACTTGGTTGAAGTCTATATCGAGGAAGTTTTGCTGGGTTTTCTAGGATAAATCTGTGTGTTCTTTTGTGTGGTTGTGCTTGTCTTTCTTTCAGTGATCCTTTTATATATGGTTATGATGTTATGATGCTAAATGTTCTTAGATATTGTATAACCATTGAAATCTTAACATGTATGGCAATTGTATTGATCTCCAGATCTACAAGTGAACCAAATACTATATGTGAGAACACTTTTATGAATTGTTTGCATAGAAATTAAACTAAAAAACTACTGTTGTTAAGGATACCTTTTTGACTTATGATTTGACCAAATCATAGCTTGATGTTATTTCCAATTTGTCAGTGAATGACTGGGACTAATAGCAAATGAGATTACAGTAGCATACCTCTTAATACTGGAAATTAGGTGACAACTTGCAAGGAAGTTAAAATACCAATAACTACTGGTCTTTAATGTCTGAGTTTTAAATGGAGACAAGGAGAGATGGAGATAAAGGATTAAAACTCTTGGTCTAGTCACTGCTGCCTTGTAAGCAACCTATAGGTGCTCCCAGGCTATCTGATCAGTTACAAACTTGTCCAATGCAATAAAATACATTATCTTTGTACTTGTTTGTCCCTTGCAACTATGCCAAATTGTGTCTTTGTTGCTATTATAATTTTGATACCCTTGTCAATAAGGATCAATAACGAGGATAAAGATCAGTGCCCTTGTTTTGCATTTCTAAAATACAAATGCTAAAAAGAGATGGATATTGTTGTTCAGGTGCAATACATAACTTCCCAATCAACAATGAGAATGCGATGCTTAGGTTAAACTTGAACTAAACCAATCCCAAGTTGACCAAGCACCTCAAACTCCTATTGCTCCTCATGGGTAACAATGACTCTAATGACGGTTGGGTCTAAGTCATTCTTAAGAACTCATCATGCAACAAAGCCACTACATCCCACACTCTCAGCCTTGGTTGCATGGGGTGTCATGTTGCAAATAAGGTTTTCTTTTTGCATCTTGTAGATTCTCTTTGGCTAAGTTGTCACACTATGAGAGGCATATCTATGTCGTCAAAGTCACCTAGGACTTGCACTTGGCCTCATCCGCACCCACTCAAGGGGTTTTGAACTGAGTCTCCACATTATTACAAGCTCAATCACCCCGTTACTTGTTGCTAGACCACACTACTGCAATCTACATTACAAATAAGGTTGCCACAACATCCCTACATAAGAATGTTAGCATAAGTGCCTTTTTGTTATTTTTCACACACACAAATAAATAATCATCACTTTGCATATGCATCTACACATTTGTACCCAACCATTCCTCACACATGATTAGCAATCATGTGTTTGATTTTTTACACGACTGCTTACATGAGTCACAAGTGCCAATCATGAGAAAAATAAAACTTTATTAAGACATAGTAGGGGCTAGAGTGAGGGCAGGTCCCTTCAAACTACAAGGAGCAATGCAAGGAGTTATGAGCACATTGTGAAAACTTGATTTATGGTCACATTGTCATTCATGAAAATATCCACTACTTCTTCCCAAACCTGTAGCTTATTTATTGTTATCCCTCATGGTGTTGCCTAATCCTAGTTATGTGGGGCACTCTACTTATGTTATGCTTTCTCTAGTAGTTGCTAAGAAACTTAGCCTTGCCCATCTTCTTCAAGTAGTTCTTTGCATAATATCCCTACTCTTAACAATTGAAACATATCATTGATTTCCCCATCCTTACAGATGTCTCAAGGATCCTTGTCCACCGTGGATTGGTGGGTTCATAATAAAAATACCTTGATTCTGCGGAGGAGGGAAGAATCTATATCTCTTGGTTCCTCAAACTTTTTGCTTGAACAGGAACTTCTACACAAGTTCAATGTGAACGCGCCAAAAGAAATTCGAGATAATTCTATTTTAAATTTGACTTTATGAATAAAGTGGAAGTCTTATAGTTAGTTGTTAAGTCTAATAAAGTGTATTTTTATACATTAGTGATTTAGACTAATCTCGACCATACATCTCATTAAGAGATTAGGGTTTTGGTAGATTTGGGTTTCAACTC
The DNA here is from genome assembly GCA_001517045.1 of Pseudotsuga menziesii. Classification (NCBI taxonomy): domain Eukaryota; kingdom Viridiplantae; phylum Streptophyta; class Pinopsida; order Pinales; family Pinaceae; genus Pseudotsuga; species Pseudotsuga menziesii. The sequence goes on along the minus strand of LPNX010604747.1, from coordinate 415,966 downwards.
AAGTACAAAGGCAGGTCAAAAATAGAGAGTTTAGACACAATTTTGTCGGACATGGGTAGCAACCGAAAGAAAGAAAGAAAGAAGATCCCCAAGAAGATGATTGACCAGCAAATTTGCAACTTGAAGACTAAACATACAGCAGCAGTCTATACAGATCTTTATGGATCTGTACATTACAACCCGTACAATTGTACAGACAAGGCTTAATTTCTCTTCAACGAGTTTAATTTCTCTTCAGCAAGATATAAACCTTAGGTTTGGGGTGTCTTTGTTCATCGTGTTGTTGTTGTTTTTTATCAACTGTGGAGGTTGCCTTGTAAGCTTTGATTAGGTTAATGATAAGTTGATTTGAAGAAAAAAATCATGTGTATTTGCGTAATGGTTTTACACTTCCGCTATTTATTTCATTCCATTAAACAGCTCACACGTGGACCCTATTTTTTATTTTATTGAAAGAATTTGAGATTAGTTGTTTTTGGGGGTCATTGGCAATTTTGTTAAACTAGTAGCAACAAGGAAGGTCTTCCTGCATGCATGTGTTCTTGCATGCAAAAGACTTAAAATAGGAAACCAATTGTATTTAATTTACTTTTCCTAAGTTTACTTTGGAAAATAAATTAAAGTGATCTAAATTAACTTTAGTGAACCACTAGTTAAAGTGAAAGTGAAATTAGGGTTTTCACTTTACCTAAAGTTATAAAAGAGAGATCAATTGGTGGAGAGAACACACACTTGTATTCCGACAGAGACAAGATACAGACAAGGAGAGAAAGTCAGACAAAGGATTTAGCCGAGAAGACGAAGGAGCGAGCAGCAGGATCATCGAGCTTCGCACAGCTGGGTCGTACACTCACACAGGAGGGTGTTGAGGTTTAGCTGGGATTTGCCCAGTGATTCTGTCGGGTACTGCATTCACCAAGTTTGGGTGAATTTGCAGTGATTGTAAAAGTTCCATATTTTCTCATAATAAAATCTATATCTGACTGTTGCACTGGTTTTCCCATCTTGGGTTTTTCCGAGGGTTTCCATACCCAAAATAATAGTGTCAATATTGTGATGTGATGTTGTGATTTATTTCTCAGTTTTATATTCCACTGCACACTGTAAAAGATATTCATGTGTGGTTATCAGTTGATATTTTGCATGCACTGTTTAGCCCTAGTTAAATATTAAAGGAAAATTTACATGGTATCAGAGCTCTGGTGAGCTAAACTTGAGAGATTTACAGCAGCAGTGATAGATCAGGGGCAGATCTACAGGAAGACACAAAGCTAGACTTCCATATCTAGGGTTTGACAGGTACACTTCACTATGGCCGTGCAATTGAGAGTTGAGGATAGACTCCAGGGTGCTCAGAACTTTCCTACATGGAAAGAAAGGATCACAAGGATCCTGGACGTCATTGATGCAGAGGAGCACATTGACTCCACGAAGGTTGCACCCACAGATCCGGCAGATTTAGCAGCTTGGAAGAAGATTGATTCCAGAGCCATGTTGATTATCATGGATGGAGTGAAGGACCATATAGTCCCTCACCTTTCTGGTAAGAAGACCGCAACATAGATGTGGACGGCTTTGGAGAGTTTGTACCAAAGCAAGAACAAGAACAGGAAGATGGTGTTGCAAGAGGGGATGCACAGCACCAAGATGGCCAAGGGAGAAGGAGTGGTGCCTTATCTCACGAGGCTCACACAGATCAGGGACGAGCTTGGAGTTGTTGGCTCTAAGACAGTGGATGAGGAGCTAGTTCGGATTGCCCTCAATGGCTTCTCTAAGCCATGGGACACCTTTGTCAAAGGTGTTGTGGCTAGGGAGAAGTTCCCTGATTGGAAGAGACTATGGGATGACTTTGTCCAGGAGGAGACCCGCATGGGTCAAGGATCAAGCTCATCCAACAGTGCCCCACAGAGTGTGGATGAGGAGGCTCTAGCCCTTACAGGGAAGAGCAAGGGGAAGGCAAAGACAAAGAAGAATGGTAAGAAGAACCTTGACGTGTCAAAGGTCAAGTGTTTTATCTGCCACAAGCAGAGACACTTTGCCTCCCAGTGCCCAGACAGGAAGAAGAAGAGTAACACTCAAATGGCTGGATCTGTAGAGGTGGATGATTTCAGCAGGAACTTCGTTGAGGAGTTCTGTTTGATAGCTTGCATGGCAAGCACCACAAGGAGCAGCATATGGTACATTGACAGTGGAGCATCTAGTCACATGACTGGACAAAAGAGATTCTTCAAAGACTTGCAGGAGGGTGGGACAAGGATCCACGTTGACCTGGGTGATGATGCACGGTATCAGGTGCAGGGAGTTGGCACTGTTTCATTTGAGAGGGAGTCTGGCAAACCCCTCAATTTTGTTGATGTGTTATATGTTCCAGGACTGACCAAGAACCTTATGTCAAACTCCACTCTGGAGGACAAGGGATATCAGGTGAAGTTTCGTGACCATAGAGTGTATATCAAGCCCAAGGGGTCAGATAGGAGCTTGGATCGGGTGATTGGCAGAAGGAGCGGGAAGTGTGCAGATTACACTTTGAGCCTACAAAGGCTCTAGTCAGCAGCAGCAGCAACAGTCAAGGTGAGTTGAGGCATAGGAGGATGGCACACTTACACCATGGAGCACTGAAGCATTTGAGACAGGCAGTCATTGGAGTTCCTCAGGTACAGGAGGAAAAGCATAACCACTACAAGGGTTGTGCTTTGGGGAAGAACATTAGGAAGCATTTCCCACAAAGTGAGCACAAGTCTAAGGAGCCCTTGGACTTGGTGCATTCGGATGTATGCAGACCTATGAGTGTCCATTCATTCAGTGGTTACAGTTACTGCGTAACCTTCATTAATAACTATTCCAGGAAAACCTGGATCTATTTCCTTAAGGCCAAGTCAGAGGTCTTTGAGAGGTTCCGAGAGTTCAAGACTCTTGTGGAGAACCAAACATGAAAGAAGATTCAAGTGTTGAGGATAGACAACGGGGGTGAGTACACTTCCAATGAGTTCATGGAGTATTGTTGAACTGAGGGGATAAAGGAGCACACTATGCCCCATACCCCACAGCAGAATGGAGCTGCAAAGCGGAAGAACAGGACTATGGTTGGAGCAGCCAAGGCCATGCTATTTGATCTGGGATTACCACTATTCCTCTGGGCTGAGGCATACAGGATTGCAATATACATTCAGAACAGGTGTCCCCACACAGCCTTGGGGAGGAAGACACCAAAGGAGGTCTTCACAGGCACTAGGCCAGATGTGAGTCACATTCGCATATTCGGCAGTGTCTACTGTTGTCATGTTCATGCTGACAATAGGAAGAAGCTGGACCCTTCTGGAGAGAAGGGATTACTTGTTGGTTACAGCGAGATTTTGAAGGCATATAGAGTTTACATTCCTACTCGCAAAAGGATCATTGTGAGCAGGGATGTCCAGTTCGATGAGGACAGGGCCTTGCGGAGATCTCTGGACTTACTAGCAAAGCAGCAGCCAACACAGGAGTCGGGAGTCAAGTTGGAGGAGCCAGATGTACAGGTATAGACACAGAGCACATGTTCTAATGGTCAGAGGAAGTCAGGTGGACAGGATTCTTTGATCATTGACTTGAAGGATGAGCTGCAGCAGGAGACGGATATCCAGCAGCTGCAGCAGGTTGACACTAGGCCAAGGCCTAAGTGGTTTAGATCCACAGTGCAGGATTCCAGGCAGGTAGATCCTCCACAGACATCTTTTAGACGGAGTGTACCACCAGAGAGGCTTGGTATATGGCACTGATGACAGAGTTGATTAACTCTGAACCTTTCAACTTCGGGGAGGCTGCACAACATGATGTGTGGCAGGAAGCTATGGTTGAGAAGTATGACTCCATTATGAAAAACCAAGTATGGGAGGTTGTGCCAAGGCCACAAGGGAAAAAGGTGGTGGGATCCAGAGGGATCTACAAGGTGAAGCATGCAACAGACGGAAGCGTGGAGAAGTACAAGGCGCGCTTCGTCGCAAAGGGATTTTCACAGAAGGAGGGTATTGATTATGAGGAGACCTTCGCCCCTGTTGCCAGGTATTCTTCCATTCGGACCATTATCTCACTAGCAGCTGAGATGGGTTGGCATGTCCATCAGATGGACGTCAAGACTGCCTTCCTCAACGAATGCTAGAGGAGAAGGTATATATTGAGCAGCAAGAGGGGTTTGATGTGGAGAACAGGGAGACGCATGTATGCAGACTGTATCGAGCTCTTTACGGGCTCAAGCAGGCACCTCGAGCATGGTACTCGAGGATTGATAGCTATCTACAAGAGATGGGATTTCAACGGAGTGAGGCTGACCACAACCAGTACTTCTTGACAGGTAAGGTGCCTCTCATACTGGTCTTATATGTGGATGATCTCTTTTTGACAGGAGATGAGAGGCTGATTGGAGACTGTAAGTCCAACCTTGCAGTAGAGTTTGAGATGAAAGACCTTGGGCTGATGCATTACTTTTTGGGCTTGGAGGTTTGGCAAAGAGATGGATGCTTCTTCATCGGACAAGGAAAGTATGCAGTAGAGATCCTGAAGAGATTCAGGATGGAGGACTGCAAGCCTATGGCCATACCTCTAGTTTCCAACTCGAGGAAGATTGATGCATCAAGATCAGACGGATTTGATCCTACCTTGTATCATCAGCTTATCGGATCGCTTATGTATCTGGTCAACACTCGACCAAACATCAGCTTTGCAGTCAACTCTTTGAGTCAGTTCATGGTGGACCCTCGAAGAGTGCATTGGACGGTTGCGAAGCACATAATTCACTACATTAGAGGTACAATGGAGTATGGATTGGTTTATGAGCGCAAGGGGAGTGTACAGTTAGCAGGTTTCGTAGATGTTGACTGGGCAGGATGTTTAGAGGACCGAAAGAGTACTTCAGGTTGTTGTTTCAGCATCGGATCAAGGGTTGTCTCTTGGTTCAGCAGGAAGCAGAAGTCAGTTGCATTAAGCTCGACAGAGGCCGAGTACATGGCAACCAGCATGGCTGCTTGTGAGGGTATGTGGCTGAGGAAGTTACTTGCAGGGTTGTTCGAGTGTGAGCTAGAGGCTACAGCAGTTCACTGTGACAATCAGAGTGGCATCAGGCTATCTGAGAATCCAGTGTTCCATGACCGGAGCAAACACATAGACATCAGATACCACTTCTTGAGAGATTGTGTTCAGAGGGGAACCATTCGGTTGGAGTACATACAGGCAGATGAGCAGGTGGCGAACATTTTCACCAAGGCACTTTGCAGACAAAGTTTTGTGAAGTTCAGGGATAAGTTGGGGTTGCTACCGAATCCCTTCCTCGTTGAGAGGGAGTGTTAAACTAGCAGCAACAAGGAAGGTCTTCTTGCATGCATGTGTTCTTGCATGCAGAAGACTTAAAATAGGAAACCAATTGTATTTAATTTACTTTTCCTAAGTTTACTTTGGAAAATAAATTAAAGTGATCTAAATTAACTTTAGTGAACCACTAGTTAAAGTGAAAGTGAAATTAGGGTTTTCGCTTTACCTAAAGTTATAAAAGAGAGATCAATTGGTGGAGAGAACACACACTTGTATTCCGACAAAGACAGGATACAAACAAGGAGAGAAAGTCAGACAGAGGATTTAGCCGAGAACACGGAGGAGCGAGCAGCAGGATCATCGAGCTTCGTACAGCTGGGTCGTACACTCACACAGGAGGGTGTTGAGGTCTAGCTGGGATTTGCCCAATGATTCTGCCGGGTACTGCATTCGCCAGGTTTGGGTGAATTTGCAGTGATTGTAAAAGTTCCATATTTTCTCATAATAAAATCTATATCTGACTGATGCACCGGTTTTCCCATCTTGGGTTTTTTCGAGGGTTTCCATACCCAAAATAATAGTGTCAATATTGTGATGTGATGTTGTGATTTATTTCTCAATTTTATATTTTGCTGCATACTGTAAAAGATATTCATGTGTGGTTATCAGTTGATATTTTGCATGCACTGTTTAGCCCTAGTTGAATATTAAAGGAAAATTTGCAAATTTTGTATAGAACCAGTCAGTTTTGTACTAAACCAGTCGGTTTGGAGAAAACCGGGCGGTTTTGTTTGGAACCGGTCGGTTCAGCCTTGAAACCGACCAATTTTGTATGGAACCGTCCAAAAATGGTTTGAGTACGTGATTTGACTCAGTGAAGCTTGTAAACCGGTCCAACCAGCAGGTTTTTTCAAAACCGGTTGGGTTCTGACAACATTGATCCACATACCCAACGTACTTGTGTTCCCGAAAGTTGTGCAACATACTCATGGATCCCTTATCAAAAGGGAAGTTTGAAGGACTCAAAGACAAACTTGGATTGGTGAAGAACTCCTTCCTTGCTAAGAGGGAGTGTTGAAGAATGTAGCTCAGACAGGAACTCCTGCACAAGTTCAGTGTGAACGTTCCAAAAGTAGATCGAGTTAATTCTATTTTGTAATTCACTTTATGAATAAATTGAATTCTTATATTTAGCTGTTGAGTCTAATAAAGTGTATATGTATACATTAGTGATTTAGACTAATTTCAATCATACATATCACTTAGAGATTAGGATTTTGGTAGATTATGGCTTTAGCTAAAGTATAAAGGTCGGTCAAGATCGAGAGTTTAGACCCATTTTTGTCAAACAAGGACAACAACTGGACAAGAGAAAGTAAATCCGTAGTAAGAAGATCAACCAGTAGATTTGCAAGTTAAAGACCACACAAACAGCAACAGTCTGTACAGATCCGTACAAACAAGGTTGTAAAGGAAAACAACAATTCCTCGATTTCTATGCAGGCTTAATTTCTCTTCAGCAGGCTATAATCCTCATATTTGGGGTGTCTTTATTTACAGTGCAGTTGTTTTTTATCAGTTGTGGAGGTTGCCTTGTAAGCTTTGATTAAATTACTAATGAGCTACTTTAAAGGAAAAATTCATGTATATTTGTCTAATGGTTTCACGCTTTTTCTATTTACTTTCCCACTATTTGTGTGATTGTTGCTATATGAAAAAGTTATATTTTACAATTAAATAACAATCTTCTTTAGTTGAGAACTATGTTGCATGAGTTCACGAACCCAGGGGTAGGGTTCACAAACCCGAACTGGGTTACGTCCCTGGTGCAGGTATGGGTTCTTCATTGACGAGTGAAGAACCCAGTTCACGAGTGAAAACCCGATTCGTCAGCGGTTAAAACATGGTTCTATTGGCTAATTGGGTGCGTGGTACCTCATTCTTGGGTTCGCCATACCTCGACCTAGTTTCAATGTCGGGTTAACATTTGTTTAAGCAAATAAAAAATAATTGAAGGGGAAAGGTACCCCCCTCCCCAACCTAAACTCATATACTTACACTTACAACTAGTTCTTTTATACAAATCAAAATAGAATGATAATCTTATAACATAGAAGTGAGAAGTATGCATATGGTTAATTATTCAATCTTCACTGAAGTTTAATTGAAGCAGTTGTTGCTGCTTGCTTGTGATGTGTCACTAAAGTACACTGGATGGGTATTGTTTTAAATTTATATTTTATACTAAAAGCATATTTTTAAGCAAACCCATTTCGACCCTTGCCTTATTAAAAGGAAAATTAAGACTACTTATAGTATTTCACACTCAGATTGAAAATTTACTTCATAAATACCCTAAACAACCCAGATATCATTTATCTTGTCCATTGTTCATTGTTCAGTGTTTTGAGTTTTTGAACTTTGTATTTTCTATCTAGTATTTCATGTTTGGAAATGTCATTGGCCCATTAGGCAAATTTTGATGACAATGGAATTATAATATAACTTTGGCCTTCCACTTGATATCAAATTTTATGTTCCAATGTGAATGAGAATATTGAATGAATGATGAATCATTGAATTTTGAAGGAATGTGCATGTGACATGTTTTTTACTTTATAATTATAATTTATAAAATAGAATATATATATATATATACAATACTCTGACGAACCCAAGTACCCTGTTTAAAAAAGTGGCGTCCCCTTCCCCACACCCATCCCCACACCCACATTTCCTAGCAACTTAGGTTGAGAACATTAGGAACTACGTGGTACCAATGACCACAAAAGTAAGTCAATGGAACTATGTGGTACCATGGTGTCAATACAAAGTGGGAGCACTAAGGCAACTCCTATAAAAAGCAAAAAGCAATACTCTAACCTAAAAAACAAAAAGAGCTAACTCCACAAATGGAGAGTTGATCCAGAAGAAAAATGTACAAAGAGAGTCGATCCAAAGGAGAGATGTATAAAGATAGCGGATTTGGAATCTATGATACAAAAATGGTGAATCTGTCATGGAGCATTGGAAGCATCTCTCCTACCATCCGGCCGAGTGAAGGAATCTCAAAAGAGTCATTTATCTAGAGAAAGAACTGGAAGAGGAGTTGTCATGTGTAGTGTGTTGCTACCTAGAGTAGGGATCTTGTTGATGTGTCTTGGATGAAGCCATTCAGGTACATGGATGAGGTCTAGACTAGCCACATCACTAGTGTTAGGCGAAAGTGAAGGTGGCCCTATGTGTCCTAACTAATCTACAATCAGAGGCAATACTGACATCTGTTTATATCTTTGTGTCCCTAGAGAAATGGAGCACCGAAAAGAAGAAAGTGATCCACTAAGTGAAGGTTGGTCCCGATTGCAAGTGCCACTGGATGATGAAGGAGCGAAGTTGAAAGGCCTCCTGCAAGTATAAGGCCAGACATCTTTGATCGAGATACCCAATGAAACTAGTCAAAGTCTAGAGCTCCATGAGAAGAAGATCCCTAAAAAGATAGTGGAACTACCCGCGAATCTCGTAGTAGATAGGGTATTGAAAGACGAGGTGCTCTTCAGCCTCAACATCTTGAAGGTGACATACTTAGTAGATCATGTATGATCGATTGATCTGGTGATCTGTCTCCACCCTGAGATGATGAGAACCCACGCTAAACTTACTGAAAGGAATACGAAGAGAATATAACCAATGGTGGAATGTGTAATGGAGTTAATCAATGAGACCATCCCTCAAATCCATGAAGTGTGCAACATAAAAGGCCATCTTTGGGAGAACCTTCCCAAAGGGTTGATCCAAGTGACCTGCATAAACTGTCTGTAAATGTCATCTCGGGTGATATTATTCAGCTCAATCCTGGTAGTTAAAAGGTGGCTAAGTGTGTCCACAGAATACCTAAATGAAGGAAGCCGATCCATCGCAACACCAACAAACACCATAAGATCCGCAACCCCCACATAACAACACCTAGTGCAGCCTGAAGGACTAGTGGAGGCAATAGATACTAATGAGAGATAGGCCAAATACGAGTATCGACCTCATCCCTTCGTTGAGTCAACACAGCTCCAAAGGCAGTGTATGAGAGAGACAAGGTTGAACATAGTCTCAAGCTGAAAGGGTCGGGCACCAAACTCTGCAAGTATAATGGGTTGAGGTACTATTTGTTTGCATCTGATGATTCGATGGAGGAGATGGATCTATAATCTCTCTTGTGAGGCCCAATCAAAATCTAGTAGACAGCCCCCAACCCTTTCATCCATAAAGCAATGTAGGTCGGATGATGAGAATCCAAAACAAAAGTGGAAAATCCACTCTCAACTAGATGAACCAACTTAAGGAACAAAATGACAAAGCTAGTGAGACATTGCAAAATAATTGGCCAAGCTCCAAGAAATCGCAAACAAAACGAAGAGAGAAGCACAGCATTCCATCTCTACACAATAAGCATATAACAAGACCAACAAAAGTATAGTAAGCAATCTAAATCTTCTTAATACCATAAGACTTTCTCATCAAACTTTGTTGGACTTATTTAGCTCATTGGAAAGCTCTCGATATGTACTAACCCATAAGGCATTCAATTAAGCTAATCAATGATCTATTTTGGACCAATAACTCTGATTATATTAGCCCACTTCATTCTTGGCCTTCGAACCAGCAAACTTAGTCCTTTTAAGGCCCATCCACATGCTTAGCAGCCTTCATATTCTTATTCCTTTCAAAAACCAAACTTGGCACTTGATATATTTTAGATCACGCACCCCAAGCCAAATTCCATAACCTTATTTGCTCACCAATTCATCTCTTGCCAATTGATCGTGTAGTCATACATGCACCACTTAGTCCGTTCTTTGTTATGCGATCTAGGTCTGTTCATAGTGGAGTCAAATATTCCATGCAGATTAGTGCGAGCTTGAATGGAGCCTATAAAAACAAGAAGTCATCTTCATTTGGAGGGCGAATCTTGGTTGCTATGGCATGTACCTAACACCTTATATGACAATTGGGATCAAGAGAACTTTATGCTACAGTTTCATAATTATGTTTTGCTCTCATTATCACCTTGCCTTTGCTCCATGCAAAACTTCCGTTGAGGATTTCTTTTCTGCACCTACATAAAGATTCATTGTATCGTGCTATCATAACGTTACTAGGGCTTCGCATCCTTTATGTTTCCACACTCTCGTATGAGGAGTCTTTTCCTTGCCAATTTCCTCGACACACACTGCAGCAACATGGCTCAACGAAGGAGCAAATTGAGGCTTCATTGCATTCATCTAATTTCTGAGGGTGTCGTCTATTCAGTTGCAACATGCTTCCTTTACAAGTGTTCTCTTTCCTTTTGCTTACTTTGGAGGTTGAAATTTTATGGATACTTCATATATAATCATTCAAGGGTTTTTGTTGGGGTTTTCCTTTTAACTTCTATGGAACTTCCATTTGTTTCTTTCCTGATTGCAGCCATTCTATACAGTACATTTTTTTAATTACTCACATAGTTATGGAATAAATCAATGAACTTAAGCAATTTAAGTGGATGGTAATTAATAGTTTCTGTGGCTCTTGTTTTCTTAGCCCCGAGACGGTGTCCACATGGAGGCTCTTGTTGTGAGTGAATCTAACTATTGACTGCATTGCGCTTTTGGTTTTGTGCCCAGCATTAGGTTAGCCCTCCTCCTCTGCACCATATACCTGTAAGTATGTTTAAAGGTTCATGTATACAAAACCAAAAAGGATTTGACCCAAGTGTTAATGCGCGTTGAATTCAGTCCTAAAATTAGCAATCAGAAATGGAAAAAAAACCATACTAACCTCAGCTCCACAGAGTGGCAAGTACACTCGTGTTTCAAGGGGTGAGATCGGGGTAGAAATTTTCTTGTAACACCCATAATTCTGTTAACATAGGCTAATAAAGCAGTACTTAAACTGATTGAAAACTGCATATTTTAGAATTTTATTGAAGCGGGACAGGAGGCATTTATAATGAATATGTTCTTAGATTCTTACTTCTGAATCCAATCCATGGAAAACTTTTTGACTTCTTTGAAATACCAGCCAATACAGAGTGGCACTAGCCCTAAAAGAGTTAAAACAACAAAAACCTAAAGAAGCGATATCACATAGAGCAGAGCAGTGAAACCCTTGCAGTTTTCCCTATGTGTTGTGCTAAGCTTTTTTGCAGTAAGCCTGGTATATATATTCGCAGTGCCCTTCCCATGCATATATACAAATGTTGAAATGACATTAAGGTTCATCTTGATATTTTAAGATTTTTGAAAATGAATAGAACTGAGTGATTGACCTGTGGATCTCTGGTGCGTACAATCTGGGCCCCTGAAAACTTATGAGTGAGGCGTATCATGAAGCATCCGAGAGCCTCGTCACAGTGAAAAGTGCCATTGTGTGTACCAATCCTTTTCGGGGTTTTCCCCGTCTCTTCTTTGGAAATATCGACGGCATTCACCAAAGAAGCCATTGTCGAATAATGCTTTACTGAATAAGCACTTTTCAGAGTGAAACTCCGAGATGAGACTGCAAATATTGTTGTTAGATTTACTCGTGAAGCGGGCAAAGAGAGCAATTTCGTGCAGCAAGAGAACATTGATATCTCTTGGTGAGCTTTGCCGTGTATATTACAATCAGCTCTGCAATAAGGGGAGTGGGCTCCGCGTTAGTGCCAGAACCCATATTTATCGACTTCGTCAACAATAATATTTTCAAATTTTTCATTCATTTATTTCTTTCCTTCTTCTTTTATAGTGAATCCGTGTTCGTTAATGGTTTACAAAAACATGTAACCTTAAATAGAGTTTTTTTTCACTTAAAAAAAATTATAAACTTTTACTATAGAAAAAAATTTTAAAAAAAAATTATGTTTTTGATGTTTTCATATAAACTTATAATGCACCTCAACATTTCATAACATTTTCTAAGTAAAAACATGTAACCTTAAATAAAGTTTTTTTTTCACATAAAAAAAATTATAAACTTTTACTATATAAAAAATTAAAAAAGTAAAATATGTTTTTGATGTTTTCATATCAGTGTAAATCCAAATCCTAGACTCTATCAAGCGCCCAGAGGGATCAAATCTCTCAGGTGCAAACCTCTTCTTAGGTATCCATTAATTTGATTCAAACCAAAAGACACATCTTTTTATTTAAGGTCCACATATAATATTTTTATTATTAATATTTAATATTATTTATGGGTGACATAATATTTTTTATTATTTTTTATTTTGTTAGGAACAAACATTACAACATTTCTCCATACATGGTTTTAAACCCACATGCAAGGCCCTCCTACAACCATGGGTTGTTTAGGAGGCCTTGCACATGGTCTTAAAACCATTTGCAAGGTCCTCCTAAACCATGTACAATAAAACCATGGGTTGTTTAGGAGGCCTTGCACATGGTTTTCTTGCACATGGTTTTAAAACCATGTGCAAGGCCCTCCTAAACCATGTACAATAAAACCATGGGTTACACATGCTTTTAAAACCATGTGCAAGGCCAACATTTTTTTGAGGATAATTCAATTTGTTATTTATTATTATTTTGTTAGGTAGAAACATTACAACATCTTCCCCATATTGTGTTTTTTTCATGACCCACATTTTTTTTAAGGATAATTAAATATTTATTTTTTTATTGTTTTGCTAGGTAGGATGATTACAACATCTCCCCCATATTAGATTGTTTTTTGGCAGACATTTATTTTGGCCTATAATTAAACAAATTATTTTTTATTAATAAAAATAACGTTACAAGATCTCCCCCATACTGGGCTCATACTGGGCTGTAGAGCGCCTCTCCGCGCAATAAACTTATGATGCATCTCTATTACATTTCATAACATTTTCTAAGTAAATCTTAACAGTATCCTTTTATCTAAAAGTATCCCATACTTTAAACAACTACATATAAATTCATCCATAATTTAAGTCTTTTGAAACAAAACATTACAATTACATATTCAATGTGCTCTTTTTAAAAAGATTGCACAAAATAAACTCTATTATTCTATCAATAACTTTTTAACAAATTTCAAAGTTATGTTATGTTATGTTGTTTAGTTATGTCATGTCCGGTACACGAGTTTTCAAGTCTAAAAAAAGTCTTTAATTATCCGTAATAACATTTTAAAACATGTAAAAAACCATTTATAATGGAATTTTTATGTTAAGATATATACCAAGTACTTTTCTGCATTTGAGCTCCAACATTTGCAAGTTTATCAGCCAAAACATTTATTTCCATGTATATATGCTTTATATCGACTTTATCCAGTTGTTTAATAAGTCTATGCACCTCTTTCAGCAAGGAGCCAACTTAATTTTATGAATCCTGTTATGTCCAATAATCCACTTAATGATGACTGGAGAGTCTCCAAAAATCTGCAAGTTTTTAACCTCATTCTCCACTGCCATATGCAAAAGAAGCCTTATAGCACTTTATTTTGCATATTTCTTAGTTCCTTCTCCCATGCCTGCTTTGAAACTTAACCAATGATTGTCATAAAGATATATATATTCCCCTGCTCCACAAGTCCTATGCTCCCCTTTTGTCACTCCATCAAAGTACCCCTAAGTTCTAGACCGATCAACTTCTTCTTCTGTCACCATTCTAGTTTTGATTTTTATATTTTCTTGTGTGAAATATCTCATAACCCTCAAACTTTAAAAAGTACTTTGAATCGACATAATGAATTTTTCCTCAAAACAACATAAATTTCTAGCATTCCATATACTCCAAGTAACAATCAATGGAAGAGATCTATAGTCAAAGGTTTGACTCTGGGTTGGTCAAATTTCTTCGCTATCGGTGGTATGTCAAACTTAGTGTTAGACTGTCGACTGAGTTCAGCGAAGATTTCCTCAACTAAAGGGTAGAAGTCGAGAGCTTTAGCATTTCTTCTAGCCCCTTGTAAATACCAGACCGATGTATGGTCTAATACAAGTTAATGTGTGCGGTTGGTGGTAGACATCTTCTAATATTTTGAGGTACCCTCCATCTAGCAGATTTAATTTTTAGTTCTTGAAACCAAGTGTCCAACCAAATTTTGGTTGTTTGTGCTCTTAGTCGACAGCTTGTCGTTGCAAAAGACTTAAAATTCCACATTGCTATTCTTTTTGGCTCATTGAACTCCTGATCTCCAACTGGTAGAAGATGGTACATTGTAATCCAAATTATTAATGAAGGATATTTGATTGGGGTGCCTTCCTCCTAGCACTTAGTGCATGTGTGCTTGATTATTTCCGTTAGATGTTCTACCCATCAGTAGAGTTTGCCTTTTGTCGACACGTTCTACACTACTTCTAACTTGTTGAGCTTCAAGTCATAACCTCTTCATGTGCTTGTTAAACTTGCAGAAATAATCTTCGTAGCTATCTTGGGTGTGTTGTATTGGATTTGACTTATTAGTAGGCCCCTTGAGTTCTTTCATGTCGTTGTTTCTGTCAGTTCTTCCATTGGGCCTGGGTTTAAACTAACATGTATCAATTCTCCTTTGTTTGACAATCCAGTGAGCTGGTAGATGATATCACCAGAGATTTCGACAAGTGTATCGAAATAAAACTTACCATTATGATATTTGCTAACAATGAACTGTTCAATTATTTCTTTTGTTTCGACAAAGTTGTCCATCAATAGTGCATTCATATAGTTGAGGATTGTACTTGTGCTTAAATTTTTAGCTTCCTTCGTCAATTTTTCATTTTTGCATGCACATTCCTTGATTTCCTTCCATATTCTTGTCCATGATGTTTCCACTACTTTTGCATGGCGAATGTTACACAGTCATTCCACCAATGGAGTGCTAGCTTTTTCTAGTTGTTTGATCTTGTATGTCACGGAGCTTGTGGTTGTCTTCTTGGGTGTCATTATGTCGGTTGATCTTTAGTTCACAAAGGGGTAAATTTGTCTCAATTGTTTGGTTTCTATGATTTTCTAAATCTTCACAGAATGATGTCTGATTCTCATGTGGTGTGGTATATATAGCAGAATTATTCGGAACGGGCAGGAGTGCAGTGGGTGGTAGTATTAATTGTTGTATTAATGGCAGATTTGACTGTGAAGGACGGTCTGTCGACACTTCTTTCGAAAGATGTTGGTTATTGCACTCCATATGTCAATGTTTATTATTACTTGATTGGACCATTAGCTCCTCTTTATGTCAATGTGTGTCGATATCGTGGTGATGTCAGTGGAATGGTCGATATTCATCGTGTCTATTATGTTGGTGGTTATATCTTTCAAACTGTAATCGGTTGCTTCATGCCTAAGGGTTCATCCATGATCCTGTCATAGTGATTTGTTGTTGTGTTTTTCTTGTGCATGTGTTAGGATTTTTATAGTATTTATTTTATTTTATTTTTTTCGATTTATTTTATAGTTATTCAACCATTTTTCTCTTCTTCTTGTTTCTCTCTCTCTCTCTCTCTCTCTCTCTCTCTCTCTCTCTCTCTCTCTCTCTCTCTGCTTCGTAGCATTTTAGTCAGGCATCATTAACACGTTTTCAATATATTGCCTTGTAACGTTTTCAATCGGACTAATCCGTTAGCATTGATTTCTTTGACAATGTATGGGCCCATCCATTCAGTATGTAGTTTCTTGGGTTTCCCTTTTACTCGATTGTTGTATAACAACCCAAGGTCTCCAACTGACATGTTTTTACTTTTAATATTTTGATCGTGCCAAGCTTTTTGCTATCGTTTTTTTATCTCTTAGTGTTGCATTGCAATCAATCGATGTTCTTCTAGATTAGATAATTATGTTAATTGTTCTCTTCTAGCATCTTCGACATCAATGTTCAATATGTCGGTAATTATAGGGGTCTGTCGTCGAAAGTGTAAAGGAACGACTTACAAAAACATGTAACCTTAAATAAGAGCTTTTTTCACATAAAAAAATATAAACTTTTATTATATAAAAAATAAAAAATAAAATATGTTTTTGATGTTTTCATTCAAACTTATGATGCATCTCCATTACATTTCATAACATTTTCTAAAGTAATTCTTAATAGTATCCTTTTATCTAAATGTATCCCATACTTTGAACAACTACTTATAAATTCATCCATAATTTAAGTCTTTTGAAACAAAACATTACAATTACATATTCAATGTGCTCTCTTTAAAAAGATTGCGCAAAATAAACTCTAGTATTCTATCATGAACGTTTTAACAAATTTCAACGTTATGTTATGCACTTTAGTTATGTCATGTACACGAGTTTTCAAGTCTAAAAAAAGTCTTTAATTATCCGTAATAACATTTAAAAACATGTAAAAAACCATTTATAATGGAATTTTTATGTTCAGATATATACCAAGTATTTTTCTGCATTTGAGCTCCAACATTTGCAAGTTCATCAGCCAAAACATTTATTTCCATGTATATATGCTTTATATCGACTTTATCCAGTTGTTTAATAAGTCTATGCACCTCTTTCAGCAAGGAGCCAACTGAATTTTATGAATCCCGTAATGTCCAATAATCCACTTAATGATGACTAGAGAGTCTCCAAAAATCTGCAAGGTTTTTAACCTCATTCTCCATTGCCATATGCAAAAAAAGCCTGATAGCACTTTATTTTGCATAATTATTAGTTCCTTCTCCCATGCCTGCTTTGAAACTTAACCAATGATTGTCATAAAGATATATATATTCCCCTGCTCCACAAGTCCTATGCTCCCCTTTTGTCACTCCATGCTCCACAAGTCCTATGCTCCCCTTTTGTCACTCCATCAAAGTACCCCTAAGGTCTAGACCGGTCAACTTCTTCTTCTATCACCATTCTAGTTTTGATTTTTATATTTTGTTGTGTGAAATATCTCAAAACCCTCAAACTTTAAAAAGTACTTTGAATTGGCATAATGAATTTATCCTCAAAACAACATAAATTTCTAGCATTCGATATACTCCAAGTAACAATCAATGCAAGAGATCTATAGTCAGAGGTTCGACTCTGGGTTGGTCAAATTTCTTCGCTATCAGTGGTATGTTAAACTTAGTGTTAGACTGTTGACTAAGTTCAGTGAAGATTTCCTCGACTGAAGGGTAGAAGTCGAGAGCTTTAGCATTTCCTCTAGCCCCTTGTAAATACCAGACCGATGTACGGTCTAATGCAAGTTGAATGTGTGCACTTTGTGGTAGACATCTTCTGATATTTTGATGTACCCTCCATCTAGAAGATTTAATTTTTAGTTCTTGAAACCAAGTGTCCAACCAAATTTTAGTTGTTTGTGCTCCTAGTCGACAGCTTGTCGTTGCAAAAGACTTAAAATTCCACATTGCTATTCTTTTTTGCTCATTGAACTCCTGATCTCTGACTGGTAGAAGATGGTACATTGCAATCCAAATTATTAATGAAGGATATTTGATTGGGGTGCCTTCCTCCTAGCACTTAGTGCATGTGTGCTTGATTATGTATGTTATATGTTCTACCCACCGGTAGAGTTTGCCTTTTGTCGACGCGTTTTGCACTACTTCTAACATGTCAAGCTTCAAGTCATAACCTCTTCCTGTGCTTGTTAATCTTCGTAGCTATCTTGGGTGTGTTGTATTGGATTTGACTTATTATTAGGCCCCTTGAGTTATTTCATGTCGTTGTTCCTGTCAGTTCTTCCACTGGTCCTGGGTTTAACCTAACATGTATCGATTCTCCTTTGTTCGAAAATCCAGTGAGCTTGTAGATCATATCACTAGAGATTTCGACAGGTGTGTCGAAATAAAACTTCCCATCATGATATCTGCTAACAATGAACTGTGCAATTATTTCTTTTCTTTCGACAAAATTGTTCATCAAAGGTGCATTCATATAGCTGAGGATTGTACTTGCGCTTAATTTTTGAGCTTCCTCCGTCAGTTTTCCATTTTTGCATGCACATTCCTTGATTCCCTTCCATATTCTTGTCCATGATGTTTCCACTACTTTTGCATGGTGAATGTTATGCAATCATTCCACCAATAGAGTGCTAGCTTTTTCTAGTTGTTTGATCTTGTTTGTCACAGAGCTTGTAGTTGTCTTCTTGGGTGTCATTATGTCGGTTGAGTTCTTTGGTTCGCAAAGGGTTAAATTCGTTTAAAGAGTTTGGTTTCTCTGGTTTTCTAAATCTTCATAGAATGATGTCTGAGTCTCATGTGGTGTGGTATTTATAGTGGAATTATTTAGAGCGAGCGGGAGTGTAGTGGGTGGTAGTATTAAATGTTGTATTAATAGTGGATTTGACTGTGAAGGACGGTCTGTCGACACTTCTTTCGAAACATGTCGGTTATTGCACTCCATATGTCAATGTTTATTATTACTTGATTGGACCGTTGGCTCCTCTTTATGTCGATGTGTGTCGATATCGTGGTGATGTCGGTGGAATGGTTGATATTCGTCGTGTCTATTATGTCGGTGGTTATATCTTTCAAACTGTAATTGATTGCTTCATGCCTAAGGGTTCATCCATGATCCTGTCATAGTGATTTGTTGTTGTGTTTTTCTTGTGCATGTGTTAGGGTTTTTATAGTATTTATTTTATTTTATTTTTTATTTCATTTTTTTCGATTTGTTTTATAACTATTCAATCATTTTTATCTTCTCCTTCTCTCTCTCTCTCTCTCTCTCTCTCTCTCTCTCTCTCTCTCTCTCTTTTATGCTTCGTAGCGTTTTAGTCGGGCACCATTAACAAGTTTCCAATATGTTTCCTTGTAAAGTTTTCCATCGAACTAATCCATTAGCATTGATTTCTTAGACAATGTATGGCCCATCCATTCAGTATGTAGTTTCTTGGGTTTCCCTTTTACTCGACTGTTGTATAATAACACAAGGTCTCCAACTGACATGTTTTTACTTTTAATATTTTGATCATGCCAAGCTTTTTGTTGTCGTTTTTTTATCTCTTAGTGTTGCATTGCAATCAATCGATGTTATTCTAGCTTAGATAATTGTGTTAATCGTTCTCTTCTAGCATCTTCAACATCAATGTTCAATATGTCAGTAATTATAGAGTTCTGTCGTCGAAAGTGTAAAGGAATGACTGCTTCCTATCCATAAACAAGTTGGAACGATGTATGATTTGTCGATCATTTGTACATTGTTGTGTATGCTGATAAGATAGAAGGAATTTTTTCATCCTTGCTGGTATTACATATTTTTGTTGGGTCTCTAGTCAATGTTTTGCTAAAAGCTTCAATTGCACCATTGGATTGGGGATGATATGTTGTACTCTTCCGATGTTAGATCCTAAATTGTTTTGGCAAAGCTGCAATTGTTTTATTTATGAAATGTGACCCCTGATCACTGATCAATGTCAATGGACAACCAAATCTAGTGATAATATTCTTATTTATGAATTTTGTGGCTACCTCACTTGAGCATGTTTCGACAGGTTATGCTTTTGTCCACTTAATGACATATTCGACTACTGTAATAATATATCATACTCCCGTCCATCTAGCCTGTATTGGAAATGGTCCTATAAAGTCTATCACCCAAATTTGAAATGTTAGACTTGGGTTTATTGATATTAAAGGCATTTCAGTACTTGGTAGAAGTTGACCTAGTCGTTGGCATCAGCCACATTTGCTTAAAAATCTTCGACAATCTTAGTATAATGTCGGTCACCATAATCCTGCCTGTTGGATTTTCTTGGCAGTCATGTCTGACTAAAAATGTCCTCCAGCTAGACCAAAATTTGTTTCATGCATTATGCTTTCTCTTTCGTGGTCAAGAACGCATCGACTGAGTACCTCATCTAAACCTAGTTAGTATAGGAATTCATTTACTATACTGTAAGGTGCAACTTTCATTGCTAAGATTTTCTTCTTTTTATCGCTTATCCCTTCTGGTGCTTGTCTGTCTTCTAGGAATTGGGCAATTTCTGCTTATTCAGAAGGTACAAATTCAATTATGAATAGATGTGTGTCTGGTAGATCATCTTCAATTCCAGTTGGTTCTTCCCTTGTGTCAATTCTCAACAAGAGGTCGGGTCCAACATTTGCTTTACTCAGTCGAACTATAGTTTCAAACTCAAATTCCTGAAATAATAGTAACCAATGACATATTCTACCATGATGTAATGGTTTATTAACTAAATATTTTAATGCGTGGTGGTTAGTATAAAACACAAAGGGGTTAGCTATCAAGTAATGTCGATACTTCTGAAGCGCGAGTACCATTATGAGTACTTCCCTTTCTGTTGTTGAGTAATTCCATTCGGCTTTTTCTACTACTATATACAATTGGATAGTCCATTCCATCATTACCTGGTTTAATATCACTCTGATTGCTATGTCGGATACATCAATATGTACATGGAATTTTACCGACCAATTCGAGAATCGTAGAACAGGTGATTCGACTAGTTTTTTCTTTAAAATGTCGAAGAATGTATCACATTCTTCGGTCCATTCATATTCTTGTTTTTCTTTTAATAATTCTTCTAATGGATATGCCATATTAGAATAATGTCGTATGAACTTTCTGTAATATCCCGTATGCTTGAGTAAGACTCTTACTTGCTTAGGGTTCACTAGTGGTTTTAAGTCGAGAATTATTCTAATTTTAGCGAAGTCAACTTTAATACCCTCTTTACATACAATGTGTCCTAATAAGATTCATATTGGTGTTGCAAATATGCATTTTCTAATATGGAGGGATAGTTGAAATTGTCGACAAATCTCTACCATGAGTCTTAGCCATTTACAATTATTTTTTAGCATGGAATAAATTGTCCAATCGTCAAAGTACACAGCCATTGTTTTATATATATATTCCTAGAATGCCTTAACGATTATTCTTAAGAAGACAATTGGTGCATTTTTCAAACCGAATGGCATGACCTTGTTTGCGAATGATCCAAATTCACACACAAGTGTTGTTTTTTTATGGTCTTCTTTAGCAATAGGAACTTGATTGTATCTTGAGAAACCGTCGGTGAATGAATAACACTCATGACCTGCAACTTCATTAAGAATTTCGTCTTCAAAAGGAGTCAGAAATGGGTCTGTAAGGGTTACTTTGTTCAATTCTCAAAAGTCGACACAAAGTATTAGTTGTGTCGATTCGTGTTTCTTTGGTTGAACAACCATTGGGCTTGCCCATTCCGATTGGTCAATAGGATAGATGATTCCGACTGTTAACATATTGTCGATTTCCTTCTTCATTATTTCCTTATATTTATGTTCCAATTTACATGGTCCTTTCTTTACAAGTTTTGCCTTAGGTTTTATGTCGATTTTCATTTCACCCATTTCTTCTACAAGTCCTTTGATATCCTTTTAGTCCCGAGCAAAAACATCTTGAAATTCTTTTAGTAAATTGACGATTTATGTTGTTTGCTCTTCGTTCCAATAGTCGCCAATCTTTGCAATTTTTGGTCTATCATCATTACAAATGTCGACTTCTTTTGTTTTTATGTTTGCATCCATCCACTTAGGTGCTTTACTTTCATTAATTTATCTACTTCCTTCCTTAAAATGTGAGAATGACTGTGGGAAATCTTCACTGTCATCTATTCGGGATCTTCTATTGTTTCAACTTTGAATATTGTTTTGATTGGTCTTGTCGTTTCAGGGTGATCGGATTTCCACTGGAAGCTTTTCCCAATTGTAGTTTCTATTTATAGTCGAAGTCTTGTCGATTGTGATATTTTGGACGACCGAATATTATGACACAAGGTGTTCAGTCGGTTATGAGTTTCTGTCGGGGTGTTGTTTTTTTTATAACAAAAACAGTTGTGTTATTATAAAGGACTCAGCTGAGAAACACTGAACTAGAAACAGTATACAACCAGCCACCAAATCTCTTCGTCCTTAGTCAGAAGACCTACAAACTAAGGAGGAATATCCATGCTTACAATCGAATTTACAATAAGATCGTAACACCCTACAGCTATAGATTTATTAGCTGCATTATCCGCCAGCACATTAAGCTCCCTAAGAACATGAAAAAATTCTATCTTCCTGAACCTTTTGGCCATAGACCTGATTCTATTAATCATCCTTTCAGTTCGCTCATTTTTGCCCCTTCTTCCCCCATTCAATGCTTGGATAATTAGCCTGGAATCTCCAATAACCATAACTTCATCCACTCCTTTCTTTTGCACTTGCTTGAGGCCTTGCCAGATCCCATCAGCTTCAGCCATGTTATTAGAATCATAACTGATATTCCAGGAGTATTCAATTTCAACTTTCCCTCCGGGATTGATGACAACTCCTCCTCCTCCCGCTCTTCCCGAGTTCCCTTTTGAGGCTCCATCAAAATAATTTGAAAATCTTCCATTCTCTTAACTAGTTCTCAAACTAAGATTTGTCCAGTCGAACGTCCCATTCCTCCAAATTTTTAGGAGCAATACTATTTGCTACATGAATATTGAGACTTTGCATCCAATTATTTTCCTTGTCTGTCAAGTCAGCTTTATTATTTGGTATCTTGGAGCTACTTACCACCTCACCAAGTAAAGCATTAGTTTTAGCAGCTATCTTCCACGTTGGTTGACTCTTATTCTGAAAGACTCTCTAATTTCTTTCTATCCAAATGCACCAGCAAATGATTTTTGGAAGTTTCAGCCAACAAGCTCTCAATCCTTTTTTCTGAGCCAACTGCCCCTGGTACATTTTTTCCCAATTAATAAAGCAGTCCTGAATACTTCTAGTCCATTGAGACCCATCACCTCCATTCTCCATTACTTCCTTCCATACAGATATGGCATAGGGGCACTTTAAGAAAAGATGGGTAATAGTTTCTGAATTTTCAGCACAGAGAGGGCAGCGGAATGGACCTGCTATCCCCCTTTTCTCCAGGTTCTCACTAGTTAGCAATCTATGATGCATCAGTGTCCAGTTGAACATCTCTATTTTAGGCAACGTTCTGTTATTCCAAATTTTATTCCAGATATCAGGGTTAATGGGCACGTTGTAGTTTTCAGCAAATAATAGATAGCCTTCAGCCGTCGTGTAGTTGTCGGGTTCTCATTCCCCAGACGCGCATATCCTTCATGTTTACAGAGACCGGAGCAATCCCAGCCAGATGGATGATAAGCATTTTTTTTTCTTCATCTAACTCTGCTGGGCAATCCAACAAAGACCATCCTGTCCAATGATGTGGAGATTCCAGCTCCCATTCGGAGAGACTCCATAGAGTTTTCAAACCCATCGCCTCCATCCAAAGCTGCAGTCGTGGATGACGTGGAGGAGATTTTCCAAGTATTGAGTCCTGCTAGTAATTTATAAGTTTCCCATTGCCCGGTATCCAATACAACTTTTTAATGAATTGAGGCATAGTTTTTTGCATATATTGAAAATAGAAGATCCATTTGTTCTCATGTGCTCCCCCTCCAGACATCTAAGCCTTGTTCCCGGGAAGTATTTGTTTTTTAGAACCCGACTACACCAGGAAGGTTTTGGATCGAGCATATTCCAGAGTAACTTAGCTCCAATGGCCAAATTTTAAAATTTTAGATCCTTGATTTGAAGTCCTCCCTCAGGTCTTGGCAGCTTAATAGTTTTCCAGCTGACCAATGCAAACTTTTTTCCTCCTCCATTGTTCCCACCATTCCAGAGAAAGGATCTCAACAGACCCTCAATTTGATTTATAATTTTGACATGAGCAAGAAGAAGGGAGCACTGGTAAAGCAGGTAGTTGTTCAGGACAACTTTGATTAACACTACCTTCCCAGCCATATTTAACCATGCTGTCCCCCATCCCGTGATTTTCCTTTTAATTTTTTCCACAATAGGATTCCAGGTTGAACACTTAGATTTAAGTTTGAAAATAGGGACCCCTAGATATTTGAAGGAATCCCAACTAACAGCTCCATCCATATTTAGTATTCGGGAGATATCTAACATTTCCCTAGGATTTATATTCCATCCGAAGATCTGACTCTTCCTAAGATTTTTTTTACTTCCTGAGGCTAGGCAGTAACTGTTCAATTCAGTCTTGAATCGATGTCCTATAATCTGACTGGCACCTCCCATTAATATGGTATCATTGGAAAATTGCGCATGGTTGATAACTTTAGTCCCTCTAACCAGCCTTATGCCTGGAAGCTCTGCTCTTGCCTAGCGTTTTCTAATTGAAAACTAAGTATCGAGGCCTGAATGGCGTAAAGCAGAGGGGAGAGCAGGCACCCTTGCCTCAGTCCTCTCGAAGCTTGAAAAAATGGAGCAACTCTTCTGTTGATGAGAGGGGCAATCCATGGCTTGCTGATACAGGCCTTGACCCAAGAGACAAATTCAGGGGCGAATCCAAATCCTAGCATTACTTGAAAGAGGAATGGATGGATGACTCTGTCAAAAGCGTTTGCCAGATCGAGTTTCACCACCATTATTCAGGCTAGAGTGGATGGCTTCTTGCACTAAAATGATATTATCCCAAATCTTCCTTCCTTTAACGAATCCGCCTTGATTCTCCGGGATAATATTTGGCAATATATGTTTTAATCTGGAGGCCATGATCTTAGTAATAATTTTATATCCTATGTTACACAGGGATATTGGTTGGAACCTGTCAAAAGAATTGGCTTCTTTCTCTTTGGGAATGAGAGCCAAAAAGGCAAAATTCCTACTGCCTCCAATTTTGCCACACTTCTGAGATTTACTGACCATTTTTAGTAAGTATTTTTTTATAATATCCCAGTAGATTGTAATGAAATTGACATTATACCCATCTAGGCCAGGGGCTCTATCCTCCTCCATATTATCGACCACTTCCTTAATCTCTTCCAGCGTGATGGCTTTATTCAGATTATCATTGTCTTTACTCTTTACTGTTCTGGGGACCAGATTCAGAAGTTGGACGCCATTTGTAGTAAGCTTATCAGTGAACAATTCGCTGAAGTATCTGGTTGCTTCTGCTTTAATTTCATCAAAATTGTTGATTGCCCTGTCATTGGGTTGGATCTTGAGCACACTATTATGGCTTTTCCTAGCCTCAGTCAATTTGTGGAAGTAGCTAGAGTTCCTGTCACCGTCCTTCAACCATTTACATCTTGATTTAAGTCGCCACCATTCAGCCTCTTGTCTACAGGCCACGCGAAGGTTCCATTGCAGTGTAGTCTCCATTTGAATGTCATTATGAGTCACGAGTTTGTCCTCCATATCGGCCTGATGGGATTCCAGTGCGTGGGCAGCATGGAGTTTGGTGTAATTTGGAGGAGGTATCGACTTGGCCCAGCTCTTCAAAGTTTTCTTGAGCCTTCTCAATTTCTCCTCCCAAACAAAGAAGGGAGACCCTGTAACTGGTTGAGCCCAGGAATCAACAACGATTTTTAAAAACTCAACATGGTTGGCCCACATGGGGTTAAATCTGAACAGGATAGGGCCCATATTTTTATCATTCACCATTTCCAGGAGAATAGGCTTATGATCGGATCCTCCAATAGGTAAGATTTTGGATTTCATATTCAGGCCCAGCAGGAGAAAAGTGTCCAAGACTAGGAATCGATCAAGTCTGGCAGCAATGTGCCCAGGACCGATCCTCCTATTATTCCAGGTGTATTTCCCTGTAGTTGGCTTAATGTCAATGAGATCCCAGGCCATGATGGTCTCTTCCACAATTTCTTTGATGGGGTCTCTGGTCCTAGAGCCCCCTCTCTTTTCATCCTAGCTGAGGGTGACATTCAGGACCCCGACCAGAATAACATTACCTTGCAGATTACTCCTTTCCTCACAGAGTAGAGTCCAGCAATTTATTTTTTCGACATAAGAATTAGGTGCATATATATTGAATATACTTACCAGAGTGTTGGAGTCTTTTTGCCTCAGCAGAGGGAGGATCCAGTGAGTGATGTTCTTGATGTCCATAGCCTCAAATTTCTTATCATCCCAGAGAGTTCCTATGCCCCTGGAGGCTCCCCTAGAGCTTAATGCAGTGGTACCCTTTTTTTTCCAAAATTTTTTACTGACTTGGAGGAATGCAGCTTCCTCCATCTTGGTTTCCTGGATCAGAAAGATGTCCGGTTGGTGAAGAGAGATTAGAACTAACATAACTTCTTCCTTGAATTTACTTCCGAGCCCTCTGCAGTTCCAGGAAATTACCTTCATTGCTTACTTTTGGAGGCCGTAGGCATCCCTTTCAGGGCATGCCCATGCTGGCGAGTGTTTCTTGGATTTTTCAACAACTTTTCCAGGGTTAACTGGGAGCCTTGCAACTTATCCTTGTATGTGACTTGCTCCCTTACTTCTTTCTTGGATTTCCTTCCTTTAGTTTTGGTCATTCTTGAAGTAGTAATTTCAATTTCCCCTTCCTGCTCTTCTTCTTCTTCCGATTCAGGTTCTTCTTCAGATTTCCCCAGACTTTCTCCTTCTTTTGTTCCTGTTGTTCCTTCCTCATTGTCTTTCACTTGATCTGAGAGGACTGCTTTCGGATCCTTACTTTCTTCATAGCTAGATCTATCTTCTGCCTCATTAGTGTCATCCCTTGCTTCTGTAGTTTTTATAGTCTTTGAGGGCTCTTGAAATTTTTCGGATGGACTAACTCTATCTTCTTTGCTCCCCTCACCCTTCTTAAGGGCCTCTTCAGATTGATTTTTAGATTTGGATCTGTTCACCCTGTGCCATCCTTCCACCTTGTCTTGTTGGCTCTCAGTATTTTTAGGGCAGTTTCGAATGAAGTGCCCGTGTTCATGGCATCCTCTGCATTTGAAGGGGAGTTGTTCGTAGTCCAGTTTTTGGAAATGGGACCAATTCCCCACCGTTAAATTGATAGCTTCTGGCAGTCCAACTTTGAGGTCGACCTCAATGCATATGCGGGCACAAGCGTATTGATCCTTTGGGCTAGCCATGTCAATGTATTTCCCTAGTGCGTTCCCTATAGCATGTAGGTATTTGGGATTCCAAAAGTGCATAGGGAGATTGGGCAGTCTAACCTAGACTGGCATAGCTTTGGGGGTATTGTCTTCAGGATCAAAGTTTGGAGTCCACCCGTTGAGATAGAGGCCTTGCGGCCCCATGAAGTAGGGCCCATTCCTGAAAATTAAGTCTTTGTCTTCTTTGGATTCGAAGTTGAAGAGGAAGTATCCCCTTCCGATGGAGTAGGAGGCTACATTTTTGGAAATTAGGGGTCACCAGTTCCTTTGGACCCATCTGTCAGTAGTTTTTGGTGAGGGCCAGAGCCCTGTGAATTGCCCGATCAAAGCTCGATCTGCCAGTGAAAGGGCAACCCGAATCGTTTCTTCCAGGGGAAGGGCAACCTTTGGCACATCTTCAATTCTTTTAATGAACTTTGGGAGGTCTCCTTTGCCAAATCATTTGTTGTGACTGGTGATTAGCTGTTCGAAGGCATTTGAATTCGGCAGTGAATCACCACCTACCTCAACCACCATCGAGCTGCCCCACCTGAGACTGGGCCAGCCTCAGAGCATGAGGTCAGAGGGGAAAGACCTCAGATCCAGCAATACAGGCAATATCGCAGCAAAGTCAGCGGCCCAATCGAAGAGGTCAAAACTCCAAGAACCACGTACAGGCCCAGCCTCGCATGCAACCTCAAATCTCACGCTCGCCTGGGGTCGCTGGAGCTTAGAGCCAAAAAACTAAATGGAAAAAATCCTGTCGGGGTGTTGTTATTGGTCGGTTTTAAAAATGTTTTTATTTGCTTTGATACTTTGACCAGTAGGTCATCTTTAGGTATAAATTTGAAGTCCTTAATGAAAATTTCTTTTAATTCGTTCGATATGAATGTTTCTCCCCGTGCTTCTTCCATTTTGTACCAATTATTTGGCAAGTCATCTCTTGTCGATGGGAACATGTTTGGCCAGACTCTTTCATATTTATACCCTAGTATTTCTTTTTTCACATATAGTGATTTGTTTTTCAGGGTTCTGCCCGTGTGTAAAGACAAGTATTTTTTACTGAATTGTTAGCTTCTTCCCTCCAAATCTTTCAACAAAATACGTTGAAGCTATCGACCATGTTTGTAGTCTCGACTAGTGGGTATCCCACCACCGAGAATCTTGCCCTGTAAATGTCTCAACCAGACTTTGAAGTAGGCCTTGCTCACCTATTCTATAGAGACTCGTTCTACATGAAGAACTGGTGATTCCCACTCTTTATACCTAAGTGACAGTCGGCTTCATGTTTCCTTTTTTATTGGTGCCAAGGATGGATACTCTCGAAGTTTTTGTTCAAATATTTTAGGAAGTACAGAAACAAAAAAACATTGTCGAGTTTGTTTTTTAGGAATGACTTGGATGGTCCAACATTCTCTTGCTTGCAATTCGTAATTTTTGATCTCCCAATCATAGTTCTGCATCTGAGTTATACCCAATAGAATCTGGATTTCCTAAGTGAAGTTCTTCATATGCGTTCGGTTCAACATAATCCTCATTATTTTGTATTTGGTATAAGTGGCGAACGTCGACATCTTCATCTATAGGTTCTGTCCATGGTTCTCCTTGAGATGGATGAATTGGAACAATCACTTTTTCCTATTTCCTTTAAGTTGTAATCTTTCT
Source organism: Pseudotsuga menziesii (assembly GCA_001517045.1). Lineage (NCBI taxonomy): Eukaryota > Viridiplantae > Streptophyta > Pinopsida > Pinales > Pinaceae > Pseudotsuga > Pseudotsuga menziesii. The sequence continues at coordinate 387,241 of LPNX010604747.1, read as the reverse complement.
TTGTCTAATGAATTTGATGTCTTCATTTTTTGACCCCATGATCGACCGACCAAAGCTGGGAAGGAACCCGATCCTTCCTTAGGATTGATTATTTCAAAGGTTACTTTAGTGGTGATACCTTTGATAGTCGTGTCGAAATTTTTCTAGACACCAATGGGTTCAATTAATACTTGATCTGCTAATTTAAGTATATGCCAAATTCATTAAGTCGGGGTTTATCGAGTTGTTCCCATGTGTCCCTGGTCATAATGTTTACGTGTGATCTGAAGTCGAGAATGACTTGTCGTACGTGGTAACCTCTAATTTCCAAGTCGACTAAAGGGTCAGCATCGCTTTTATCTTTTTTATTAAGGCTACATATGCTTTTAGCCTACTTGTCTTCACTATAATTATTCTTCAGATTGTACATTAAATCAATTAATTTTGCAACAGAGTCATCAGCATTTATCAATTTAATTAATTCTTTGGCAATCTTCTGTCGAGAATCATCAGTTTCTTCATGTGCAGCTAGATCTTCGAATATGTTTGATGCATCATTATATAGTTGTTTTTGTATAGCAGGGTTAGGATAATCTTCCTTATTCTTTATTTTGCTTATTTTTGGGTTATCCAGTTTTTGTGCCTGGTCGAGTAATGAATTGCACGTTCTTAGTTCGAACAACATCACATTTTTTAACACTAGACAATACGTTAACATTTTTTTATTATTAGTTTTTTCAAGCATGGTGGGGCAATCCTCCTAAGAGTGATCATCGACACCACAACTTGTACAAAATTTAAGATCGGTTCATTCTTTGTATGGACAGTCAACATGTCGATGTCCTTCATTTAAGCATGTATAACACTGGATAGGTCAACGTGGTATGTTCTCCTGATTCCCGAAGTATTGGCCTCGACCTGAAAATCCTCCATGTCTATTATTGTCGTATCAGCACTCATATCTTCAGTCGTCATACCTTTGATTGTTTTGATCATTCCGGTCGTTATTATTCCATATATTATTACAATTGTTGTTGTTTTGTGCGACAACGTTCGTTTGGTAAACCACCTGATAATTTTGTCATCTTTTTCAAGTTTAACTGATGCTCTTCTATCGAGTGGATTTTGACTTCACATATTACACACCAACGAGATTTTTCATTTTTCATATTGTATGGGCAATCCTTAGTTGCATGTAAATCATGCTCCTAGCATATATCAGAAAATAGCTTTGATTGAAAGAACCGAATATCTTATCGACGTTCCTCCTGTCGATAGTAGTCTTTTGTATGACTTGTCGTCAAGCATTTAGTACACAAGACATTGTGTCCTTTGAGGCTCATATCACATATTTATTTTTGCATGATTTCCAATTGTTCTTCAATACGACTATCAACAAGATTTACTAGGTAATCCTCGTCCATCTTTATCTGCAACGCCTTAGTTAATGCATCTTCATGTGTTGAAGTTGTCTAGTAGGATATGCATTCAATTTTTTTGTAATATTCATGCAACAAACCATTGGATCAATAATTGTTCAGATATGTTATATTCCAGTTGGATTAGTAGATCTTTGAATCTCTTATCATACTCCAACGGTAGATCTTTGAATCTGGTGCTTACGCAGAGCACCAACAAACTGGGCCATTTGTCGATCTTCGCTATTAATAGCATTTGACTCCCAAATTGACTCACACATGAACCAATGTCATTTGGGACCTTCATCACCCTCATAGAGGGGAATGTGTGTAGACATGTGCACCATATATTCGGCGTCTATGTCTCCTTTAGGCGGTGGAGGTGGTGGTGGGTTACTTTATGTAACTTTGTTTCCATCACAACTAGTTTCGACAGAACATTCATTTCCGTCGAAAGTTTTTCCTGTAACAATCGGTGTACTTTAGACTAGAAGTTGATTTATGTCGACTCTTTCTAGTGATACCCAAGTAAATTTTTGCTGAGACTGGGATACCTTTGCTGGTGATGTCGACTGGTCCATTGGATTCTCTAAAGCTGGAATTGGCTGGGGGGGTGCTCCTTCATGATCTGAGTAGAGTAGGTGAATACTGGGATTAGATGGATAGGGTTGAAAAGTAACCCAATTTTCTTCTTGTGGTCAATGAATTACAATATGTTTGACATCATTTCCTTCACCGTTTAGTCGACTCAATACACCTAATTCACTAGCTCGTAGTCCTAAGTCTTCTTGAACAATATCCTCCACTCTGGTACTCAAAATACGATTTGGCAGGGAATGAGGCGTTATATTCTAGAGTATGTATACTTGGAGATCTCTACCTCACTATATCCATAAGTCTTCATCCATTGGTGACAGTTCTTCATTGATGCCCTCTTCTTGTCGGTCATGACCTCACTCTGGCAGATTTCCTTATGTTTCTGTCACTCTATTTGTCATTCTCTCTTGTTAGAGCACAACAACTTGCTCTCTAATTTCTTCCCTCCTCTTTCTCCTCTTCTCCCATTCTATCTTTTGTATGTCTGGAGTGGTTTTGTGAAGGATTGTTATATTTTTCTCCTTTTTGTTCTAAATTTTCATTGTTGGCGTCGGTGTTTTTTTCATTAGCCGACTAAGAATTTATCTACTCTACTTCAGAGCATGACTAGATACTCGCCATTGCCGACCCGAAAGCTTTGATAAAGCTCGGGTGGAACTGTCTTTTTGTTTAAGAAGTACTCCCACTCTCTTTCTTGAACAAATTTCTCCCACTACTGCTTGGCATCCCAGTTTGTGTTACTTGGCAGAGTTATCAGTAGTGGACGAGGTTCGACAATGTAACCTGGACCTCTGTCGATCAAGAATTTAAACAAAAGTGTCGGCAACAAACACAAGAACTGTTCGATGAGTTCGTTATATAATCTCTCTTTAATACTATCAACATAGACTTTTTCATCGACTGCTCACTCCTCACAGAACTCGTCAGCGATTCTTTCGAACCACTCGATAAATTTGTGCGGCCTCCCCTTGTTAACTTCTGAAGTAATTGTTGTTCTTTATTTCCTGTCGACTGTTTCATCCAGTAGCTTTTTCAATGACTGAGGTACGGACTCGGCAAGATTTTAATGTGTTTTAGAGAAAAACTCTCCTTTGCTTGAGCAATAGTCAGTCGGTTTCTTCTAGCATAGTTCTGCAGGTAGTTTGCAATCTTATGCTCCCACCAATTCTTAATCTCCTGCTCTGATATCATCTGGTCATAATCATTTCATCAAGTATATATACCACTGAAAACAGAACCAATGTTGCAATCATTTAGATTTCCAGGTTACCAATGATACACATATAGAATCATATAACAATAACAAAACAAGAGACAAGAATGGTAGACAAAATAACATATTATATTAGCCAAGTACACATGTGGGTTCATACAATAAACCGAAACAAGTATCTTTCTGACTCAAAAGGTTATATATATGTTTACAAAACAGTTACAGAAACTATATGTCGGTTGAACCAATTGACACGACCTATGAGGTCTACCTAATCTACAATTAGTCGACTAGAGAGTTTATTTAGCTTAGCCAACTATCTCCTCCAACAGTCCTTTACCTCCTCCTTTATGCACCGGTCCTTTAAGCACAATTCCACAAATTCCCCTTTCCACATATTGTTCAACTTTAATTTTCTTCCAATTTCATTCCATGCGCTCCTAGTATATAGACAATCCACCACCAAATGATCATTTGTTTCTTCTTCATCTTTACATAGATAACATCTATGAGGCCCCTGTCTCCCTTTCCTTCTTAGAAAATCCCAAGTATGTGCCTTATGTGAAAGTAGGAACCACATTAGGATCTTTGTCTTCAATGGACATTTTAATTTACATATAGCCCGCCACCACTAGACTTGTTCAAGAGCCTCACTTTCCTTAATCAATTGTAGCCAGCTTTAGGAGTGTAATTGAAATTTGAGAATAAACCCAAACCAAAACATCATCATTCCCAATAAGCTTGATATTGAAATATTTCAATAAAGTTGTGTAATATTTCCATATAATTCCAAAATTATTATCCATCAAACCTACATCTTGAGCCTTTAACCATCCTTGACCCAAAATAGAAGTAGTCCCTGTATCAACAATACCATTTAGGAAAAATATACCTTGATTCCTAAGATGATTGATAACCTGCCTAGACAAAGTATGTCTCCACTTACAACCAACCCATGGATCAACACCCACTCTCATAATTGTACCATCACCTACCTTCCAAGATAAGTCTATACCAATCAAGTCAAAAGCATGTAATACTGCTTTCCAACAAATATAAATATTTATGTGCCCCTTTGTCGAACATCTAATCCAATCCAACACAAACATAGGGAAAATCTATTTTCTGACAACAATCTGAACCCATAATCTCGTACCTTGTATAAGTTTCCAAATACATATAGTTGCAAGTGCTTTAGAAAATGAATCAGGAACCTTTGAACCCCAACCACCACGGTTCTTAGGAAGAGCCAACTTTTGCCACTTAATCCAAGCCATACCCCATTGATCCTTCCTTATAGACCACAAGAACCTAAAGCACAACTTTCTAATTTTTTCTATAATACCAACGGGATCCAAAAGTACATTCGATAAACAAGAATAAATTCTAACACATTCTTGACCAACACCAACATCCCGCCTTTCGACAACCAACGATGACTCCAATTTTTAATCATACTTTCACATTTGGTCAATAGCCAATCCCAATCCTTTTTTACATATCCGCTTGGCTTTAATCTAAAGCCCAAATGCTTCAAACCCTCCTCTAACCGACCAAAATAATATGGAAACAATATTCTAGTAAATATCACATCCCTCTCTTCCATTCCTACAATTAGTATATTTTATTTACCTTCTTTTACCAGCATCTTAGAGACCATACAGAAACCCATTAATATTTCATGTAACTTTTCAATATCCTTACGAGATCCATTTGATATCAATATAATATCATATACAAATGAAACACGTGTAAGTTTAATTCGATCACCACATGTAAACCATGCTAACTCCTTGTGTAACCGAGATGCTAGTATAGATCTGCCTAAACCTTCAGACACAATGAGGAACATGAGTGGAGCGCAAGGACACCTTTGTTGGATGCCCCTACTGGGATGAAAAAAATTCAGAGGCATAACCATTTATAAGAATTGAAAAGGAGATAGAAGAAAGACTCCCCGTCACCTATGTAATGAATGGAACAACAAATCTCATATGTGACAGTACAACCCTTAAGTATGTCCAGTTTACCCTATCATATGTCTTCGATAAATTAGTTTTTATCACAAGAGATTTTTGCTTATTGCTCTTGATGGTATGCATACCTTCCTGGACAACACCCATAGTCTCATGTATTTGGTGCTTAGGTAGGAACCCAATCTATTCTCTAAATATATAATGACTTAAAACCTTTTTTATTCTTGTTGATAAGACTTTCCCAGTAATCTTGTAGACACAACTGCACAATGATATAGACCTAAAATCCTCAAATACCTTTGGTGAATAATTTTTTGGTATTAAGGCAATGAAAGTCAACTTAAAAACAACATGGATCTTACCACTTAATCTAGGTTATTCAATAAATTGTAATAAGTTTGGAGCAACAACATCAAAAATCCCAATATAAAACTCCATTGGAATCCCATTTGGACCTATGCTTTTATGTTTTTTAAATTGGGCCAAAACCCCTTGTAATTCATTAAGAAACACTTCAACCATTAACTATTCATTTTCCTCATCGATGATAATAGATGGAAAGTTCTAAGCTATGTTCATAATATTAGATAAAGATAAGTTCATGTCTTCCTTAAAAAGATTGCTAAAACGATTGATACTTGCTTCACTTATGTCATCAAAACCATCAACCACTAGTTTCCCAAAAGAAGAGTTGTCTTAACAAGAATGACAAACAATTTAGTATCTATCTCATATAATATATTATAAAAACAAAATTTAATATTGAATATAGTAAGAGATAATAAAAATTAAATTAAATAATTCACAAATTTTAATATAATTTAGTATAATAACTTTTGTAAGTATATATATATTTTTTAACTCAAACAGGGAATATATTTTTTATGAAAAAATTTAGACCCGATTTAGCAATTGCCTAATCAACCATTTACATATAGAGCAGAAGTAAAACTTCAGGCAGCTCAAACTATTTACATTTTCTTATAAATAGAAAAGAGATTGCCCAGTCATAGGTTAATGACGCTAAATTAAGGAATTGGATGGAATGCGTTGGGTTCTCCATTGAAACTGAGATTTCCTTGAGACAACACGCAAGCTTTGTTTTCCAGGGAATCTGCTTTTTTAATTTAAGTCCCACAAGATATGAAAAGAATCAACACTGTCAAACTCTTTCAATGAGTTTCGTTAAACTGGTCTTCTGAATTTAACAATTTAATCAACAACTCTTAATCTCCAAAAATTTGAATAGACTTATACTTTATCTCCTTAGCATACTGGCACACCTTAAGGAGACTGAGGCATTCAGCCTGATTATTTGACCTCACTCCTAGTCCCCAACTGAAGCAGGATTCGATCAATCTGTCTGGAGAAATAATAAGACCCCCAGTGCTAGTGATCCCAGGATTCCCCTTGGACGCTCTATTAAAAAAAATTGTAGTAGAGGAGGACTTCTTCCACCATATAGAAAAATCTTCTTCACTGAAGCACAATCTCCATGAGGGATAACACACAGGTTTGTAGGAGACCGACAATCTAGAACTCAAAGAGCAAATTCCTAGCCACGTAGAAGCTTCTGGAGAAAATGATGAATGGGAAAAATAATTATGTGTTGATTCAACAATGAAAGCTTTGATTTTGCATGCCACGTTCACGGGGGGTTGACGTCGTGCTATTAAAAATCCACTCATTCCTCGCTATCCACAATTTCCACTAGACATATTTCGGTATTATTTGCCATAGATTGAACTATGCGGTGTTTTTAAGATTTGCTTTAGGAATCCGATTTTTCTAGGAGTTGCATAATCAAACAACAGAGATGTTAGAAGGGGCGGATGCAGCCAATCCATTAAGAACCAATTTCCACACCAATTGGGAGAAATCATAACCAATGAAGATGTGTTCAGAGGTTTCAACAACAGATTTTCAAAAGCAACATCGAAAAAGGGACTGAACCTGGGTCTAGGAACATCGAGAGGGAAAAAGCCAACAAGAGCTCTCAACCTAATGGTATTTGGTATTTGTATATGGTTGATTATTATGTTTGTTTCACTTATTAGAACTCAATTTCATGGCGATTATTATATGTTGATTGATAGATTATAATTTGACTTTATGATATTAAGACGAGTATGTGCATGTTATATGTTTATAAAGGGAATAGTATTTTTGTATGGATATAACTATGTTTAATTAGAATTTAGTAGTTTTTAATGTGTGTGTAATTTTTTTTTATGGAAAAAGCTATCATTGATTAATAGTTTGAGGTAATTGTGGTTAATGTCTTTTAAGTATGACTAAATTATTTTAGAGTTTGAAAAGCACGCACAATTTGAGATGTTTGAGTCAATAACATGTTAAATACATTCATTTTACATTTGAAAAAAATCTCAATGACATTTGTAACCATAAAACACTAGGCTTGTAACCATATCAGGTAGTAAGCATCTAACTACTCTCAGTGCACATAATGTCAGTTCGTTACATGTAACGTTACACATCTTGACCATACTTTGTTGTAAGCACCTCTCTACTCTTAGCGCAGTGACAAGAAAATGACAAACTAATGATTACCTCTTTAGAGTGGTTGAAAACCACCATCTAAATTATGGAGTTCTTAATAAAAGAAATCATTGCGCCGAGAGGCGCTCTACAACCCAGTATGGGCGAGATCTTGTAACGTTACATAACGTTATTTTTATTAATAAAAAATAATTTTTTTAATTATAGGCCAAAATAAATGTCGGCTCGGAAAACAACCTAATATGGGGGAGATGTTGTAATCTTCCTAGCTAATAAAACAATAAAAAAATTAAAGATTTAATTATCCGTAAAAAAAATGTGGGCCATGAAACAAAACACAATATGGGGGAGACGTTGTAATGTTGCTACCTAACAAAATAATAAAAATTAAAAAATTGACTTATTCGTAAGCAAATGTTGGCCTTGCACATGGTTTTAAAACCATGTGCAAGGCCTTCTAAACAACCCATGGTTTTATTGTACATGGTTCACGAGGGCCTTGCACATGGTTTGAAAACCATGTGCAAGGCCTCCTAAACAACCCATGGTTTTATTGTACATGGTTTAGGAGGGCCTTGCAAATGGTTTTAAGACCATGTGCAAGGCCTCCTAAACAACCCATGGTTTTATTGTACATGGTTTAGGAGGGCCTTGCAAATGGTTTTAAGACCATGTGCAAGGCCTCCTAAACATCCCATGGTTGTAGGTGGGCCTTGCAAATGGTTTTAAGACCATGTGCAAGGCCTCCTAAACATCCCATGGTTGTAGGAGGGCCTTGCATATGGTTTTAAAACCATGCATGGAGAAATGTTGTAATGTTTGTTCCTAACAAAATAAAAAATAATAAAAAATATTATATGTCAACCATAAATAATATTAAATATTAATAATAGAAATATTATATGTGGACCTTATATAAAAAGATGTGTCTTTTGGTTTGAATCAAATCAATGGTTATATATAGGACACACCAAAGTTGATAGTTCATTGAGTGCAATACCTAAGAAGAGGTTTGCACCTCTAGAGATTTGATCCCTCTCGGCGCTTGCTAGGGCCTAGGATTTGGATCTACGCTGGTTAACAACATTCGTAATTAATGTAATTAATAAGAATATTGTGAATATCATTTCATAACATAAATAATAGCAAAATATAATAATTGAGAAATGCATACCATCAATGATATATGGTATTAACAATGCTTTCTCTATGTTAAACACTTCTCTTTGATGCAAATTCAACTGTATTAAGATCACGTGGAATATACCAGTGGCATCCTCTTTACTTTTGAATATTTTCACCCAACACAATGTTCTTCTCGAGGAAACATTGACTAACCAATACAACATTTGTCATGAGACAAAATATCAGAGAAAAAGGATTGTAGAGCAATAAAATAAAATGAATACAGAAACAAAACATATAAGAGAACAATACAACAAAGAAACCAATATATGTTGTTCACCTGATTTGGGCTACATTCACGAAGAAACAACTATTCATTTTTTTTATTCCATCCAACAAAATAAAGGGATACAACCCGCAACACATCTATTGCAACCTCATGTTCACTCTCTCGCAGTCTCTCTCTCTCAGTCACTATAATATCTCACAATACACAATCATAATACATTGGCCTCTTTAAAAGAGGTATTCCTTCTAGGTAAAAAATACACAAACATAATATCTACAATTATATCTATAACCTAATGATGAACAATCTAGATTGACTATAGAATTACCACATTTTACAAGGCAATTTTTCCAAAAAAAATATTCAAGAGAGCTACCCTCGAATCCATGCCTAGGGGTGGGTTCCAAAAGGTGTAACCGCCCCCATGGACTCCCCCTGATGACAATAGAGAGGGGGAAATTCCCCCACACTCGCCGTTAGGTACTAGGTTCCAAACACGGCTAAGAAATCCTCTGAATTAGGAAGATAATCAAACTCCACAACCAACACGCTCAACATTTACTACCTATAAATAAACTACATTTTCGTAATATATGTGCAAGTTTAAATATGAACCACTTAAATACAACTATAACTTTAGTTTACATAATGAGTTATGATGTACCAACAAATTATGATATTTATCTATAAATACCATATGCATAGGCACACCAATATTTATGCTCAAGGTCCATGAATAATTTGTACAAACAATGTAAAGATTTTAATCATAATCACAAGGCACTAGACATGTCACCTTTATGTTTCCTATACGACCATCATCAACAACTTTACATAAAACAATTGTGAAATATTCTTTCTTTGTTGAAAATAAGCAACATTATCAAAATCTTGAACAATGCCACTAAAATACTCCATAGTTGAGTGAGATGAATGTTCATAAGGTAGATGCCTATCATTTATTAAACAAACATTAACATTACCATACAGTGATTCATCTGGTCTCAGATAGTATTTTATTCTGTCTCTGTTTGAGTCATTTGTGTTTAGTCTATATGTTGCTTCTACACTTTGATGTTTTTCTTTAGATTCCAAATTCATCTACTTTTATACTTCCCAAGATTTTAAATCCCTCTCATATTCCCCCCGTTAATATCTAGAAGCAACACTGTTTGAACAAACATATTTGGATCATTTTTTTCACATCTTGATTTGTTTTTGGTCTTCAAGTTGTGAAGTTATAACAAGTGCTTATGCAACAACTTCGAAAACCATCTTCAAAAAACTCCAACTTCAAACCAACTTCAAAAATGCCAAGGAGATTTACAACAAATTCAATAAAACTGGGTTGCATATAGTATATCTTTGATTTTTGTAATGATATCTGGTTTTCTTGCCAATGCCTTGTTTTGCACAAAATTGTTATAGAGTGCATGTACCAATACTTTACTGATATGAAATATTTTCAAGTGTTTATCTAATAATCTTGTACTTGTAAACAAATTAATTCAATACAAAAATACTGTTAATATTTATATTATTACATATTTCTTTTTGTATATAGGAAAATCAATAAGAATTTTTTTTATAGAAAAACACATGATGAAGTATCCATAGTTCTCTTCTTAAGTATTATTTCCAATAATGAATAGAATTTTTTTTGTTTCCATGTGTCTTTCAAAGGAAGCATTTAAGGTCGACTAGATCACACTATAGAAGAATCCTTTAGAAGAGTATACAAACAAGTAAACCTCTTGGAGAGGTTAGATAGCTATAGAATTAACTATGTGGACTACTATGATATGAAATCACTATGAAAGCTATCAAACCTTGAATAACATCACAAAGAATTTCAAGATCACTAAGAACTTCTTCAGATGGTAGAAGATTCTTGAAGCCAATAAATGTTGAAGATCGAAACAAAAAGATAAAACTTTATTTCTGCGTGATATTATACATTTAATGTGTTGTATATGATGGATATGAAATCCATAGTTTATAGTTTAGATAACCTATATTCCGGATCATATCTAGATGATGCTATTGTGATTAAGTGCTACAATGTAAATTGCGGCTAGTACTACAAAAGTTAAGTGTATTGTGGGTAGTACTATAGAAACAAGGTGTATGTAGGAGAGTACTACAAAAGAAATTGTACTGTGTGGATGGTACTACAGGCTAATGAGAAGTGTAGTTTTGGAATGCTACCTACTAGGATGAAGTACTTGAGCCTAATGAGTAGTGTAGTTTTGGAATGCTACCTACTAGGATGAAGTACTTGAGCCTAATGAGTAGTGTAGTTTTGGAATGCTACCTACCTGGATGAAGTACTGGAGAAGAAAACAAATTTGACCATCAAACCATTTTGTTACATGATCCTATGATTCATCTTGATGACAATGATTATATTGTGATGACTTCATGATAGATATCCCATATGTTGTTATGGACAATTCATTCAATGATTCTAAATAGTTGGATATAAATTATGATATTGATGAATTGAATTTTGAAGTGTATGAAGCTCAATATCAATTTAATATGGATATATATAATAAATCTTATTTGATCCAAATTGAGAACTTTTAAGGTTTTCCCTTCTTGATTCAAATCTTAGTGGTGAATTGTTTCTTACACATTATGTGACCAACATCTTCTTGATTTGAATAGGAGAGAGGTAATTTATATGTGAACTCAACTAATTTATGTAGTTAGGTAGAAAGGAAACACATGTAAAAAATGCATACATTCATCATCATTCATTGCTTTCATCACCATCACCATAATCATCATCATCATCATCATCATTCTCATGATTATCAACATTGTTCTTATTGTCATCATTCTCATTATCGTCAACATTGTTCTTATTGTCACGATCCTCATTGTTTTCAGCATCATGCATCCTTACTATCGTAATCATGCTCAACCTTGATATACATTAACACCCCAACCCATTAGTGCACCTTAATAAAATATTTTGACCTTAAAAAACCTTGACACAATACTGTAAGAAAAATCTACATTAAATATTGGGTGTATCCTAAATAGGGAAGAATGTCCAACTCATATGAGTTCTCTTTGACTTTCTTAGTGATAGTTTAGAATGACCATAAAAAATTATGTAAGTTTATAACTTTCCTTATAAATCCTTATGGATATCCCCTATTCCTATTTACCCACTTTGTCTCCTTAATTGCATCTATAGATACACCCAATAATCATTGTCAATTTAATTACCCTATGCATCATAATCACTAAAATATTATACCGTGTAATCCTTGTAACCCATAACACTTGACCACAATAAAATTTAGTTCTAACACTAATAATTTGTAACAACTAGCACTTAACCCATATAACTACTAAAACATATTATATGCATAATATCCAAAAGCTTATCACATTTAAACCATATAAACCTTATAAAATATAAACCATGTAACACTTATTAAAATTAACACTTAGCCTCACTAAACATTAAACTATAGCACTTATAATCCTTAACACCAATTAACACCTAATTCATATAGCCCATAGATCATAACTTGTACAATCCCTAAGAATTGAACTTTAACTCATAACACTTAAATCCCTAATCTCTTAACCATTATAACACTTAACTCCTTTACACAAAATTGGTACAACCTCTAAACCTTAATACCTATGTCCCATATCTATTACCCATGGATATTAATAACCATTGCCACACAACCATTAATTGCCTTGATCTCTCATTATTGTTAACTCCATTAACCACTGATACCTATAACATATAATCCATATAACACAATGCCTAATATAAATCATATAACCCCAAAACCATTTTATAATAATACCCTTAACCTTTGATCCCTAATCACCATATCCTATAAGATAACCTTCAGCGCTTTATACATACATATGTAACCTTAGACATATATAAGTTGTCACACCTAACACCTACTAAGTTAGAACCCTTGTGCCTTGAATTTCATAAAATTATAACCTTAACCCCTATAACCCTTATAAAGTATAAACATTGTATTAAACCCTTAATGATGACACATTACACCATATAGTGTGGAACATTACTCCTATATTGTGGTGCATTACATATTATTTATGTTGGCTTGTGTCTATTAGTTGTTATTGTTCACCTTTATCTTCTATGTATAGGAAGGAGATATTCTCATTTTAGTCATCATAGTACCTTATCTTGTCTTGTGTACTCAGTACATTGTGTAAGGAGGTCCCTCCCTCGAAGAGGATTGATATTTATCTTTGTTAGTCATTTTTTTTAACATAAACTATAAAAGTTTTGATATTAAACAAGCTGTGCACAACCATACATTACATAAAAAAAAGCGGATACTGAGAGTTCTTGCAGTTCAAAAAAGGAGGAAACAAAACTGGTCCAAAAGGATGACCAAATAACTCCACACAGAGTTTTTGCATAGCTTCTAAAGACTGAGGTAGTGTATACCCTAATAAACTGTTGTTTAAGAAATAGACAAAAAAACATGAACTTGTAAAACCGCTAAATATTGCCTGGGTGCTTCATGGGTTGGTCAACCGATTCCTCCTTCATAGGGTGAGTTGCTGCAGCTGGAGTTTCATGAGCCTGACTGCCTTGATTCATGCTTACCAAATGTTGGAGGTCTTCTTGAATTCTGTCCACCTTGCCCATGATTTCCCTGAGGTTGCTTTATGTATCATTAATCCTGGAGTCATGGTTACTTATCTGATATGAGGTGTAACTAACCACTTCCCCATATTTTTCACCTCTTGGGCAATTTCCTTGTTGTCCATAATTCCAATAGCCATCATTTCATACAAACGCCTGAGATTTTTCTTTAAATTTGCAAGCCCAACATTCTCATTTGCCTGGTCCATTCTGCCTTGTCCGAGAATGGCAAGAGCTAGTGTGGATAAATTGCTGTGTAGAGCCCGAACCACACCTTCAAGCTCTTGGGCCTGTTCGTCACCAGAAAAATCACCAAGAATCAAGTAAAGAGTGTTGAATTCCTGCAGGAGAGAGTCGCGTTCTTTGTGGCTTCGACGGGAGAAAGTGTCGACCGTACCTTCTTTCCACCCTGAACAATTACAACCTAGAATCGAGTTGCTGCCTACTATGAAAGTTTGGTCATCAATGGAAAGACTGAGCCCAAAACCAGAATTCGAAAACCACAGAGAAACACCAGCTTGTGAAGAGCAGAAGTAGGTGATGAAAGCGGCGAGAGCCAAGCTTTATTTAACAAAAACCCTGGTAAGAGGTAGAGACTCCCACAGGATCTCCTGTAAAATTCCCTCATCAACCCCTGAAATAATATCCAACAGAATCCTCTCCAGAGAAATCACATAACGAATGGAGTGCACACCATTTCCAAAAGGAGCTTGAGGGTGAGGAAGGCTTCGGGGGGAAGACATATTGAGGAGGACGAAAAGACCCGAAGCATGGGAGTTGCAAGAGCAATTAAGTCGAGAGAAATGGGTAATAAAACCTTTGAGGATCAAGGAAAGGCCGGTGCAGAGTGGGAGCCATGCGTCAGGAGAGTGGGAAGGAATAGGACGATGCGTTAAGACAAGAGATCCTTCACAAAGATCCATGGGAGTGAGGCCATTTATGTAAGGGGAGCACGTGGCGGTAAAGTGAGGAGGAGTGAAACAAAGAATTGAAGCATAAGAGCCTTCACGAATGTCCTTAAGAGTGGGTTCGATGTGGTGGGGGTTTAGATTTGCATCCCACAAATTGATTAAGGTATGGGTTTGGGGAGTGAATTTTGACCGTTTGGACAATAGTGTCCTTGGGGTAGGGAGGCCCCCATATTAGCCAAGGCGTCAGCAGCAATATTATTTGCGTGAAGAATGTGGAAGAATTCATAATGCTTAGAAACAAGAGGAGTTATTTTATCATATAGACGACGACACTTTATAGAGCCTGTGGTATATCCGTTGAGCATTTTATATATGACATGTTGAGAATCTCCAAATATCGCTATCCTGGAGAGATCATTATTAGCTAGAATTTTCATTCCCTGGAGGAGATCCAACCACTCAGCCTCATTATTGGTCCTATAGCCAAGACCCCAAGTGAAGGTTTGTTCAACTTGTCCTCTGGGATCCAGGAGGATCCCCCCTGCACCTGCCACCCCTCTTTGTTAGTCATTTTTAAGGTGTAGATTAATCTATTATTGTCTATTTCTACTCTTTTTATGCTATTTATGCAACTTGGTTGCATAACATTTGGTATCAAAGCTCTTTCCTCGGGATTAGCTTCTACAAAACGAGGCATGTTGGAACTTTTGCTACAAATTATTTTCTAAAATGACTCAGAGATCGAGGTTAAAAATCACTTCCAAAATAGGCCTAAATATCTCCAATCCGAAATTCAAATTTTGATCTAGTACAGTTTCAGAGATAATTGTGGAGGAATCTAGGGTTTTTTACCAGTCCTAAACCTAGTCTAAAACATGTGTTCTTGGGAAAAGGCCATATATGAGGCATCCAAGATCCAAATTGAGTGAGACCAATTTCATCTGAAAGAAGACGGATCATGGTATATGTGGCAGAAGTTTTATATAGAGAAACAAAAATAGTGGACATGTGGCATACAATACACATTCTCTCTTCTCGATAGGACAAAAATATGAAGCTTTGGGATATTTGCAATAAATTTTTGTCGGCTCATCCAAATTAGGTTAGACCCACGGCATTGGAAAGAGGATAGATCAGGGTACCACAGGCCGAATTTTTAGACTCATATTTTACTTTAGTTACAAGTTGGCCCTAAAACAGTCTTTCAATAAGGGTTTGAAAAAGGTACATCATTTTGCATTTGAATAGCTTTTAGTAGAATGATCTATTTGTGGTAAACCCTAGGGTGTGATATATATTTATTGTTCAAAATTCCTTCAAAAGTAAATGTAAATAATCACGCTCCACTCAAATCCCTAGAGGATTCATCCCCGACATACAATGAAATGGAAGACATTTCTTTTAGAGTGTCCAAGTTGGAAGATATGATTAAAGGAAGTGTGAAAATTGACGACTTTGATAAATTAAAAAATAATATGGCTACTAAAGAGGATATCAAAGGGATGGCTAGTTAAGAAGATCTTCAAGACTTGAAGAAGTTTATGAAGCATATAAATGTTAAAATTGTTGTGCCATTTAGATCATCAAGCAATGACTCAAGTATTATTGATGCAGTGAATATGAATGAATTATACAAACTAAACAAATCAAATCTCACAGGAAACAAACAAGTATTTCTTAGAGAATTACAATATTAAATTCATTAGATAATCTGGTGTTACAATAGTTTTACATAGGAAAGAATTCGAATCATTAGGGATGAATTTGAATCTACCAACTAGATGTGACCGTATATGACTGCATGGCTAACTAAATATGTCTAAATCACTATCGGAGTCCAAGTGGTTAACTCCATATGTCTAATCAAGTCACGTAATCAGCTATAATCAGTTAACTCATTCTAACTACAAGTGGTAGGTGAGAAAAGGCGCCTTCCCACAAGCAACCATGCATAACTAGCGCTAACTGAACTGATTATGATCTAACTGAATGTATCTGAAGAACAATTAAGCTTAACTAGTAACCAACTCACAACAACTGAAGGAGGTTGGTGTCGTGACTCCCAGTGGCTCCTAAAATGTAGGGATTAGCCTAGGAGGCGCCTAAAGTCATGCATACAAGTGCAATTAGTGGCAGTTAGCATCTATCGATGTTCCCCAAGCTCTAGTAACTAATACATGTGGCCCCATTAGGCCAAGTGGACCCAAATAATTAAATAAAACTCCTAATTTAGGCTAAAATAATCTAATAGATAGTTTGGTCAAGGGAGGATTATAAATCCTAACACCCCCCTGAATCAACTTGGATAACTATGGGCCTTGGCAGCAAGGCCAAAAGTCACCCATATACAATCTAAAAGATAAAAAAAAATGTTGCTTAATAAACCGAGGAAATAGGGGA
This sequence comes from Pseudotsuga menziesii, assembly GCA_001517045.1. Taxonomy (NCBI): domain Eukaryota; kingdom Viridiplantae; phylum Streptophyta; class Pinopsida; order Pinales; family Pinaceae; genus Pseudotsuga; species Pseudotsuga menziesii. The sequence goes on along the minus strand of LPNX010604747.1, from coordinate 370,147 downwards.
AAACCTCATGGGAAAATCCACTCCTCAAGATAAGTAGGAACATGAAAATACAAGCTATTTTAGAAGAAAATAAGTTTTCTCCTTAGAAAATAACTTGCAGAAACTCTATTGCAAATTTGCAGCTCTATGCAACAGTATGGTTCTTTTGTGCAGCATCATCTTGAAGTTGTGTATGTGAACCTATCCAAACTATTGGTTATGTCTGGAGGAGTTTTCCTCTTTAGAAGAAGAAGAATATGCTCAACTGAATTAGAAATAAAGGTAGGTGCTTGATGAAAACTAGACCCATGTGGAGCAACTGAAATCAACTGATAAGAGAGAAAAAGTGCTTAAGAATTCGAACCACGTGAGGAACACCCAAGCAACTGATATATTTCAACCTTGAACATTGAACCATGTGAGGTAAAATTACCCCCAAGTTTTAGGAGCAAGTGTCCAGGAGAATGCAAAATGTCTCCCTCTTTACTAGTTTTGTGAGGAGATGAGCATGTGATCAAATAGATAGGTAGAGAAGCCCTGGGAATATGGAGAGAAAATTCTTGAGCTCCATAATATGATATGGCTTCAGAAATAACTAATGATTCACAAAATATAATATCTCAAAATCATAAGATAAAACTAACATCAAATCCCCAACAACAAGTTTGAAAGAGACTTGTGGTACTTGATTTTTCACACCAAAATTGATGAGAGCAGCTACAAGCATGACTGAAGGCTCTTGGTCGATCTTAAAATTTGAACCAAATAATATCATCTCAGATCCAAATAAGATCATATAATATACAAATAATTTCATATCATATCCAAAAGTGTGGAATGACATCAAATCCCCAGCAACAGTTTTGAAGGAGACTTGTGGTACTTGATTTTTCACACCAAAATTGATGGGAACAACTACAAGATTTATTGAAAGCTCTTGAAACTTAAAACTTGAAAAAAATAATATGAGATCATAACCAAGTAATATCATATCAGATCCAAATATGTTCATATCAGATCCAAATATGTTCGTATCAGATCCAAGAGTTTTCTCCACCGAGATGGTAGATGCATAATTTTCTCCTTCTTCAAAATTATGAATATTGGTGCATGCAATCATCTAGGAATTTGTTGGAAGCTCAAGATCAAAGAGAGTGAATGGATCACTCATGAAATCTGATATTTTTTCCAAAATATCCAAATATTTACAAAATATAATATCAACAAACTCATGAGAGAAAACTGACATAAAATCCCTAGCATAAATTTTGAAAGAGATTTTTGGTACTTGATTCTTAACACCAAAATTGATGAGAACAACTACAAGCATTACTGAAAGCTCTTGAACCCTAGAACCAAGTAATATCATATTAGATCCAAATAAGATCATATCAGATCCAAATAGGTTCATATCATATCCAAGATTGTGCTCCACCGAGATGGTAGATGCACAGTTTTCTCCTTCTTCAAAATTCTGAGTATTGGTGCATGCAATCATGTAGGAATTTACTGGAAGATCAAGATCAATGAGAGTGAATGGATCACTCCTAAAATCTGAAATTATTTCCAAAATATTCATGGAATTACTTATCTGCACACCAGCAACATCATTAGAGATAGAGAAATCAAATTCCTCTTTATTTTTTGAAACAATCATCGATAAACTTTGCACATAATTTAAAATAGAAGAATCACTGGATAATATTTGCATAGAATGGAAGGAGATATTTTCCTCAATAATAGAGATTCAAATGTCTTCTTCTGGATCATCCATGTGAGAAGATGAGATATTAGATATCTCATAAACTTCCGGAGCAGCAGGAGAAGGAGTCACTCCAAGAAGACTTTCTTCAATTCGAATTGACTCATGCGTGGAAGATTCTACTTCTTCTTCATCGTGATCAACTTCATTAGAGAGAGTAGAGGCCAAGACATTTGAATAAAGAACTATTGTGGTGAGGGGTGTGCTCTCCAAAGTGCTATAATGATCCTCATTGTGCTTTCCAAAGGTTCTATCCAATTATGTTCATAGATCCTTTGGGTATTCAACAGAATCAATAAGGTAGCGCAAGCTAGGAGAAAAGGCCCCACATATTGTTCCAAAAGCTATATCACCATCATTTAGACAGTCATTCTCATATTCATAAGACTCCTTACCAAGTCCAATAGATATGTCATAAAGACCTTGTCTCTTTAGAGATGCAATCATCTTCAACTTCCATTCTGAATATCTTGTGGATGGAGTAAGAAGAGGAACTGATAATATCGAATCCATATGAAGTTGAACCTGCAAAATATCACTTCAAAACCAAAAATATTCAAAATATGTTAGGATCAATCCTTCCCTCTCGACATGAACACTTTCTCAGGGTCCGTCACGCCCACACCGCCACTCTGAATAAATTCAGAGGAAGCAAGTCACTCTTTGCGGGACTTCTGTGGAAACCTAGCTACTTCTAGTGTTCAATGGAGAGTAGACAGACATGAAGCTTTCCTTAAATGGCTATGATACCATGTTAAAATTGATGTGCCATTTAGATCATCAAGCAATGGGTTAAATATTATTGATGTAGTGAATAGGAATGGATTATAAAAACCGAACAAATCAAATCTCACAGGAAACAAACAAGTATTGCTCAGACAATTACAGTATTATATTCATTACATAATCCGATGTTACAATAGTGTTACATAGGAAAGAATTCGAATCATTAGGGATGAATTTGAATCTACCAACTGGATGTGACTGTATATGACTGCATGGCTAACTAAAGATGTCTAAATCACTATCGAAGTTTAAGTGGTCAACTACATATGTCTAATCAAGTCACACAATCAGTTATAATCAGTTAACTTAGTCTATCTGCAAGTGGTAGGTGAGAAAATGCGCCTTCCCACATGCAGACATGCATAACTAGCGCTAACTGAACTGATTGTGATCTAAATGAAGGTAAGTGAAGAACAACTAAGCTTAGCTAGTAACCAACTCACAACAACTAAAGGAGGTTGGTGTCGTGACTCCCTAGGAGGTGCCTAACCTGATGCATGCAAGTGCAGTCAGTGGCAGTTAGCCTCTATCGGTGTTCCCCACACTCTAGTAACTAGTACATGCAGCCCCATTTGGCCAAGTGGACCCAATGGTACTAGTGGACCCAAATAATTAAATAAAACTCCTATGCTAGGATAAAATAATATAATAAACAGTTTGGTCAAGGGAGGATTATAAATCCTAACAACAAAACACAACTTTATTCCTCATTTATCTACTCAAGCAGAGGATACATAGCAAAAATATGACTTATTCCAGTCACATCTGGAGAAAATTGAAAAACAATTGGAGAGTAGGAAGTTGGAGTCGTCAAAAGTTGATGATTCACAACATCATGGGTTCAATTCAGGTCCAAGAAACTACTTTATCCATAAGATTGACGTGAGGAAGTTTGATGGAAAGGATCCAATCACATGGATTTTTTAGATGGAGCAATTCTTTGATCTACACTAGGTTCCCACTATGCAAAAGGTAACTATTGCATCCTTGTATTTAGAACCTGATCAATTTGTATGTTACCAATGGATTTGTGACCGTAAAAGGGACTCTATTATCTCTTAGTCTATATTCATAGAAGAATTGATTTCACATTAAGGGGATATAAATATCAACACTTGCTTCAACCAGTTGGTAAATATCAAGCAAAAAGGTTCAGTTACAGAGCACATCAAGCAATTTCAGCAGCTAAGTCTCACAGTGAAGAATATTTCAGAAGATAACTTATTATATCTCTTTATTGGAACCTTGAAAGATAACATTCAACATGAGGTGTGTCTCTTTGAACCATCATCCCTAGAGAAGGATTTTATGATGGAAAGGAAGGTTGAAAATAAAAACATGGCAATGACTACTAGAAAGGCCTTCTCCAACACATATATAGAAAATAATGTTCCTTCTTTTAAACCACCACAAAGGTTAACACCCCAACAACTAGATGAAAGAAGAGAAAAAGGATTATGCTTTCATCGTGACAACAACAATAGTAAAGGACATAAGGGCAAAGAGAAGAAATTATTCTACATAGATTGTAAAGAGGAAGAACCAAAAGAAGAGGAAGCATCGCAAGAAGAGGCAACTTCAGAAGAAATCGAAGAGGATGGTTCAGAAGAAATTACTCCCACCATATCTTGTCATGCATTGTATGGAATTAGCACTCCTCAAATTCTCAAGATAGAAGGATACATCAAAAAGAAGAAGGTAACAATGTTGATTGATTTTGGTAGTACTCATATTTTCATTCGTTGTAAATTAGCCAAAGTATTATGCTAATTAGATGTTCAAACCTCAAAGTTCCCTATCTCCCCAGATCTCCAAAGGGTCATTAATAATCATTCCAAGGTATTTGAATATATTCCCAAAGGTCTTCCACATATTCATGATTTTGATCATGCTATCCACTTAACTCCAGGCATTGTTCCTCCTAACATTAAACCTTACTGATATCCCTATACCCAAAATAGTGAAATTGATCGTATGGTTTTTGAAATGTTAGAGGCTGACATAATTCGCCCTAGCCAAGGTTATCACTCTGCACTAGTTGTAATGGCACCCAAGCCAAATAGATCATTGCATATGTGTCATGATTATAAAGAGCTCAACAATATCACCATTTAAGATAAGTTTCCCATTCCCGTCATTGATGAATTATTAGATGAATTACATGGAGCAGTTGTATTCAAAAAGTTGGATCTTTGTTCTAGGTATCATCAGATTCGAATGAAGGACGAAGAAATCCCCAAAACAACATTAAGAACTCATGAAGGTCATGATGAATTTTTGGTCATTCCATTTGTTCTAACAAATGCGCCTTCCACATTTCAAGGTTTGATGAATTCTATTTTCAAGCCTTTCCTTAGAAAATTTGTGCTGGTATTCTTTGATGATATGCCAATCTATAGAAAGTATTGGGAAGAACATGTTCAACATGTTGATAGGGTATTACAACTACTAAAGGAGAAAGAAATGTATGCAAAACCCTCAAAATTTTTCTCTGGGATTAAGGAGGTAGAGTATTTGGGTCATATTGTATCTCATGAAGGTGTCAAGGTAGACACTAAAAAAAAAATCCATGATGGACTGGATGATTCCCAAAACCCTGAAGAGTCTTTGAGGATTCTTAGGTCTGACAGGGTACTACCGCAAATTTGTTCATAACTATGGAAGAATAGCTGCTCCTCTAACAATGTTACTGAAGAAAGATGCATTTTCTTGGACTCCAAAGGCGACTTAAGCCTTTCAACAACTCAAAGAGGCCATGTGTAAAGCTCCTATTTTGGCGACACCAGACTTCACAAAATCCTTTATTGTGGAATGTGATGCTTCATGAAATGGAATTGGAGTTGTACTAATGCAAGAAGGACACCCTCTTTCCTTCACTAGTCATCCAATAAAGGGAAAGATTTTAACAAAGCCCATTTATGAGAAGGAAATGTTGGAAATAATACATGCCTTGAAGCAATGGTGCCCTTATCTTATAGGGAAACATTTCAAGGTTAAAATTGATCATGATAGCCTTAAATACTTGTTGGAAAAAAGGCCATCTTCAGAAGAGCAACAAAAATGGGTGCCAAAGGTGTTGGGATATGACTTTGAAATCATCTATAAAAAGGGGAAGCAAAATGTTGTCGCATATGTACTCTCTAGGAAAGATGAGTATGTTGAAGCATTACTCTATGCTATTTCGATCATCCAACCAGATTGGATAGCCAAAGCAATGGATGAATGGAAAAATGACGAAAAAAATATGGACATTTATTCAAAAGTTGTAGCAGGATCCCAATGCCTCTAATACATTTAGGTGGAAATATGAATTGCTATGGTACAAGGATCGCTTATATCTTAGTAAGAGTTCCCATCTCAAGCAAAAGGAACTTTCTGAATTCCACTCCTCACTGATAGGAGGGCACTCAAGTTTCTTAAAAACCTACCACAAGGTAAATAAAGAATTTTTTTGGGATGGTCTTAAAACTGACGTTCAAAAATTTGTGACAAAATGTTTGGTTTTCCAACAAAATAAAGTGGAAACAATTAATACCCCTGGTCTCCTACAACCACTTTCCATTCCAAGCCAAAGGTGAACATAGGTCTCATAGGATTTTATCACAAGTTTACCAAAGTATGAAGGAAAGAGTGTCATCATGGTGGTTGTTGATAGACTTACTAAATATGCACACTTATGTGCAGTATCTCACCCTTCAAAGCAAGCATAGCCGCCAATTATTTTATGGAGACAATACAAAACTACATGGTACTCTAAATATTATATTAAGTGACAGGATCCCATTTTCATTGGAAATTTTTTGACCGAATTAATTTCTTTTTTGGGTACTCAACTTGTAATAACCCAAAATTTTGTAAAAATTAAATTTTTTTAAAGTGACATAAAATGTCTAATGTCGCAGCTAAGTAACTGCTAACGCTTAGCGGAAAATGAAATAGTTTATAAAAGGTTAAGGTTTGTTTCATTAAAAGAATCTATAAACTAAGGATTTAATCTTAAGCACATGTGTTAGTACTCTTAATGACTTAACAACTTTAATTTCACCAGCGTTAGAAAAAGGACTTGCATTTAGTTGCTGCTAGATAAGCTGATGATTTACTTTTGTCAAGTAGGTAAGAAATCTTGTTTGAGATCGAGGCTTACTTAGCATTCTGCTAACTCAAATCGACTGCTGGTTCTTACAGGTTTAGCAGGTAAGCGTAAGATCCTGTAGGCGTTTATTTTAAATTACGTCGAGAAAAGTACTTTCCTAGCATATTAAGATGCTAGTATAAAAAAAGGTTAAATAAGCTGCTTGCCTTCGAGGAGGTAATGTGAATTCTTTTTCGTTGTTCTCAATCTATGAATGTATTTATAACTAACGCCATATTGAATTTTCATCAAAGACATAATCAATGGTTTAAAATACAAGAGCAAGTTCTTACCAAACTTCCTTCAGTCGTATGATAATTATCTTTCAAAAGTCTATAGTACATGGTTAGTTTTCTTGTGTTTACAGTACTGGTTATTTATAGATTCCCAAAGAGAACATAGGGCTCATGGTTTTGGTTTCAGTTTACTTCAATTGACGAGTGATCTCGCAACTATTTTCACTTCAATACTCAATGTGTCCTTCTCTTTAAACATGAACAAGTTCCTATGTTTTTCAATTATAAAGTTAACAATGAGTTATTAGACTCTTTATGAGAAAATCTCCAATAAAGTTAGTCTTCAGTTTCTTGAAGACTCCCTCATTTAACAGCATCAAGATTTTGTTTTGAGAAGTTTAAGGCTTTTCCTTTTCACTATAGTCATAAGCTATGTTATAAGCATTCCATACTTCCTTTTACTAGTTCTAAACTACACCATACTTATTCGACTTGTTTACAAGCATGAAGAACTTCTGGAATAATTTAGTATCCAAATTGTAACCATAGTGTTCAAATTATAACTATAGTACAATAGTATTTCAAGTTATAACAATTATGTTAAGTTATAACCTTAGGTAGTATTACCTACCAAACAACTACAATGATGTAGTCGAAATGATGGAAAGCAAATCTTATAAAGTTTTAATCCTATACTATGTTAATTTCCATGGCATATTATATATCGATGGCATGTTGCTTATCATTAGCAATCATATGTTATATGGTTATTTGCAATGATAGACTTTAATATGTTTTGTGCATCGCTGACTTAAGGATTTCGACCCACATTTGTTGAGATTTTTGGAAGGGCACGTGCATAGGATCTCCTCCATTTGTTGGTTGACTTCTAATGTTGCAAACCCTACTCCTTTGCATTTTCAGACTGAGGGTTCTCCTCCTTGCTGGCTGAGCTGCGAACTCGCGGCCATGAGAGGCCTGTAACCTCCTTTATCGTTGGGAATTTCGCCTACAAATGCTATATCGTGATTGTTGGGTAATGTAGTTTATGGTTTGGATTCTCCTCTGTGTTTAAGATTACACCACGAGTGTGGTTGTTGGTTTCTCATTGTGGCCAAAATCTGTACTTGTCTTACTCCTGCACTGCTCACACAAAGCTTCTGCATTGTAAACTTGAGTTGGTTTTCATGCCTTCTCCTTCGTAGGGGTGACTTCAAGGTTTTCTTGCCTTTCAGTTCGGTGCCATCGTGACCTGGTGTGGCCATCTCTTCTCAGTTTCGACTCTGGTTAACAGGTAAAACTTCCCTATCTCGATTTTTCTTTTTCATTCAATTATCCGTACAAGGGTTTTAACCATTTTATGCAAACTAGTTTTAATAAGTTTTGGTTTGGGCTTGCAGGTTCCTTCTACCGGCTCCAAAACTGTGGGTGGAAAACGAGCTCATGCTTCAGTCCTTTCATGGGCTTCCAATTAGTAAGCCCCGGTCCCATCGAGGGTTCTTCCTGCATGAGGTTATGGTTGTTGGAAGTGATCCTGTGGGTGAATGGATGGCCTCGGTTCTCTGTTAGTTATGTTTTTAAGCTTATTTACTACATGCCAATGTTTTTATTTAGAAACCCTTATGGGTACTTCATGTAGGGTAAAGCAGGCTCTTGAAGCCGTGATGTAAAATGGTTTTGATAAGATGTTTTTAGCCTTATGGCCTAAGCAATGTAAATGCTTTTGTTTTTATTTAAAAAAAATCCTAGCTCTGAACTCAGAGAGGCTTGTCGACCTTTGTCTAGTGTTACTTCAGTTTTTACAGTAAATTTTAGTAACGGAAGACTATGAAACAGTCGAGGTTGTAATGTGAACAGGATTTTGTTCTCCTGTCAGCAAATATTTTGTTACTGTTTAATATAAAGAGATTTTGTGCATATTTGGTTTTATTAGTAGGCTTGAGATTCGACCCTTTGACTCTAAAGGCTATAAGCCAATCCTTAATAAAGGATTCTCTATTTGCAAATGGTTTAATTATTATTGGAATATTTTAATCTATAATTTTTATATGTAATGTTTTCATTATTACCTTGTATTATAATGATTTTCAATGCACTGTTTATGGGAAGATTACTGTGTTTTTAAGGATGATATTTAATTCTGGTTTTGGCTTTTAAAGGGTTAATTATTATATAAACCCTACAGTTCAATAATAGGCTTATTGTACTTAAAGAACTCTTAGCTCTGTTTGATAGTAGATAATAGATAAAATTATTGCCTATAGATATTAGTTTGAAACTAGCTTTGTTTATTTAATAATTCTTTAATGATTTTTACAATTTGTTCTAATTCTAAGTTAAGAAATAATTAGGGTTTTCATGCTGCATACTAGTAAAAAGGAAATATTTATCTTTCATATTTTAAGTGGTATTTACTATAGAGACTTCTGTGGTTTTAAATAGATTTAGTAGAACCCTTCTGTCTTAGACAAAGACACACAGTGTCTAGAATTCATTGTTATAAAAATGTTTCTACAAATTCTTTTTACCTGGTTTTTAGATGTTAGCCTCCTTACTTTACTTATGTTTAATGGTTAAACCATAATCTCTATATTTTATTAAAATACTAATACTAGAATTATTTCTATAATAATATTATTACTATTCTTTTAGTTTAGCTGAAGTAAATAAATACAGACAATATTTAATACTTCTTTCCAGTAGCAATCATAAGAAAACAAGGTAAAATCTAGTTACAGTTTTCATTCAAGTAAAAGAATCATCTTATTCACCTAAACACCCAGTTGTACTAGAGTACTACCTGAATCAGGTGTGGAAAAATACAGTTTGGGAATTCTAATTCTATCTATTTCACACTTTACATATTCATTTCTATTTCTAACATAATCTGTAATTTTACCAAGTCTAACATTACACAATTATTCTTTCCTTCATAAACCCTAAAATACTAACATGCCTGTAGTTAGAAACTAATAAACATTTGACTAAAGACATTAAAAAAATAACATAAAGACAAATAGAACCTTTTAATGACAAGACGAGAACAACTTAAGGAGGATGTTCCTCCCAACCAAACTCCTGGAGAGTGCTCAGACAACGCTTCCTCAGGACCTCCGAGCTTGTTCCTGGTCTTCTTGGCAGAGAACTGGGTGGAGAATACAACTTTAAGACCTCTGTCACCTAACTGGTCCAATTACCTCAATAAATAAAATTTGCTTACAGCAGTATGAACTTCAGCCTAGAAGTTGCAACAAGTTCAAACTCAGCAATTAACCCCTCAAACTCACTTCAGTAATCCCCTCCATTGAATTTCTCTTGAGTAAATTCATTCACCTTGAATGGTCACCTCTAGAATGAGCAGCCTCATCTGTATTCAATGGGAAATTTTATAGAGATGCCTAGGTCTTCTGGGTCAGTTTTCATTTAATGAGCCACTTGCTCTGATTCCACTTTCTTGGGGAATCATGACCACAAATATAGGGAAGTTGCCACCTGCAACGGTTGGAAGTGGTTTGAGGATGCTGCCACTTTTCAGTTTACTCTCCACCTAGTCTCCTCCACCAATTAACCAATAAACACTCTTTTAACATCTTCCCTAAGCTGTCGTCTCATCATTTATTTATTTATAAATAAAAATATTCTAAATTACATTAAATATTCTTGACCCCACTGGGTCATCAATTACAAACTTAGCATAAAATTTAACACAATGTTCCTCAAATAACATTAAATTGTTTTTGCAAATTGGGGCATGTGACATACACACCCCTTTAAATTATAACATCGTCCTCGATGTTATTTATTCCTCGTCCTCAGAGTTCCCCTTAAATAGAAATGGATATGCATCACGCATATGACTTTCCAATTCCCAGGTGGCTTCCTCTGGACTAAGGTGCTTCATTGCACCTTCACTTGACCAATGGTGCGGTTCCGAAGTGAGATCTCCCTCCGCTTGAAGATACAATCCGGTTCCACCAAAAAATCTCCTTCGGGTTCCACCTGCACATCATTCCAATTAATAACATGAATAGAATCATGTACATATTTTTTTAATATAGAAATGTGAAAAACATTTTGAACTCTTAAATTCGGTGGTAAAGCTGACTGATAGGCCACCTGTCCAATCCTGGACAGTATTTCAAAAGGACCACAATATCACGGTGCTAGTTTGGCACAACTACCCAACCTCAGAGAACTCTTTTTGGGTCTCACCTTAATGAAAACAAGTTCACCTACCTGGAACTCCTTTGGAGTTCGTTTAAGGTCTGTTTGACTTTTCTGTCGATCTTTAACAATTTTCAGATTACTTTGTACCTATTTTACAATTAATTCCATTTCTTTCAATAATTCAGGTCCTAATACTAACCTGTGCACTGGATTACTCCAAGAGATGGGAGTATTGCATTTCCTTCCATACAGAATTTCGAAAGGACTATACCTAGCTGAAGCTTAATAATGATTATTGCAAGCAAATTCTACCAGGTGTAAATAATCTTCCCATTTACCGGGCTGCTTCTTTGCTTACATTCTAAGTAGATCTTCCAGTACCTAATTTAATCTTTCAGTCTGTCCATCAGTTTGAGGATGGAAAGAGGTACTAAAATTTAATGTGGTATTTAATACTTTAAACAAGGATCTCCAAAAATTACTTGTAAATCTAGGGTCTCGTTCTGAAATTATGACCTTCGGTATTCCATGCAACCGAAAAATTTGTTTTAAGAAAATATCAGCAATATTTGCAGCTTTATAAGTAGTTTTTACAAGTATAAAATGGGCTGCTTTACTCAATTTTTCAACTACTAACATTATGGAGTCATTTAAGTTCTGATTTTTAGGCAATCTAGTAACAAAATCAAGGCTAATTATCTCCCATTTCCAGCTAGGGATAGGAAAAGGCTGAAGTAGCCCAGTTGGATGCTGATGTTTAGTTTTTACTTGCTGACATTCAAAGCATCTAGCAATATATTTTGCCAGTTCAGTCTTCATGTTTGGCCATAAATAATCTTTTCTTAGCATGGTTATAGTTTTCTGATAACCTGGATGCCCTAAATAAGGAGTTTTATGAATTTGGTCTAAAATTAATAACTTAATCTTAAGTACATTAGGTACATATAATCTATCTTTATACAGTAATAATCCTTTTTCATTCAAGCTGTACCCTGTACTTAGACTTTCTATTAGATTTTCTTTTGCTTTTGCTTGTAACTTTAAGTAATTTTCATCTTGTTCTATTCCCGCTTTAAGATGTTCTTCCAAATTTGTTGTATAAGTGCTTATAGCTGCTGTGAAATTCAGCTTTGCATTTCTACTTAATGCATCAACAACTTTATTCTCCTTTCCTTTGATGTGTTGAATTTCAAAATCGTATTCACTTAGAAAAGCTAGCCACCTAGTTTGCCTAGCATTCAAGTTAGGTTGATCTAACAGATATTTCAATCCTTTATTATCCATCTTTAAGATAAACTTCCTCCCAATTAAATGATGACGCCACATCTTTAAAGCATGTATGACAACAGCTAATTCTAAGTCATAGGTCGCATAATTTTTTTCATGAATCTTCAATTTCCTAGACTCATAAGCAATGACATGTCCTTCCTGAGTCAATACTCCACCTAAACCGTCATTGTAGGCGTCAATACATACTATAAAATCTTTACCAGGGTCAACAATTCTTAAAATTGGTGCGTTGGTTAATAAGGTTTTTAACTTTTTAAAACTGTCTTCGCACTTCTGATTCCAATCAAATTTCTCCCCCTTTTTCTGCAAAGAGGTTATTGGATTTGCAATTCTCAAAAACCCTTCGATGAACCTCCGGTAATAACCGTCAATCCCCATGAATGATCGGATGTCAGTTATGTATTTTGGGACTTGGCAATCTTCGATTGGATTTATCTTTTTGGGACCCACCGAAATTCCTTCTGTAGTGGAATTAATGCTCGATGCTTTGATTTATAGCCATATTGCAATAGTATTGGTTCCAAAGGATTGTGGACTTTATTTGAAGAATTGGTCAGATTCTCTTTTGTGTGAGGGATTCGAGCTTTGTTATTTTCAAAATTTGGTTATTGAAGGATATAAGTGTGAATTAGATAAGTTTTGAAGAACTTTAAGATTCAAGTATGCATATATTTTTCCAAGCACTTAACAAGATTACGAGCCCCATGCTTACAATTAAATGCAGTAGATTATATTATATAATTTACAGTACATTTTGGCGTCGTTGTCAGGGAAGTGCTTAAGGAGTTAGACTTGAAGTGAGTATTTTTCTAGATGATGGTAGTGCCATCATTTTAGACTTGTTGGACGAGGAATGGTAAGACGAGAGGTAAGAACCTGCGCATATGTTGAAGACAAGTTCCTCTAAGCCTTAGTTCTGCTGGTTGATGAGTAAAGCATGTTTTGAATGTTTTTCTAGCATTTCAGATTGAATGTGAATGGTAGATTTACAAAGTTTTTTTCCTTATTCAAGAAAATAACCCCCCCCCTACAATATTCCATGTGCCAAGGATTATAATCCATCAGAGTGAATTCAAGCATGCTCGAGAATTGTTGGGAGAAGGAGGATGTGGCTTCAAGAAATTTCTCAAATCCTTGCATTAATAGGGGATATTTCTACATCTCAGAAGGAGTAATAACTTGACATCCACGAGGAACATATATGCCTCTCTGGAAGGAATACAAAAAAAGGTTGATGAGCAACAAAAAATTTAGAAGTTGTACTTTATTTTTCTTGCAGATTAGGAGAATATATTAGAGATCCATGGATATCATTTCATGGAGAACAAATATCAGATAAATAAATTGAGGAATTTAGGCATGTCTAGATCCTTGGTGCATTGAAACCCAGAGTTCTGAGGACCTACATGATGTGACAAAGGCCTACATGCCAGAAGAAGAGGAGAACCAATGGAGAAATGATTATATTGAAGAGTGGTTTGAAGTAATCATTAGACAAACAAACCAACTTCTTCTTGAACAATTCTTGACACCACATCAAGAGGATCGGTTGGTTCTTCATGTTTAGATACATGTTAGAGTTGATATTTTAAATCTAAACATGAGTTTGTTTGTAATCATGTTGCGTGCATGGATTCACTGGAAATATGCCTAGAATTGAAAATATATTTTCCTCCTTCTCAAGTACAGTAGGGTAGTGTAGAAATAAATGAATAAAAGAAATAAGAATGGCTATTTAACTTGCATAAACTTATCAGATTGTTGCAGACTAAACCCCCTTCACTCAGATGTTCAAATTATGCTAAATTTTCATGTCAATTTAAGCATTTGATTTTGTTTTGATAAGAAGGATTAGGTATCAATTTACAGTGCTATCTATAAAATCACCATCCCACATTGAACAATTAACAAGAGAAATGTTTAGATAAGCAACAAAATCCTTCAATATTTAAAAATACAATTATGATTGCTCCATCTTACAATACCCTTAGGTGCAATTATTGACCCTACAAAATTTGAAATGAAGTAGCAAAGGAGTAAATTTGGAAACAGAGCAACAAGTTCCTGCTCCCGTCATTTCCCTGGAAATCAATTTGTGATTTTATTTATGTGAAAACAAAGAAAAATATCAAAAATATGTTGAAACCCCACTTGCATAGTGTGCCCATTGAGCTTAATTTGAGGCCATTTCCCAAAATTATGCACGGATTGAGAGAAAATGCGGATTTTCTAAGAACATATTTCCTAGAATTTCAAGTTGCGACTGACTCTCCATAAATGCCCAATGACCAAATAGTTAACTTAGTGAATGTGGAGGAAGATCCTTGATCCGTGGTTAAAAGTTGGAATTGATATGGTAATGTATCATTTATCCTCAATTTAATTAAAATAAATCAAATCTACTAAACTATTTTTGAAGATATTAGACAAGGAGTAGATCCAAAATTTATGGAGAGTTATCACATGGTTGTCTTGTTGAGGAAATGATCTCTTTTAGAGGATCTGCCTCAACAACATGACTTGGGTCTGACATAATCTTATTCCAACTATTTATTATCTTTGTTGAGTGATGCATTGGTTTCTTTGTTATTCCCACTCAAGTGGTAATTACAAGAATAAAAATATGAGGTAACAAATAAAAGAACAACATTGTTTCAAAAAAAATGCATCTTTAATCTTGAAGACTTAGAATGGGAAAGTTTAGAAAAGGCTCGGTTATCTCTTATGTCCATCCAACTCTAGCATGTATTTCTTTATGTGAACCACTTTTAGACTTCCACATACGAGCAACATTTTTTTGGCACTTTATTGTGTATACATAAACTTATTTTTTTGTTTATCAATATTTCATTTAAAAAATTGTTTACATGATATGAAGATGCCAAAGAGGAGTCATAAGTATTCACCCACATAAAGAAAAAGGTTGTTTCCTGTTGTATACAAGAGGGCTTCTAGTAATCTTGTGCTAATGAAACTATTGTGATTCAGGGTGCTTTTGCTTTTGAATACTATGTGAAAATGGTCTTCTAAGGAACAAGAATCAGGATCAGTGTGATTGTTACATGATGCACTTGTGTTCACTAAAGGAAGCTTGTTGTGACATAGTTTTGAATTTACAACATGTTAGCGCATGTTCTAAATTTGAGGATTTTTACAAATGCATCCACACTAATTCCCTAGTAAAAGAGTAAGCCGGTGAGAAATGCAGGGGTATGGAATTTTTTTTCTTCATGCCTTATGACCTAGAGGTATGCAGAGGAGTGTTTGAAGTTGCTTGGGAGGATTCTTCCTAAGGATGAATATCAAAATGAATTATTCCATGGTGTGGCATGAACAAACTTCGAAAATCCTTAAGTTGCAACCTTGCATTTGAGTTCATATATGAGAATCCGTTCATGGTTATGTTGTGATGGAAATGAAAGGCGCACAGATCCACATTGATCAGGATCAACGGTCACGAACAATTTCGCAAAGGGAAAATGCTCGGTATAAACATTTTGGTTGATTGCGAAATGGTCTTAAACGACAAGTAGGATCAATTGTTGGATCGAAAGATGGAGGCAGATCGACGATCATCTTGAGTTGCATCGGTGAATCTTGCACGAAGAAATGAGATATCAAACGCCATGGAATTTAGTAGGGACCACAGGTTTCAATGGCTCAGATTACCCTGGCCTTAGATCTACGCCAGACATGGATTCTGCTGGTCCAACTTGCGTGCGGTGATCAACTTTTGAAATCGACAAAATTAGGTAGGGACCTCAGATTTCTATGGTCGAGATCAGCTCTCGATTCCAGATCGATGACAATGATGGATTCCGTCGATGCAAGGTGCATGACCGATAAGGATGGCCGGGTTCAACGAAATATGGTGGGAGTTGTGTGATCTAATGGCCATGATGAAGACACAGTTAAGATCGATGGCGGATGCGTATTCCGCTGAGGAAAGCTGCAAGGAAAATAAGGAGTGCAATATAACAGAGAAAAGACCGATCGAGTAAAGGAAAGCAGGATCAATGGTCTAGGTTGAAGGAGGGATGGATGAATGGATGAGAGTCATTCCCGCCAAAGAAGGTGCAAGAAATTTATCAGAGAAGAATGATATAAGAAATGCCACTAGTACAAAATGAGAAATTAATGACTAAAATCTGGCTATAAATGACTATTTTTGAGTCGATGACTAATAGTAGCTAATTTTCACTATCTTACAGCTTGACTAACTTAGTCATATTTCACTTAGTCATTGATAGCTCAACTGATTAGTCATTGATTTAGTCACGGATTTAATGACTGATTTAGTCACTGATTGCAACAATTAATGACCAAATATACGACCAAATAAACTACTAGATGATAACATATTAATGACTAAGCTATATATGACTAAACATTAGTTGCGCTATAAGATACGGTAAATTAGCTACAAATAGTTGTATATATGCGAATTTAGTCATTTTTGTAGTCACAAATTTATGATAGTGCACAGAGGAATCAAACCACCAACCTCATGCCTATAATTAGGAAGGTGCTCTACCATTGACCTAGCACTCTTTAATAAGTTGTTATTACTTGATAATGATGATATTCAAACAA
This sequence comes from Pseudotsuga menziesii, assembly GCA_001517045.1. Taxonomy (NCBI): domain Eukaryota; kingdom Viridiplantae; phylum Streptophyta; class Pinopsida; order Pinales; family Pinaceae; genus Pseudotsuga; species Pseudotsuga menziesii. The sequence continues at coordinate 353,202 of LPNX010604747.1, read as the reverse complement.
ATTTTGCATCATTCAAGCATACAAAATAATGATTATCAAGTTACTATAGATCCATAAAATGGATTACCCTATACTAGTCCTTCAAGTCCTTCTTGCACTTAATAAATGCATTTGAAAGACTTGAAGGACTATTACAAGGTAAGTCATTATGTATCTATAGTAAATTGATCATCATGATTTTGTATGCTTGAATGATGCAAAATGTAAAAAACCCAGAAATTTATAGGAATGACAAGCATGCGTCTAATGTTAAACTATCTACCGAGTCATCTAGAGTCATGCCAAGATATCTGAATTTGACTAAAAATTCATAAGTAACTTGAAGCTAGTGGTGGATGATGTCATGGAAAGGAGAATTTTAGTTTATATAGAAGCAAAGGATGAGAAAATGGAGCAACCCATCACCCAAAATGTATATAGAGTAGTAAAAAGAAATATACTAGTTCCATTTCACATCAAGAAGAATGGGCATTAACTTTAAGTACTCTTAGCTACTAGATAAATGGAAATGAAATGAGATGAAATATTAGCAACAATACCTTCGAGTTTTCTTGCTGACAATGAGTATGATTACTTATGTGATCATTTTATTCAGAGGCGACTTAAACAACCACTAACCTGCAATCAAGGCAATAAACCATGTTCAGAATGACATATAAATAAAATAAAATAAAAGTCAAAGATAGGCTATGCCAATCCCACTATCATTTATACCTCGAAAGAGAACTAGCAAATCTCCCACAACTGTTCAACTTTGCCAAAATGCCCACTTGGAATGCCACTGTTTAAACAAAACAAAAAGAAATTGAAATCATGAAAGTAGTAATTTATAACTCTACCTTTCTATTGGATTTAGAGTCTCATAGATGTACAACATAATTAGTCAAGTACATGCAATAAAATTATAAATGGACAAAAAGAAGAAAATAGGGTGGTTTAGACCTTCCTTAATTTCTATAATCAGATAGATATTATGATCACACTTTGTCTCTTAGGAGACAAGTCACTAACGAAACAGTGGACATACCTGAGAGAGAGAGCGATAGGTAGTTGTAGGGCAGAGTGAGACAAATACAGACCTCAAGGTATTAATCAAAACAATCTAGAAATGAGGATGAACTTTCAATCCCATTGCTGGAATAAATGACAGTCTTTTAGGACATTCGTACATCAAGCAAATAGAATGGAAATAAAAACAAAAAAAAGGAATAAAAAAAGTCTCATGCTAAGACTTTTAATCCATGGTAAAACTTGTATTTTAATTCTGACATATCTGGTCCATAGTTTTTTCTCATATAATGAAAAATATCAAAAAGAAAAAAAATACATAAGATGAAAAATAACTTTCCTTGAGAAAATGTATATGCCAACACAGGCATGTTTATAGCTCTCATTTCAACTTCAACCATTTGTCTTCTAAATGTAAGGCAAGAATTTCTCACAATAAATTGTCTTAACCATAATATCCCTAAGAAGGTTTCCATGCAGCCTTTAATTCATCCTAAACCCCATGCTAGCCTTTCTAACTCCAGATTGTACTTCCCTTTTTTAGTTTTTTCATTGTTGGGCAAGAATGTTGGCATTTCTTTGTACAATGCAACAGTAAAATAGTCTTTGGAAATTAAGAAAATTCATTTAATTTGACTATACAAAACTATTTAGAAACCTAAAATTTACAAGAATATAAGAAGACAATAAAAAAAATCAAGAAAAAACTAATCTATAATATTTCCAGATATATTCAACTCCAACGTATTATTGCCAAAAACAATGGCAATATGGATTTCTCTATCATTTTCAATGTCCCCTCATTTCACCTTTCCAAACAGATTTCCTTACTAAAAGCCTTCATTTTCCATTTCACATCATGTCCGCGATGTAATTCTAATCCATGCTAGATGCCTTTCGAATGTTAGGAACATTGCCCCTTGTATTGACTATGAGACAATGCTAATGTTGGGATAAAGGATCCTTGCAATGGATATTATACCATCCTCAACACTGATCTATGTATACTCATTACAAAGATTTTAAATTTTCATGAGCATATATTTGCATGATTGTGAGAGAAGTATATATTGGTCCAAAAGAATTATTTCCATGTACCCGCTATGAATTATTTGAGTGCTGCGTACTTTCTAAGCTCATGTACCTGCTATGAATCTATGGCTATTCAAACTTACCCGCATCACAATTACATCATCCAGATCTCCAAACTTTCCCATATAATCCTGTAAACCCTCAGTTTCAACAACCCAAGCAATACCAAGCACCTGTATCAAACCAAATGACTCATTATACATTAATTAGGTAAATGTATCAAATTATACATTCACAAACCTGCTGCTCAGACATTTGTGACAGATGCATGCCTTATAGAAACTTTGAAGAAAATAATTAGAAATGTCCATAAGAAATTTCTTCATTACTATGGTGATCACAGGTAATGTAGAACGAAGCATACACAAAGATAATTTTGGTAATGGCGTGGAAAGTGATGAGGGTTTGTGGAAGTATTTAGCAGATGGGGATCTCTAATAAGATGGAAACCATAGTGGCGCACTAATGGAGACGAAGAAGAGGAGCCACAACCTTCGAAAGAAGATCGATCCTAGTGGCAATTGAGCTCTGCAGCAATGCCTTAGGTTTGGGAAAAACTGAGAATTTCACATTAGGTTCTTTTCAAGAGGTATTTAATATTTGTCATGGTGGTCTTAGTAAGTTGGCCATATGGGAGGTGCATAATAATAAACTTGTGTACGTTAGGTGAAGTTATTTCATCTTGGAATATAATGTGAACTTCATTTTATGGGGATAATGAATGTTGTTCACTGCCAACGAGTTTGAATTTGCTTGATCAAAAAGTGTAGCTCAAATGATGCTACATGGACATTTTTACAGAAGAAAACAAGGGACACATGCTGCTTTTCTTTCAACCAGGGATGTTAGATCTGATATAACTGTCACCATTCAGAATTTGACATCTGACTTGTTTGCATGGTATGTGAACATACTTCCTGATTGCAAGTTTGTGGTATTCAATATTACAAAGGTGAGTTGTTGGTTTTCCTTGGTTGCATGAAGGTTGATTGGTTTGGCATTGAATTGTTACCCATCTAGCAGTGTTCATAATCAACATTTTGTGTATTGCATGATCATCTTATATTTTTTAAAGTTTTTCTTTTGTCTGGGATAATTTTCTTAGGCTATGAAACAGATTATATTAGGGGTCTGAGTTGTCAGGTGTTAAGCTTCAAAAAGTACGTGGTTGTCTATTAGTAGAGGAAAATGGGACACGAAGAAAATCTTATGAAGCAACCGCAAAAATGGTGATGCTAAAAATCAAGAAGATATCATGGAGAATCCTGTTGAAAAATAGTTATAGTATTCCTTATATTTTCTCAAGGGTGTAAGGGTCCTTTTGTATATGTTATTTTAATGTATATAGGATAAAAGTTTCAATGAGGGTCCAAGTGGTAAGTTGTGGTCATAACCAATGACCAGGTTGTATTACTTGAGATGGATTCTGCTCATTAGCTATACATTGTTTTCCTTTGATGTTAATCTCTAAAAATTTACTTGGTTACCAGAGTACTATAATAGCATAAATGCAACACTTGAATAGTACATATCATCATAATCCTAGACATCCGAATTCTACTAGCAGCAGGCACAATTTCATCTACCATCCTTGTAAAATGAAGAATGGAACTCGGGAGTCTGCCACCTGTCATCCATTATGATACAAATAGTCTCTTAGGTAATAAGTAATTTAGTCAGTTATGTTCACTTTAGTTCTCTATTTATTGGTTGTTAATGATTAAATTGTCAGTAATGATTGGAAGTTATGTGTTCTTTATTTGGTTCTTTCAATCGAGGGGCAATTATTTTCATTTCATTTCCATTTGATTATGTGTTATGGTCATTTCTAAAACCTGATCTCAACCATTTAAATTTAGAGCTTGAAATGGGATTCAATTGGATTTAGGAGCAAGAGGGAAGAATCAATGTGGATTTAGGTGATGATACTGCTTATCCCATGAGTGGAATGGCCTCCATTTCCTACTAGATTCCATCAAATTTCAACGTAGACTTAGATTTGAAGGATAGTGTTCTGCTATCAATGATTGTAGTCTAGCAAGTTTGAAAACTTTGGCTAGAGGTGTGCAAGGTGGTGGCCTTTCTAGTTTGTTTGTTTCTCCTATGGCACTTGTACACAAAAAGGGAATATAAGCGAGCCTTCTCATTTTGAGGCATATGCAAAGCATGTACAATAGTATTCCATGAAGGTAGGTCCAAAGTTTCAAAGCCTATTGTGGAATTAGTGGTTGATTCCAGACATGCCACTTATGTAACCTAAATTGTGGGAAAGAGTTGTTGAGGTGACAATGGGAAGCATTTTTTAGTTACATAAAGCATCACCTTAGTGCTTGGGATTTACACTTATGTGGGTGCTAGATTTTGTTGTAACAGTAAGCAACTCATAATCCAAGAAATAATAGAGGAAATAAGAACATAATGGTGGGGAGATATTTTAGAGAAGCTCTGAAGGATTGTAACCCTTAAATATCAAATGGGTTTGAAAAAGACTACATGCTAAAAAATTTGCTTAAAAAATTTAAAGGCAAAAGTCATCAAAACAATGAAATCTTTGATAGCCCTCTGGTGGAGCTTATAAAAATATCAAAATTTAATCCCAATACTAGTTATTGTACAACCTTGAAATAGTGCTACCTTATGGCATTTCAAAGATTCATTGACATGATAAACGAGAATTTTAAAAGGCATTTAATCCTACGAACATGGACGGGGCCCCCACAGGCCTCAAATAAAGGGGAAATTTTGGAAGTAGAAAAGAAGGAAAGAATATTTAGTGCTCTGTTTGCATAATAATAAACATGAAAACAACATGGAAAAAGACAAAGCTAGAGAGGAAGTGGGTTAAAGAGAAATCTTTGATTGCTTTGCTTACAAAATTGTGGAGTAAAAAATGTCCTCTTATCTGAACCCTTCTTTCATAGTCATTTCTTCAAGAGATAGTTGGAGAGGAAATTTTAAGGCTCTGAAGGTGACCAAACAGTCATAATTGTTTCTTTTATGTGAACCTGGTGGCTACAACATCAACTTGGCTTATCGAATCTTTAATTTATCCACAAAGGGAACCTATAGAGATCCTTTTACTTTTATTGAAATCAACTCATCTATAATGCCAGGGAGATTAGCATAATGTTCTCTAGCTATAGTGCCACACCTCACATTATCCACATTGAAATCAATCGACTACTTCTTTATTTCAACCTTCGAAACTTGATTAAGGCTGTTGAATTTTGCTAGGAAGAACCTATGGCAAATGAACCTTGGCAGATAGTAGAGTTTACCTTCATATCCATATACTAGAGTGTAGGTATATTGTTCCTCACAAAAATATTAACCCGTTTCATCTTTGAAATCTCTTGGATTTCGTATTAGGTGGTCTAGCTCTTTTCCAATGAACATTCTCCCGATTCTACTTACAATTAAAAACACATCTTCAACCTTATAGAAATGAAATGGGGCCATACGTCTCCATAACACAAGCTACCATAAATGCAGTAAATATCTGACATTGGTCAGGGTTTATATTAGGATTTATGGGTAGTTTCTCAAATATGTTGCAGAAAAGCAAGGTAAAAACCAGATAAGAAATGAAATATCTTCTTGTATTTTTGAACTGTTGCATTTGGTGTGCTACAGATTATTGATCCTCAATCAAATTTTGCTCCATATACTAGGTGTAATAAATTATATATGTGACATACCTTGGCATCACCACTGTATACTTTTGTTCAACTAATCAATCAATATTATCCTCCTCAGGGAACATTTTTTCCTCATTCGACATTTCTAGGTAGAAATTATTGACTTCTCTGAATCTGTTGTTTGTTGTAATTCTTCACCTTGATTACCTTCACCATTGGGTTTCAATTGCTTAGGGAATTTCCAAATTTTGGGTTTTGGTTTGGGACATTTTCTCCTTGAAGGATGGGCATGTGCATTGATACAAGTATCATGTAGATGTCCTGTTTGTTGATAGATTTGACATCGGAAAGTTGTATTCACATAATCCAAAACCTGAGTCCATTTATAATATTCTCGCTTTAGAATCATTTTTTTGGGAGGACCCTTACTGCATCTATATCAACATAGATACGAGCTAAGTGCACAAACTTGATATATCTCTCTTAACATATGTTTTTATATAGCTTCCCAAAGTATTTCCAATATCCTCAAGAATTGATAAATGCCCGAAACATAATTCTATCTTTGGGAGTTGAACTCAAGTTGGAATTATAGTGATTGACAAAGTGTCAGGGTCAAAATATGGAAATCGTGGAGTGATAAAAAGTCTCACTCTTCCCCAAAAGTAGGGACCCTCAAACTCTTTCTAATAATTAGCATGATTGAAAAACATAACAATAAAGAAACCCTTAGGACATACTAGCACTGTTACCCTCATTTTGCATCGGTATTTTGGCAAACGCAACAAGAATCCGTGTGGTTCAGGCACGAGTACTTTGGATGACATAAAAAATATGATTTTCACTTTTTGGCACATTACAGTCACTGGTCAGCGTGTGATCAACATTAGGAGGTGATGACAAAGCAGTAATATGCATTTGCAGCAAAAAAAGAGACAATTTTATATTCAACAACTAAAAGAAATAGATGTTACAACTTGAAAACTTTGGAGACTAAGGTGTGCAAAGTAGGTTGGACAGTCAGGATGACCATGAAGAAGTAGTTCTAGCCAAGGTAGATCATGACTATAGCCATTGATCAACACTAAATAGGATTGAAACAACCCTCACAACTTTTAAAACACTGACTATAACCAGGGGTTGTTCACTGGTGAACACTAAGGAGTGTTAAGACATCCACCAAGTTTCCGTTCTTGCTGTGGTTAGCACCACCCAAAAGGCATGTTAAAAAAACATGATGCTAGGTGCAAGTCCTAAGAGAATTTGGTGGGATAAGTACTTCTTAGAGAAGGAAGTCTTTGTTATCCAATGCATCTCCATAGGACATGTTTATGGAAAGTTGGAAACACATCCATAAAAACATACTTTAGACTGGAAAGAAATGGGTAGGAGCACATGTTCCCTCCAATTGACCCCATCATTTCCTCTAATACCACTTACATTTGGAGGCTTCCCTAATATCTATGCTTCAAGAAAAAATTTCATATGCAGATAACCGCATCATGATTTTTACCATTTGAGAGAAAATGTTATTGCTTGAATTCACACCTTACATAAATAAATATCAATTTGTGGGTGGGTGTATCTTAAATATAAGTTTTTCCTTTCAATTGACGTGGAAGTTAATCAAAACGTTTTGAATAATACTTACAAATTGTTACTAGAAGAGCCCATAGAACTCTGCATAGGAACTAATAAAAAACAGTGGAAACCAAGAATATTTTCTAGAAACAGGGTCTTATTAGACCCATGTAACTTGTGATATATAGAAGAGATAAAACACTGAAAAAACAAGATACCAACTACTTCGAGACAGAGGTTTAAGATAGGAAATGACCAATGTAAATAGAAAGGTCATTAAATACTCTCTTTATGTTTAAGATATTTCATAATACGATACCAACTACATATTTACAACTACCAACTACTTCGACCAATGTAAATATTTATGTTTAAGATATTTCATAATACATGATATTAAAAATGATAGGTCATTAAATTTAATATAGCTTGTAATATTATATAGATAATAAATAATAACAATTTTTAAAGATTTGTATAATAGATCTTCTAAGGTTGAGATGATGGAATGAAGGGTAATTACATGGAGTCACTAGTGCATGCAATTAAATAGTATAATGTTGTGTTATTTTTAATATGGTATTATGTAATACTATAATATATGTTTGTAATAATATAAAAGTTATATATTGTAAATATTTATATATTATAAGTTTTTAATACACATTTTAATGATCAAACAAAATGCCTATGGGGATATTGGTCAATGTAACGTAGTGAGGACTTAGTTCATGTGAATTGAGTCTATATTTTGAGTGTACAGGTTGACAACAATATTGCACTTAGAGAAGAGGCTTGATTCCAACGAACACATCCACCAACATCTGGAGTTGTAGGGACCTCACTGGATGTCTCTAGTTGTGCACATCGTGAATCAGGTGGGTGGTGACGTCAGATGCAAAATTTACCTCGCCAACTTAATAGGCTTAGGGGGCTTAATTTAATAGTGATAAGGAGAGATCATCACTGCATTATACGTATCGTATTCTGTGAGGTCAGGACTGTAAGAGGTCGAGGAATCAAAATATTTACCTGAAACTCTGAGATGGGGTCGAGCCTCTACCTTTATTGCATATGGATATGAGACTGGTTCTGGGTTCAGCACCCCAGTTTAATTACAATTGAGTCTTTTATTGGTTAAAATATTGTTATTGGTGCTTCCACTGGTTCAATTATTATTGGATCAGCTACTACGACATTTAATTAAGGATGTTGGAATATAATCCGTTGGGATTATACAACATGTAAATAGTGTAAATATATTCGGAATGTGAATAGTCATGTAGGAATATGAATAGGCTGGTCAGAATCTCAACCACCGCCTGAAATGTATAAATGAATGCATTAGCATTGGAATAATATTGAATCGGGAGTTATACCTATCAGTGGTATCAGAGCTTGGCTGCCTGCCGTAACTCCTGCCTGGCTACATTTCAGTCCTGGCATTCTGCTTGCTCCGTCAGTCTGCCAGTCGCATGCATTATATGCGTTACTCCTCCATCTGCGTGCATTCTCTGCTAAAACGTTTGAATTAGCTTAACCCTAATTCTTGGTATTCTGCATCACCGCTTCCTTTTTTTATTTTGAGAACGCTCTTAGTTCCATCCTCTGCGTGATGTGATAATCCCTGTGATAGTCACGAAACCCTAATTTTTTGTGTGTGGACTGTTCATAAACTGCAATTCATTTTGTTCAAAAGTCGTGAGTCCATATTGTTGGAATTATGAGACTGCGTTGAGATTACTGCGTGAGTCCATATTATTCTGCGTGAGTCCATATTGTTGGAGTTTGAGACTGCGTTGAGATTACTGCGATCTCCTCCTTCTGCTGCGTTTGCATATTATTTTAAAGTCTGCGTTGAACTACAAGAGAATACCCGCAGGCTATAGCAACACGTGAGTCCGGAGACTACATAGAACCGAAATACTTCTCCTCCAGCTCGTGAAGAGACCACCGTAAAGATTAACTGTGTGAATCGTGACTACGTTGAAGTGTATTTCTGTAGACCGGTGAGAAGACAACATTTGCATGAAGACTGCATTGATATCTATCTTGTGAAACCTGTGAGAAGGCTGTTACGATTCAATACCATCAATATATTGTTTGTTGGAGACTGAAGTCATATTTCTGCCACTGCGACCGCTTTGAAGACTGTTCTCTTCAACTGCGTGAAGGCACTGTTGCGTGGAGTCTTTCTGGAAACATCTGCAACAATTCTTAACCTAATTTATGCCCTATCAACTGCGTGGAGGCCCGTGAATGCTATGCGTGGAGCTGTGCTCTCATACATTTGCGTGGAGAGTGTTTTCCCTTCTACGAATTGATTGCTACGAATTGGAGAAACAAATTCTACGATCATAGTGGAGAGAGATATTCACACCATTACCAATTGCATGAAGCTCGTTCACGCCCTCATTCAGCTGTCTGTAAACATTTTCATTCATTTTGCTGTTGCAAGTTTGTTGAAGCTGATGCGTTGAGCACTGATGCGTTGAGACTGATGTGTTGAAGTTGATGCGTTGAAGACTGCATGTATGCTGCGTTGAAGACTGCATGTATGCTGCGTTGAAGACTATTGGTGGAGAACGTTGCAAGTTCTTGAAGCTGCCTGCGTGGAGTCTTTTGGGTGTGTTGACCAGAGAACTCATTTCTCTGGGTGCTGCTTCAAGTCTGTTCCAAGATAATGTATTGAGGTATTATTGTAATTTTTCATAAGAAGATTTGAATTGTCCATGTAAACAACACTCTAAAGTAAATTACATGGAGATACGTTGAAAGCATTCTAATCCTGTGTTTCTTTGAGAGCTGTGCCTCTCCATCACCGTCACCAGTGGTGAATTATTTGCTTATGAACTTATTGACAGCATATTTTCTTTGTAAATGAACTTATTGTAAATCACCTTGGCAGAGATTATAGACCTGCAAGGTTATTGTTTTTCTCTTTGTCATATTAAGTTCATTATTGTAAATTACACCAGCAGTTGCAAAAGATGCAATCTATAGCATCTAAGAGAGGCAGAGGAAGAAGAAACTTCAGAGGAAGAGGAGGCAGAAACAACTCCAGAAAAAGATCAGATTTGTAGCGCAAGCGTTGTGGAAAGACTGGGCACACATCAGATCAGTGTTGGGCTTCGTGGGACTCCATCAAAGACAAGCATAACCAAAAGAAAGATGATAATAAAAATCAAGATGCAAGTAAATCTTCTGATTCTGCTCATTGTATTGTTGCACATTGTAATCTTGGAATTAATGAAATGACTTCACTTTCATCTTACAG
>LPNX010604747.1:160148-341963 GCA_001517045.1 Pseudotsuga menziesii | reverse complement strand
GTTTGTTATTTCCAGAGATGTCATTTTTCTTGAGACTAATAAAAATGACCAGTCCATTGAGAGACAGCTTGATCATTTGGAAAAATATCCTCATCCAAAGACTTATTCTGAAAATGAATATGAAATTCCAAACCTTGAAGGGGGGATTCCTATTCTGGATCAACCTTTGGAATTTCCATATGAAGCACCAACTCCCCTGCATGAAGAAGTTCCTACTACTTCACCTGATCAAGAGATTCAACTGGATGATGTGATTGAGAGAATTGAAAGACTCTCAATCAATGATGAAGCACCACCAGCTGATCAACCAGGACCATCACGGAAGATCCCTAAATGGGCCACAAAGACACTTGAAAGTGTCCATCCGGATGAAGTTGGAAAGACGGGAACGAGAAGTTCGAAAAGACATGGAGGAGAAGCAAATAATTCAGGTGATGACATGGATGTATCATTTGATTGTGATTTTAATTTATCTACTAACTTTGAACCAACTTCCTTTGAAGAAGCTTCTACTCGGGTTGAGTAGAAAGAAGCTATGCAAAATGAGTATGATGCACTCATGAAGAATGGAACTTGGAAGTTGGTTGACCCTCCAGTTGGAACCAAACCAATTGGCTGCAAGTGGGTGTACAAGAACAAATACAGATCAGATGGCTCACTTGACAAGCACAAAGCGAGGCTTGTAGCAAAAGGCTATGCACAGAAGGAAGGAATTGACTATGAAGAAACGTTCTCTCCTACAACAAAATGGGCTACCATCCGTACCTTACTCTCTTTAACTGCTCAGAAAGGGTGGAAAGTTCATCAGATGGATGTAAAGATTGCTTTCTTGAATGGAGACTTGAAAGAGAATGTATTCATGTCTCAGCCAGAAGGCTTTGTTGTGAAAGGAAAAGAACAAAAGGTATGCAAGCTTGTCAAATCCTTGTATGGCCTAAAACAAGCGCCTTGCGCATGGTATGAAAAGTTAACCGAGCATCTTTTGAAGTTAAATTTCGAACATTTTGATCTTGATGATGCAACACTGTTTATAAAGAAAGTTGGAAGATCTGTTGTGTATCTTGTGGTGTACGTAGATGATCTTTTGATGACAGGGAACAATGAGAGCTATATAGTATCCATAAAGAAATATTTGAAAAAGATCTTTGAAATGACAGATATGGGACATCTCCACTATTACTTAGGAATTGAAGTCACTCAACATCCTAAGTACATATTCCTATCTTAGAAAAAATATGTTGGAGAACTACTAACCAAATTTTGCATGATCGAATGCAACCCTATCTCTACCCCAATGGAACAGAAATTGAAGCTCACATCAAGCGAAGGAAAAGAGTTTGAGGATGCAACCAAGTATCGACAACTTGTAGGAAGTCTTATCTACCTTACAACAACTAGACCAGATATTTATTATGTTGTTGGCATACTTTCAAGGTTCATGCATAAACCTTGTGAAGGACACTGGTCAGCTACAAAAAGAGTTCTAAGATACTTGAAGGGGACTCAAGATGTTGGACTCAAGTACTCTAAAGTGGATGACTTCGAACTTATTGGGTACTCAGACTCAGATTTTGATGGCGATAAGGAGACAGGAGTATCAACTTCTTGATACACTATGAGTCTTGGACCGACAGTTGTCTCATGGAGATCACACAAACAGTCAATTCCGGCAGATTCAACAACAGAAGCAGAATATGTGGCTGCAGCTGAAGCAACGAAAGAAATAGTATGGCTCAGGAAGATACTTGAAGATTTGTAAGAAAAACAAGAGAACTCCACTCCATTATTGATCGACAATACTTCTGCAATCAAGCTGGCTAAGAATCCTAGATTCCATGATCGAAACAAACACATCAACACAAAGTATCATTTGATTCGACATCATGTAGAGGCCAAGACAGTCCATCTTCGAAATTGTTCCACAAATGATCAAGTTGCAGACATCTTCACCAAAGCGCTTGGACGAGAAAAGTTTGAAAGATTTAGAAACATGCTCGGACTTACTAACACCTTTTCGGATTAAGGGGGGGATTGTTGGAATATAATCCGTCGGGATTATACAACATGTAAATAGTGTAAATATATTCGGAATGTGAATAGTCATGTAGGAATATGAATAGGCTGGTCAGAATCTCAACCACCACCTGAAATGTATAAATGAATGCATTAGCATTGGAATAATATTGAATTGGGAGTTATACCTATCAAAGGAATTGAGCCTGGTGAAGCTAGTTCGACGGTCACAGATCATGATAGTTATATTGAAGTTAGAAAGCACCTCAGTATGGGACTTGGGACTCTTACACTGGAGGATCAACAACTAGCTATGTCGATACGATACTAGTTCTAGTACCTAATTTGTAATTATAGGAACCTAATTTTCCTTTGGCACGCGCTTAATGGTTTGCTTCAATTGTGCAGCAGGGATAAACACGGTAAAGAGAAAATTCGTTCAATTTATTTGTTGGATCTCTGAAGATCGAGGTGCATGGCACCAATATTACTAATAGAAGGTATACAATTTACAAAATTTACTAAATTGTAACACTTCATTGTCACAATTGCAATTTTCCATGACACAATTAAAAATGACTAACATAAATAACTAATTCATATTCTTCTAGTTAGCCATTTTTTATTCCGTGACTAAATTAGTCATTTATGTTAGTCATTTTTAACTCAGTCACTTATTATCTAGTCATATTTTTTAACTGGTGACTAAATTAGTCATTAATTTTAGTCGTTTATAGTTGGGTCAATCAAAATTGTTCATATTTAGTAGTAAATCACTTGAAAAACCTGTGGTGACTAGATTTTTTAGTCATGTAGTAGCTAATTCCTCATTTTGTACTAGTGTGGGTGCATGTGAATTTAGGTTATTTATATGATTATGTGCATTGGATAGTGAGAGCAGGACTGTGCCAAAAGTGGCTAGCTAGGACAAACCCCATCTATCCACTTGTCAAAGGACCAGGTAGGTCACGTTTCTCCATTACATAGAGTTTATAAGATGGTTGAGTAGAGGTGTTATTTGACCAAAACCTGGGATATGAAAAAATCAAAGAATTCTTTGAAGATAGGGATTCTGATATTTTTGACACTATCCTATTGAATGGACCCATAGAAACTGTAAAAGATAAACTGAAGCTACTTAGGGACCAGGGAACTGATGTGCATGGTGTCTATAGGTATTTCCTCCACCTTTTCTCCACCGACCAAACCCTTAATTTCCCCGATTTCATCGACTCGTGCGTCGCTAGTTACTCTCCTTCCAAGAAGGTAATCATGGACGTCTCCAGGTCTAAAATCCTTTTCCCAGTTAGCCCCCTCATCATTAAGAACACATTCTCTGTTCCTGAAGAATTGAGTCAGAAATATAGAGAGTACAGTGAAGAAAGCGTTGTCTAGAATTTTAGAGAGGCAGTTGTGGAAATAAAAGAGGAATTCTTTAAAACCTGTTTCAAACCTGATACCTAGCTAAAACATTACCCGTACCCTATAGATGCTGAGGAATTCAATGAGGAAACACAGTGCATCAAGACCCTCCTGAGTCAGTTTTTAGGGATGGATACCGACAAATATGTCATAGAGTCCATGATGATTTTATTGTTCACCCTGAGCACCTGCCCAGTCGACTCAGAGGATCCTATCCAGTCAATCCAAGTTTCTTTCCTCAAGTTTGATGAATTTCTAGTCGAGAACTTTCACTCTCAGCTAGTAGATTTCCCTAAGACTAGAACCTTTAGATTTCGGTCCTACTTGTTGAGAATGTTTCTATCTTTCAACGAAGAGATCCTTTAACTTCTAGAAATGTTGATCACAGAGGAGATCAACAATTATTACACCAAGTTCATGAATTTTTTTATGACAGGAGTATATGGTGCTTCTTCCAGAAATAGCTACCCACAATGATACCTGAGATGAATGAAACCCTGCAATCCTACCTAGACAAGAGGATTGGAAATTGGTTCTTGTCATATAAAAGTACAATAACCAGGCTATATAAATTTGTCTACCAACCTTACGGACTCCATGTATTCTTGAATCTCAGGGTTTTCTCTTTAGAGATGATCAGACAGAGGTTGATAGTGGAAAATGAACACTTCCTGAGTTTCAGGAAATCTTCGAATATTAATTTTCCTTGGTCCATAGGCCCATTTGTCATAAAAAACAAGGTTGTCCTCCAACTGATAGAAATTATGATAAGAGGGACGGGGTTCCATACTGAGGCTTCCATCAATTACGATCCCCATCACATTATATCAAACAGAAGGCAAGCCAACAAAAATAATCCCTTTGAGAACCATGAGGTGGAAACATTGCTTGAGGCTGAAAATTGGTCAGACTAACCCCAAAAGAAGCAAGGAGATGATGATATGGAGGAGGACCCTAGTTCTCCACCACAGGGAAACAAATCACCTCCACCTGGCACTTCCAGCCTGGGCCCAGTAGCAGAAAATGTTACACCTTTGGCTAGTGTCTCTGAGAATTCCAAGAAGAGGGACTTCTCTGATTCCATGGACACAGAGGAGGAGGACACAACCAACACACCAAAGAAACAAAAGTTGGATGATGTAGGGAAGTTGGTTCAGGTAGCTGGTGGGAAAGGTAAGAAGAAGCAATTAAAGGTCAAAGGCCCTGCCTTTGAGGTTCAAGAATATGAATTTTCCCAGACACCTGAAGGATAAACAAAAAGATATAAGTCCAAGACAGAACTATTGGACAAATACAAGGAGAATAAGGACATCACCATGAATGAATCTCTCAAATTGTCTGTAGAGGTAAGGAAGGTGCCACATGCCCCAATTTGCAAAAACAATTTAATGTTATTTGAGGAACATTGTGTTATATTTTATGCTAAGTTTGTAATTGATGACCCAGTGGGGTCAAGAATAATTAATGTAATTCATAATATTTTATTTATAAATAAATAAATGATGAGACAACAGCTTAGGGAAGCTGTTAAAAGAGTGTTTACTGGTTAATTGGTGGAGGAGACTGGGTGGAGAGTAAACTGACAGGTGGCAACATCCTCAAACCACTTCCAACTGTTGCATGTGGCAACTTCCCTATATTTGTGGTCATGATTCCCCAGAAAGTGGAATAAGAGCAGGTGGCTCATTAAATGAAAACTGACCCAGAAGACCTAGGCATCTATATAAAATTTCCCATTGAAGATAGCTGAGGCTGCTCATTTTTCTAGAGGTGATCATTCAGGGTGAATGAATTTACTCAAGAGAAATTCAATGGAGGGGATTACTGAAGTGAGTTTAAGGGGTTAACTGTTAAGACTGAACTTATTGCAGTTTTTAGGATGAAGTTCATACTGCTTTGAGCAGATTTTAATTACTGAGGTAATTGGACCAGTCAGGTGACAGAGGTCTTAAAGTTATATTCTCCACCCAGTTCTCTGCCAAGAATACCAGGAACAAGCTTGAGGGTCTTGAGGAAGCATTGTTTGAGCGCTCTCCAGGAGTTTGGTTGGGAGGAACAACCTCCTTAAGTTGTTGTCGTCTTATCATTGACATGTTCTATTTGTCTTTATGTTATTATATTTGCTTACTGTCTTCAGTAAAATGTTTATTAGTTTCTAACTACATGAATGTTTGTATTTTAGGGTTTATGAAAAAAGGCGTAACTAAGGGATGTCATTGATGTCATTGATGTAATTGGTCATGTAAAGTATTGAGGTAAAAGTTCCGTTGTAAGTCGGGTCAGTAGTACCCATAAAAGTATTATTAAAAACGTATTTTGAGTCTTCCACGGCAAGTTGGCCCTGGAAGCAAGGAGAAGTTGGCCTAGTTGGGTTATTAGGCCTCTCAGCTGATCAGTATAAATAGGATAGTCGCCTCCCTCTTTTGGACAAGTAGAACACTCAAGCAGTTGTACTAGAGAGAGAAGGAGCAGTCCATCTGGGAGAGAGGAAGCAGTCCAGTATTATTCTTGGGGTCTTATAAGTCTTATTCTTTGGGTCTTACACTGTACTTGGTTGAAGTCTATATCGAGGAAGTTTTGCTGGGTTTTCTAGGATAAATCTCTGTGTTCTTTTGTGTGGTTGTGCTTGTCTTTCTTTCAGCGATCCTTTTGTATATGGTTATGATGTTATGATGCTAAATGTTCTTAGATATTGTATAACCATTGAAATCTTAACATGTATGGCAATTGTATTGATCTCCAGATCTACAAGTGAACCAAATACTATATGTGAGAACACTACTTATGAATTGTTTGCATAGAAATTAAACTAAAAAACTATTGTTGTTAAGGATACCTTTTTGACTTATGATTTGACCAAATCATAGCTTGATGTTATTTCCAATTTGTCAGTGAATGACTGGGACTAATAGCAAATGAGATTACAGTAGCATACCTCTTAATATTGGAAATTAGGTGACAACTTCAAGGAAGTTAAAATACCAATAACTAGTGGTATTTAATGTCTGAGTTTTAAATGGAGACAAGGAGAGATGGAGATAAAGGATTAAAACTCTTGGTCTAGTCACTGCTACCTTGTAAGCAACCTATAGGTGCTCCCAGGTTGTCTGATCAGTTGCAAACTTGTCCACTGCAATAAAATACATTATCTTTGTACTTGTTTGTCCCTTACAACTATGCCAAATTATGTCTTTGTTGCTATTATAATTTTGATACCCTTGTCAATAAGGATCAATAACGAGGATACAGATCAGTGCCCTGGTTTTGCATTTCTAAAACACAAATGCTAAAAAGAGATGGATATTGTTGTTCAGGTGCAATACATAACTTCCCAATCAACAATGAGAATGCGATGCTTAGGTTAAACTTGAACTAAACCAATCCCAAGTTGACCAAGCACCTCAAACTCCTATTGCTCCTCATGGGTAACAATGAATCTAATGATGGTTGGGTCTAAGTCATTCTTAAGAAATCACCATGCAACAAAGCCACTACATCCCACACTCTCAGCCTTGGTTGCATGGGGTGTCATGTTGCAAATAAGGTTTTCTTTTTGCATCTTGTAGATTCTCTTTGGCTAAGTTGTCGCACTATGAGAGGCATATCTATGTCATGAAAGTCACCTAGGACTTGCACTTGGCCTCATCCGCACCCACTCAAGGGGTGTTGAACTGAGTCTCCACATTATTACAAGCTCAATCACCTCGTTACTTGTTGCTAGACCACACTACTGCAATCTACATTACAAATAAGGTTGCCACAACATCCCTACATAAGAATGTTAGAATAAGCTGGACCCTTCATGCTGACAATAGGAAGAAGTTGGATCCTTCTAGAGAGAAGGGGTTACTTGTTGGTTACAACGAGATTTTGAAGGCATATAGAGTTTACATTCCTACTCGCAAAATGATCATTGTGAGCAGGGATGTCTAGTTCGATGAGGACAGGGCCTTGCGGAGATCTCTGGACTTACTAGTAGAGCAGCAGCCAACACAGGAGTTGGGAGTCAAGTTGGAGGAGCCAGATGTACAGGTACAGACACAGAGCACATGTTCTAATGGTCAGAGGAAGTCAGGTGGACAGGATTCTTCAGTCATTGACTTGAAGGATGAGCTGCAGCAGGAGACAGATATCCAACAGCCACAGCAGGTTGACACTAAGCCAAGGCCTAAGTGTTTTAGATCCACAGTGCAGGATTCCAGGTAGGAAGATCCTCCATAAACATCTTTTAGATGGAGTGTACCACCAGAGAGGCTTGGTATATGGCATTGATGACATAGTTGATTAACTCTGAACCTTTCAACTTCGGGGAGGCTGCACAACATGATGTGTGGCAGGAAGCTATGGTTGAGGAGTATGACTCCATTATGAAAAACCAAGTATGGGAGGTTGTGCCAAGGCCACAAGGGAAAAAGGTGGTGGGATCTAGATGGATCTACAAGGTGAAGCATGCAGCAGATGAAAGCATGGAGAAGTACAAGGCACACTTCATGGCAAAGGGATTTTCACAAAATGAGGGTATTGATTATGAGGAGACCTTCTCCCTTGTTGCCAGGTATTCTTCCATTCAGACCATTATCTCACTAGCAGCTGAGATGGGTTGGCGTGTCCATTAGATGGACGTCAAGACTGCCTTCCTCAACGAACGCTAGAGGAGGAGGTATATATTGAGCAGTAAGAAGGGTTTGATGTGGAGAACAGGGAGACGCATGTATGTAGACTGTATCGAGCTCTTTATGGGCTCAAACATGCACCTCGAGCATGTTACTCAAGGATTGATAGCTATCTATGGGAGACGGGATTTCAACGGAGTGAGGCTGACCACAACCAGTACTTCTTGATAGGTAAGGTGCCTCTCATAATGGTCTTATATGTGGATGATCTCTGTTTGACAGGAGATGAGAGGCTGATTAGAGACTGTAAGTCCAACCTTATAGTAGAGTTTGAGATGAAAGACCTTGGGCTGATGCATTACTTTTTGGGCTTGGAGGTTTGGCAAAGAGATGGTTGCTTCTTCATCGGACAGGGGAAGTATGTAGTAGAGATCCTGAAGAGATTCAGGATGGATGACTACAAGCCTATGGCCATACCTCTAGTTTCCAACTCGAGGAATATTGATGCATCAGGATCAAACGGATTTGATCCTACCTTGTATCGTCAGCTTATCGGATCGCTTATGTATCTGGTCAACACTCGACCAGACATCAGCTTTGCAGTTAACTCTTCAAGTCAATACATGGTGGACCCTCGGAGAGTGCATTGGACGGTTGCGAAGCACGTAATTCACTACATCAGAGGTACAATGGAGTATGGATTGGTTTATGAGCGCAAGGGGATTATACAATTAGCAGGTTTCATAGATGCTGACTGGGCAGGATGTTTAGAAAATTGAAAGAGTACTTTAGGTTGTTGTTTCAGCATCGGATCAGGGGTTGTCTCTTGGTTCAGCAGGAAGCATAAGTCAGTTGCATTGAGCTCGGCAGAGGCTGCGTACATGGCAACCATCATGGCTGCTTGTGAGGGTATGTGTCAAAACCCCAAAAATTTCAAAAAATTTCAAACTTTTAAAATAGCATATAATCACATTAAATGCAGTCATTAACTGTTGATTAGTTTATGTTACTAGAATTGTAACTGAATGATCTTTTGATTATACTTCATTTTAAAGAGCAGTTTCTTTTCAGTTATTGACTGTTTTTCTGTTTGCGACACAAGGTGGGTTTGTCGTGAGGGACTGGGCTTACTTAGCTTTCGAGCTAACGCAGCAGTTTACTTCTATTACAGGTGTACAGGTAAGAAGTATGGTTCGATGCTAACAAGTCTCAGAGGTTTACAATATGATTTGCTGCATACAAATTGATTAGTAAAAGTATATACATGCTAGTCAGAATTTACCATGTTTCTCGAGGTACCATTTTTACTAAATTTTTCTTTGAGACTTAATACTAGAGAATTGAATTCTACACATATAGATGGTAGAGAACTATTCTGTATAGAAACATAGAGTTTTAATAAGTCTACAAGTACGAAAACCATTAAATGTCCATACTGAAGGTAAGTATAAGAATGTAATAATTATTTCTTTACTTAACAGCTAGCATGGTAGAAAGATCACAACTTCATAGGTTTACTTCTATTAGTCAAGTTACAGTAATATTCCATGTTTAGATTGCATCCTATTCAGATTGTCAACTGATAAAGATATTACTAATATCGATCCTTAAATTTTCTTACTTAAGCATTTATGAGTTATGGTTTGAAACAAGTATTCCTTTAATAGTTTAAGAGTTTGCATTCTTTTAGAACACTAAACTCATTCCAAGAGTATCATTTGGATGGAAACCAAACACTGCTAGAATCAGTCCTAAACTTATCATATTTGATCCCTTTATGAAGTCTCAAGACTACATTGACAAACAAAGAAGGTAAAGAGAATAATCAAGTTATCTATCATACCTTAACTTATGAAGTCTTTTATAAATCTTGAGTTTGGGGAGTGACTAAGTCTATTTGTCACCAAAGGATGTTATGACTACAACAAGGAAGAGTTATCTCTCTATCCATAAGTATCTAAATTATGTACTAGAGCAAACCAAATCAAATTATGAATAATATAATAGAAATACCATTAATTATATACTCTTCAAAGAGTAGTTATGTTTCTTACCTTCTTTTGAAATACCAAATAGTTGGCATTGTAGTTGTGGGCTATAACAACTAACTATAACCATAATCTATTATTCTATAATCCCTTGGTAACATAAACAAATCTCTATGCTTATGTAAACGATGCTATATAATAAACAATATGTAACATGCAAGGTTTATAAACATTGGACTAATGTGCGTGGTTGACAATATGATGTAGGTTGTACTAAGGTATAAAACTTCTTATGGAACCTTCCAGCGATGATTTGGTTGTGAAACAATCAATGGTCGTGAACTTTAGAATGATAACCCCTGCATCAAATTATTTAAAGTGCTACGTGGTCGCTTAATGGCCATGCATTGACGTTATATATTTGATGACTTAACCCTAACTGGCCATTCCTCCTTTGCTCTCGGGCCTTTGGCCGCTCTGCAAACCCTTCTGGGCCATGCTACTGTTGTGTTGACCACCATTGGACCTCCTGCTGCCTCGGCTCCTTTTGAGCTCTGCTACTGCATTGAGAGGGTGATTGGAGTGTTTATACTTGTTGCTTGCCTCTGTAGAACCACCGTTGTTTGACTTGGCTCGGTTGGGTGACAGTCCTACCTTTCTCTGTTCCCGCGAGAATGGTTATCCTTCCAATATAGCGTGGCTGGTGCTATCAACTGGCTGTGTGATAAATGATAGAAAGAACGTTGCAGCTGTAGGGTTTTATCTTCTCCATCGATTTGTTGGGGTTTCCTTTTTACTGATAGAGGTTGAGCGAAATAACGCTAATATTTTTACCATCGATTGGCAGGCTCATTGTTCGAACTGGCCGTGGCATCGCTGTGAGGGTTATCAACAGATAAGGTAACCATTACTTTGTTTTCTTTAAAATTACAGCAATATATACATGTTATTATATATCTTTTGCACTTTAAAACAATAGCTAACACTCGGCTGTGTAATGGTCTTCTTGCAGGTGATTCTGCTACTCTTTTCTGCTTACAAGGGAATAGGGGTTGCAGCATTACAGCTACGGTAAGCCTTGGTCTCTCCACGGCTTATCCTCTTTGAGTGAATCCTTTAAGGATGGCGTTGGGTTGGTCAATACGGCCTTTCTGTTCCTCATGGGTTTTGGGTTGTTTGTTTTTAATGTTTAGCATTGTGGGTAAAACCCTAGCTCTTATACAGAGCTCTCCGGCTACGACCGTGAGTGTAAGACCTCGTTTGTAATTATTGTTGGGTTTATAAAATTAACAGGCTGTAAGCCTTCGCGTTTACTGTGTTTATAAGATTTACGGGCTGTAAGCCTTCGTGTAAACTTTTGTTACTGCAGTGGGTTATTAAATATTACTAGTTCTTCCCTTTTTAATAATTTTTGAGTACTTAAAGTGTTACTAGGTTTAACCCTAGTTGGCGGTGAAGGATAATAATACTGTTTTGCTAAAAATAAAAATTAAGTTAAGATGACATCTGTCACATTAGGTTAATGATGAAGTTTAAAACATTTAAGCTCGACTACCGAGCATCCTGCACTTCTATCCTTTCTTCCTGCATAGATAAGCATTTGATTTGTGAACTGAAGATTATGTGTTATTATCAGTTTATAATCTAATCTTCTTGTTAATGAGAAAATTGTAAATGTTATATAGCTTATACCCAATGATAATATAGGATTTTATATATTTTATTTATTTAATTATCTTGGTACTGTCAGTAAAATTTTCACTTATAACTTAGATATATATATTTCAAGATTTACTTACAAGATATCAAGATACTCTCTATATTAAAAATAACAAAGATTCTTATAATACTTATATAATTTACCATAGACTGTTTGTATTAACACAAGTACTTACTAAATACAAGTAATGTTCTTGCCTTTACTGCAATACTACATTCTCCTTAAGTATAACTTGTTTATCTTATAGCATAAGAAAAAAATAGCATTGTGTTGTTGTTCTTTTCTGCACAAAATGTATTTGGTTTAATTATTGTTTTTAGAAGTGTTTTTCATTATGGTTTCTGTAACCAGTTTAAAATTTGACCTCCTTAAGAATGAGGAGAAATATTTATTACTACACAGTTGATACCTTTAAAGATTATGATTAAGAACTGTTAATTACTTACAGTTCGGACAGTAAGTTCGTTTCTGATGATTATTATAGTAAAAGGAATTCTACTCTAAATTAAATAACAAGATATAATAGAATACTTTTACTATTATTATAATATTTATATTGTCTTTCTTACATTTCTGTAGCTTTTATATTAAGTTCTTAGTTTACTTTATAATATTTGGAAAATAGTGTTTATAATTGATTCTTCTGTAGTTTATTATACTATTTACCTTCTACTGTAATTAGTTTGTTTTCTTAGTTAAAATGTTTTGCTGACAACTGTGCTGTAAGTACAAATATTAACACGCTGGTATTCGATAAATAAAAGAATGTTATTTCTGTACCTTGTTCTTACCTTGAGTTAACTTCTTGAAGTAAGAGAATCTGAACACCAGGAAGGAAACGATATAATGATAGTATAAATTCTAATCTAACTTCTACTATCTTTTCCTTTACTGTAGAATTTACTGAAACAAGCAAAACACAGTAATAGAAGGTAGTTTAAATATATGAGAAAATAACATAAGCATTTGTAAG
Source organism: Pseudotsuga menziesii (assembly GCA_001517045.1). NCBI lineage: Eukaryota > Viridiplantae > Streptophyta > Pinopsida > Pinales > Pinaceae > Pseudotsuga > Pseudotsuga menziesii. Next base: position 329,234 of record LPNX010604747.1, on the reverse strand, counting down.
ACATTAGTGGTTACTGGAAGTAACTAAATAAGAACTCGGTTTATAAGGATATTACTTCACCATACCGAGGTACTGTGCTGGAGTACGGTCTGGTGATACCAGATGTGGAAAAACACAGTAACTATTAACAAATTTAACTACTGATATTCTGAGATACTAACTTTTATTGAAACTAACCAACACCTCAGACATGTAAAATAATCATAACATGCATCCATTCATACTCAGTAAACATAAAAAAATAAATGACAGAACCTGTTTAAGCTGTGGACAACAACAGCAATGGGAGGCCGTTCCTCCCTACCAACTCCTGGAGAGCGCTCAGACAGTGACTTCTTAGGACCCCCGAGCTTGCTCTGGTCTCCCTGGCTGGAACTAGGTGTAGCAATGTCAGATACCAGTCCTCAAAATCGGTATGAATCCTAAACTTATCAGCAAGTTCTCCCAGCTAAGAGCTGTAAATAAAATCAAGTTACTGCAGCAATCCACTCAGAACACTTCCTTACTGTTTTTCCCTCTTTCCTCAATGAAATTCCTGCATAACATTCACCTGAATGAATTCTCTCTGGAATAAAATCTGAGCAGCTCCAGCTCTCTTCATTGAGTACTTTTTAAAAGATTGCCTAGGTCTTTGTTGGGTTAACTGTCATTTAATGTGCCACCTGCTCTGATTCCACTTTCTTGGGGAATCATGACCCCAAATATAGGGAAGTTGCCACCTGCAACTTAGGAAGTGTTTGAGGATGCTGCCACTTGTCTTTTGCCTTTCCACCTAGTTCCATCCACCAGTTTGACCAGTAACCTCTTTTAACAGCTCTCCCATGCTATTGTCTCCATAATTTATTTATTAATAATAAAATATTCTGAATTACACTCCATTACTGTTGACTCTGCTGAGTCATCAATCCCTACTTAGGATAATGTTTAACATAATGTCTTAGAAATATAATAAAACAATTTACATGATTTTACAAAATTGGGGTATGTGACAGTATGTGGTAGAGGAAGTTACTTGCAGGGCTGTTCGAGTGTGATCTAGAGGCTACAGTAGTTCACTGTGACAATCATAGTGGCATCAGGCTATTTGAGAATCCAACGTTCCATTACCAGAGCAAACACATAGACATCAGATACCACTTCTTGAGAGATTGTGTTCAGAGGGGAACGTTCGGTTGGAGTACATACAGACAGATGAGCAGGTGGCAGACATTTTCACCTAGGCACTTTGCAGACAGAGTTTTGTGAAGTTCAGGGATAAGTTGGGGTTGCTACCGAATCCCTTCCTCATTGAGAGGGAGTGTTAAACTAGTAGCAACAAGGAAGGTCTTCCTACATGCATGTGTTCTTGCATGCATAAGACTTAAAATAGGAAACCAATTGTATTTAATTTACTTTTCCTAAGTTTACTTTGGAAAATAAATTAAAGTGATCTAAATTAACTTTAGTGAACCACTAGTTAAAGTGAAAGTGAAATTAGGGTTTTTGCATTACCACTAGTTAAAGTGAAAGTGAAATTAGGGTTTTCACTTTACCTAAAGGTATAAAAGAGAGATCAATTGGTGGAGAGAACACACACTTGTATTCTGATAGAGACAGGATACAAACAAGGAGAGAAAGTCAGACAGAGGATTTAGCCAAGAAGACGAAGGAGCGAGCAACAAGATCATCGAGCTTCGTACAGCTGGGTGGTACACTCACACAGGAAGGTGTTGAGGTTTAGCTGGGATTTGCCCAATGATTCTGTTGGGTACTGCATTCACTAGGTTTGGGTGAATTTGCAGTGATTGTAAAAGTTCCATATTTTCTCATAATAAAATCTATATCTGACTGATGCACTGGTTTTCCCATCTTGGGTTTTTCCGAGGGTTTCCATACCGAAAATAATAGTGTCAATATTGTGATGTGATGTTGTGATTTATTTCTCAATTTTATATTTCACTGCATACTGTAAAAGATATTCATGTGTGGTTATCAGTTGATATTTTGCATGCACTGTTTAGCCCTAGTTGAATATTAAAGGAAAATTTACAAATTTTGTATAGAACCAGTCAGTTTTGTACTGAACCGGTCGGTTTGGAGAAAACTGGGCGGTTTTGTTTGGAATCGGTCGGTCCAGCCTTGAAACCGACCAATTTTGTATGGAACTGTCCAAAAATGGTTTGAGTACGTGATTTGACTCAGTGAAGCTTGTAAACCGGTCCAACTGGCGGGTTTTTTCAAACCGGTTGGGTTCTGACAACATTGATCCACGTACCCAACGTACTTGTGTTTCAGAAAGTTGTGCAACATACTCATGGATCCCTTATCAAAAGGGAAGTTTGAAGGACTCAAAGACAAACTTGGATTGGTGAAAAATTCCTTCCTTGCTAAGAGGGAGTGTTGAATAATGTAGCTCAGACAAGAACTCCTGCACAAGTTCAGTGTGAACGCTCCAAAAGTAGATCGAGTTAATTCTATTTTGTAATTCACTTTATGAATAAATTGAATTCTTATATTTAGCTGTTGAGTCTAATAAAGTGTATCTATATACATTAGTGATTTAGACTAATTTCAATCATACATATCACTTAGAGATTAAGATTTTGGTAGATTATGGCTTTAGCTAAAGTATAAAGGTCGGTCAAGATCGAGAGTTTAGAACCATTTTTGTCAAACAAGGACAACAACTGGACAAGAGAAAGTAAATCCGTAGTAAGAAGATCAACCAACAGATTTGCAAGTTAAAGACCACGCAAACAACAACAGTCTATACAAATCCATACAAACAAGGTTGTAAAGCAAAACAACAATTCCTCGATTTCTATGGAGGCTTAATTTCTCTTCAACAGGCTATAATCCTCATATTTGGGGTGTCTTTGTTTACAGTGCACTTCTTTTTTATCAGTTGTGGAGGTTGGCTTGTAAGATTTGATTAAATTACTAATGAGCTACTTAAAAGGAAAAATTCATGTATATTTGTCTAATGGTTTCACGCTTTTGCTATTTACTTTCCCACTATTTGTGTGATTGTTGCTATATGAAAAAGTTATATTTTACAATTAAATAACAATCTTCTTTAGTTGAGAACTATGTTGCATGAGTTCGTGAACCCAGGGGTAGGGTTCACAAACCCGAACCGGGTTAAGTCCCCGGTTCAGGTATGGGTTCTTCATTGACGAGTGAAGAACCCAGTTCACGAGTGAAAACCCGATTCGTCGGCGGTTAAAACATGGTTCTATTGGCTAATTGGGTTCGTGGTACCTCATTCTTGGGTTCGCCATACCTCGACCTAGTTTCAATGTCGGGTTAACATTTGTTTAAGCAAATAAAAAATAATTGAAGGGGAAAGGTACCCCCCTCCCCAACCTAAACTCATATACTTACACTTACAACTAGTTCTTTCATACAAATCAAAATAGAATGATAATCTTATAACATAGAAGTGAGAAGTATGCATATGGTTAATTATTCGATCTTCACTGAAGTTTAATTGAAGCAGTTGTTGCTGCTTGCTTGTGATGTGTCACTAAAGTACACTGGATGGGTATTGTTTTAAATTTATATTTTATACTAAAAGCATATTTTTAAGCAAACCCATTTCGACCCTTAGCTTAATAAAAGGAAAATTAAGACTACTTATAGTATTTCACACTCAGATTGAAAATTTATTTCACAAATACCCTAAACAACCAAGATATCATTTATCATGTCCATTGCTCATTGTTTAGTGTTTTGAGTTTTTGAACTTTGTATTTTCTATCTAGTATTTCATGTTTGGAAATGTCATTGGCCCATTAGGAAAATTTTGATGACAGTGGAATTATAATATAACTTTGGACTTCCACTTGATATCAAATTTTATGTTCCAATGTGAATGAGAATATTGAATGAATGATGAATCATTGAATTTTGAAGGAATGTGCATGTGACATGTTTTTTACTTTTTAATTATAATTTATAAAATAGAATATATATATATATATATATATATATATATATATATATACAATACTTTGACGAACCCAAGTACCTTGTTTAAAAAAGTGGCACATTACAGTCACTGGCCAGCGTGCGATCAACATTAGGAAGTGATGACAAAGCAGTAATATGCATTTGCAGCAAAAAAAGAGACATTTTTATATTCAACAACTAAAAGAAATAGATGTTACAACTTGAAAACTTTGGAGACTAAGGTGTGCAGAGCAGGTTGGACAGTCAGGATAACCATGAAGAAGCAGTTCTAGCCAAGGTAGATCATGACTATAGCCATTGATCAACACTAAACAGGATCGAAAAACCCTCACAACTTTTAAAACACTGACTATAACCAGGGGTTGTTCACTGGTGAACACTAAGGAGTGTTAAGACATCCACCAGGTTTCCGTTCTTGCTGTGGTTAGCACCACCCAAATGGCATGTTAAAAAAACATGATGCTAGGTGCAAGTCCTAAGAGAATTTGGTGGGATAAGTACTCCTTAGAGAAGGAAGTCTTTGTTATCCAATGTATCTCCATAGGACATGTTTATGGAAAGTTGGAAACACATCCATAAAAACACACTTTAGACTGGAAAGAAATGGGTAGGAGCACATGTTGCCTCCAATTGACCCCATCATTTCCTCTAATACCACTTACATTTGGAGGCTTCCCTAATATCTATTCTTCAAGAAAAAATTTCATATGTAGATAACTGCATCATGATTTTTACCATTTGAGAGAAAATGTTATTGCTTCAATTCACACCTTACATAAATACATATCAATTTGTGGGTGGGTGTATCTTAAATATAAGTTTTTCCTTTCAATTGACGTGGAAGTTAATCAAAACGTTTTGAATAATACTTACATATTGTTACCAGAAGAGCCCATAGAACTCTGCATAGGAACTAATAAAAAACAGTGGAAACCAATAATATTTTCTAGAAACAGGGTCGTATTAGACCCATGTAACTTGTGATATATAGAAGAGATAAAACACTGAAAAAACAAGATACCAACTACTTCGAGACAAAGGTTTAAGATAGGAAATGACCAATGTAAATAGAAAGGTCATTAAATACTCTCTTTATGTTTAAGATATTTCATAATACGATACCAACTACATATTTACAACTACCAACTACTTCAACCAATGTAAATATTTATGTTTTAAATTTAATATAGCTTGTAATATTATATAGATAATAAATAATAACAATTTTTAAAGATTTGTATAATAGATCTTCTAAGGTTGAGATGATGGAATGAAGGGTAATTACATGGAGTCACTAGTGCATGCAATTAAATAGTATAATGTTGTGTTATTTTTAATATGGTATTATGTAATACTATAATATAGGTTTGTAATAATATAAAAATTATATATTGTAAATATTTATATATTATAAGTTTTTAATACACATTTTAATGATCAAACAAAATGGGTATGGGGATATTGGTCAATGTAACGTAGTGAGGACTTAGTTCATGTGAATTGAGTCTATATTTTGAGTGTACAGGTTGACAACAATATTGCACTTAGAGAAGAGGCTTGATTCCAGTGAACACATCCACCAACATCTGGAGTTGTAGGGACCTCACTGGATGTCTCTAGTTGTGCACATCGTGAATCAAGTGGGTGGTGACGTCAGATGCAAAATTTACCTCGCCAACTTAATAGGCTTAGGGGGATTAACTTAATAGTGATAAGGAGAGATCATCACTGCATTATACGTATCGTATTCTGTGAGGTCAGGACTGTAAGAGGTCGAGGAACCGAAATATTTACCTGAAACTCTGAGATGGGGTCGGGCCTCTACCTTTACTACATATGGATATGAGACTGGTTCTGGGTCAGCACCCTAGTTTAATTACAATTGAGTCTTTTATTGGTTAAAATATTGTTATTGGTGCTTCCACTGGTTCAATTATTATTGGATCAGCTACTACGACGTTTAATTAAGGAACTGAGCCTGGTGAAGCTAGTTCAACGGTCACAGATCATGATAGTTATATTGAAGTTAGAAAAGCACCTCAGTATGGGACTTGGGACTCTTACACTGAAGGATCAACAACTAGCTATGTTGATACGGTACTAGTTCTAGTACCTAATTCGTAATTATAGGAACCTAATTTTCCTTTGGCACGGGCTTAACGGTTTACTTCAATGGTGCAGTAGGGATAAACATGGTAAGGAGCAAATTCGTTCAATTTATTTGTTGGATCTCTGAAGATCGAGGTGCATGGCACCAATATTACTAATAGAAGGTAGACAATTTACAAAATTTACTAAATTGTAACACTGCATTGTCACAATTGCAATTTTCCATGACACAATTAAAAATGACTAACATAAATAACTAATTCATTTTCTTCTAGTTAGTCATTTTTTACGCCGTGACTAAATTAGTCGTTTATGTTAGTTGTTTTTAACTCAGTCACTTATTATCTAGTCATATTTTTTAACTGGTGACTAAATTAGTCATTAATTTTAGTCGTTTATAGTTGGGTCAATCAAAATTGCTCATATTTAGTAGTAAATCACTTGAAAAACCTGTGGTGACTAGAATTTTTAGTCACGTAGTAGCTAATTCCTCATTTTGTACTAGTGTGCGTGCACGTGAATTTAGGTTATTCGTATGATTCTGTGCATTGGATAGCGAGAGCAGGACTGTGCCGAAAGTGGCTAGCTAGGACAAAACCCATCTATCCACTTGTCAAAGGACCAGGTAGGCCACGCTTCTCCATTACATAGAGTTCATAAGATGGTTGAGTAGAGGGGTTTTCTGACCAAAACCTGGGATATGAGAAAATCAAAGAATTCTTTGAAGATAGGGATTCTGATATTTTCGACACTATCCTATTGAATGGACCCATAGAAACTGTAAAAGACAAACTGAAGCTACTTAGGGACCAGGGAACTGATGTGCATGGTGTCTATAGGTATTTCCTCCACCTTTTCTCCACTGACCAAACCCTTAATTTCCCCGATTTCATCGACTCGTGCGTCGCTAGTTACTCTCCTTCCAAGAAGGTAATCATGGACGTCTCTAGGTCTAAAATCCTTTTCCCAGTCAGCCCCCTCATCATTAAGAACACATTCTCTGTTCCTGAAGAATTGAGTCAGAAATATAGAGAGTACAGTGAAGAAAGCGTTGTCTAGAATTTTAGAGAGGCAGTTGTGGAAATAAAAGAGGAATTCTTTAAAACCTGTTTCAAACCTGATACCTAGCTAAAACATTACCCGTGCCCTATAGATGCTGAGGAATTCAATGAGGAAACACAGTGCATCAGGACCCTCCTGAGTCAGTTTTTAGGGATGGATACCGAAAAATATGTCATAGAGTCCATGATGATTTTATTGTTCACCCTGAGCACCTGCCCAGTCGACTCAGAGGATCCTATCCAGTCAATCCAAGTTTCTTTCCTCAAGTTTGACGAATTTCTAGTCGAGAACTTTCACTCTCAGCTAGTAGATTTCCCTAAGACTAGAACCTTTAGATTTCGGTCCTACTTGTTGAGAATGTTTCTATCTTTCAACAACGAGATCCTTTAACTTCCAGAAATGTTGATCACAGAGGAGATCAACAATTATTACACCCAGTTCATGAATTTTTTTTATGACAGGAGTATATGGTGCCTTCTTCCAGAAATAACTACCCACAGTGATACCTGAGATGAACGAAACCCTGCAATCCTACCCGGACAAGAGGATTGGAAATTGGTTCTTGTCATAGAAAAGTACAATAACCAGGTTATATAAATTTGTCTACCAACCTTACGGACTCCATGTATTTTTGACTCTCAGGGTTTTCTCTTTAGAGATGATCAGACAGAGGTTGATAATGGAAAATGAACACTTCCTGAGTTTCAGGAAATCTTCGAATATTAATTTTCCTTGGTCCAGAGGCCCATTTGTCATAAAAAACAAGGTTTTCCTCCAACTGATAGAAATTCTGATAAGAGGGATGGGGTTCCCTATTGAGGCTTCCATCAATTATGATCCCCATCACATTATATCAAACAGAAGGCAAGCCAACAAAAATAATCCCTTTGAGAACCATGAGGTGGAAACATTGCTTGAGGCTGAAAATTGGTCAGACTAACCCCAAAAGAAGCAAGGAGATGATGATATGGAGGAGGACCCCAGTTCTCCACCATAGGGAAACAAATCACCTCCACCTGGCACTTCCAGCCTGGGCCCAGTAGCAGAAAATGTTACACATTTGGCTAGTGTCTCTGAGAATTCGAAGAAGAGGGACTTCTCTGATTCCATGGACACAGAGGAGGAGGACACAACCAACACACCAAAGAAACAAAAGTTGGATGATGTAGGGAAGTTGGTTCAGGTAGCTGGTGGGAAAGGTAAGAAGAAGCAATTAAAGGTCAAAGGCCTTGCCTTTGAGGTTCAAGAATATGAATTTTCCTAGACACCTGAAGGATCAACAAAAAGATATAAGTCCAAGACAGAACTATTGGACAAATACAAGGAGAATAAGGACATCACCATGAATGAATCTCTCAAATTGTCTGTAGAGGTAAGGAAGGTGTCACATGCCCCAATTTGCAAAAACAATTTAATGTTATTTGAGGAACATTGTGTTATATTTTATGTTAAGTTTGTAATTGATGACCCAGTGGGGTCAAGAATAATTAATGTAATTCATAATATTTTATTTATAAATAAATAAATGATGAGACAACAGCTTAGGGAAGCTGTTAAAAGAGCGTTTACTGGTTAATTGGTGGAGGATACTGGGTGGAGAGTAAACTGGCAAGTGGCAACATCCTCAAACCACTTCCAACTGTTGAAGGTGGCAACTTCCCTATATTTGTGGTCATGATTCCCCCAGAAAGTGGAATAAGAGCAGGTGGCTCATTAAATGAAAACTGACCCAGAAGACCTAGGTATCTCTATAAAATTTCCCATTGAAGACAGCTGAGGCTGCTCATTTTTCTGGAGGTGATCATTCAGGGTGAATGAATTTACTCAAGAGAAATTCAATGGAGGAGATTACTAAAGTGAGTTTAAGGGGTTAACTATTGAGACTGAACTTATTGCATTTTTTAGGCTGAAGTTCATACTGCTTTGAGTAGATTTTAATTACTGAGGTAATTGGACGAGTCAGGTGACAGAGGTCTTAAAGTTATATTCTCTGCCCAGTTCTCTGCCAAGAATACCAGGAACAAGCTCGAGGGTCCTGAGGAAGCATTGTTTGAGTGCTCTCTAGGAGTTTGGTTGGGAGGAACAACCTCCTTAAGTTATTGTCGTCTTATCATTGACATGTTCTATTTGTCGGTTTGGAGAAAACCGGGCGGTTTTGTTTGGAACCGGTTGGTCCAGCCTTGAAACCGACCAATTTTGTATGGAACCGTCCAAAAATGGTTTGAGTACGTGATTTGACTCAGTGAAGCTTGTAAACCGGTCCAACTGGTGGGTTTTTTCAAACCGGTTGGGTTCTGACAACATTGATCCACGTACCCAACGTACTTGTGTTCCAGAAAGTTGTGCAACATACTCATGGATCCCTTATCAAAAGGGAAGTTTGAAGGACTCAAAGACAAACTTGGATTGGTGAAAAATTCCTTCCTTACTAAGAGGGAGTGTTGAAGAATGTAGCTCAGATAGGAACTCCTGCACAAGTTCAGTGTGAACACTTCAAAAGTAGATCGAGTTAATTCTATTTTGTAATTCACTTTATGAATAAATTGAATTCTTATATTTAGTTGTTGAGTCTAATAAAGTGTATTTGTATACATTTGTGATTTAGACTAATTTCAATCACACATATCACTTAGAGATTAGGATTTTGGTAGATTGTGGCTTTAGCTAAAGTATAAAGGTCGGTCAAGATCGAGAGTTTAGAACCATTTTTGTCAAACAAGGACAACAACTGGACAAGAGAAAGTAAATCCGTAGTAAGAAGATCAACCAGTATATTTGCAAGTTAAAGACCACACAAACAACAACAGTCTATACAGATCCATACAAACAAGGTTGTAAAGCAAAACAACAATTCCTCGATTTTTATGCAGGCTTAATTTCTCTTCAATAGGCTATAATCCTCATATTTGGGGTGTCTTTGTTTACAGTGCACTTATTTTTTATTAGTTGTGGAGGTTGCCTTGTAAGATTTGATTAAATTACTAATGAGCTACTTTAAAGGAAAAATTCATGTATATTTGTCTAATGGTTTCACGCTTTTGCTATTTACTTTCCCACTATTTGTGTGATTGTTGCTATATGAAAAAGTTATATTTTACAATTAAATAACAATCTTCTTTAGTTGAGAACTATGTTGCATGAGTTCGTGAACCCAGGGGTAGGATTCACAAACCCAAACCGAGTTACGTCCCCGGTTCAGGTATGGGTTCTTCATTGATGAGTGAAGAACCCAGTTCACGAGTGAAAACCCGATTCGTCGGCGGTTAAAACATGGTTCTATTGGCTAATTGGGTTTGTGGTACCTCATTCCTGGGTTCGCCATACCTCGACCTAGTTTCAATGTCGGGTTAACATTTGTTTAAGCAAATAAAAAATAATTGAAGGGGAAAGGTACCCCCCTCCCCAACCTAAACTCATATACTTACACTTACAACTAGTTCTTTCATACAAATCAAAATAGAATGATAATCTTATAACATAGAAGTGAGAAGTATGCATATGGTTAATTATTCGATCTTCACTGAAGTTTAATTGAAGCAGTTGTTGCTGCTTGCTTGTGATGTGTCACTAAAGTACACTGGATAGGTATTGTTTTAAATTTATATTTTATACTAAAAGCATATTTTTAAGCAAACCCATTTCAACCCTTAGCTTAATAAAAGGAAAATTAAGACTACTTATGGTATTTCACATTCAGATTGAAAATTTATTTCACAAATACCCTAAACAACCAAGATATCATTTATCTTGTCCATTGTTCATTGTTTAGTGTTTTGAGTTTTTGAACTTTGTATTTTCTATCTAGTATTTCATGTTTGGAAATGTCATTGGCCCATTAGGCAAATTTTGATGACAATGGAATTATAATATAACTTTGGACTTCCACTTGATATCAAATTTTATGTTCCAATGTGAATGAGAATATTGAATGAATGATGAATCATTGAATTTTGAAGGAATGTGCATGTGACATGTTTTTTACTTTTTAATTATAATTTATAAAATAGAATATATATATATATATATATATATACAATACTTTGACGAACCCAAGTACCCTGTTTAAAAAAGTTGCGTCCCCGTCCCCACACCCATCCATGCACCCACATTTCCTAGCAACTTAGGTTGAGAACATTAGGAACTATGTGGTACCAATGACCACAAAAGTAAGTCAATGGAACTATGTGGTACCATGGTGTCAATACAAAGTGGGAGCACTAAGGCAACTCCTACCAGCGTAGATCCAAATCCTAGGCTCTATCAAGCGCTGAGAGGGATCAAATATCTCAAGGTGCAAGCCTCTTCTTAGGTATTGTACTCAATGAGCTATCAACTTTGGTGTGTCCTATATAGTAGCCATTGATTTGATTCAAAGCAAAAGACACATCTTTTTATTTAAGGTCTACGTATAATATTTTTATTATTAATATTTAATATTATTTATGGCCGCCATATAATATTTATTATTATTTTTTTAGTTTGTTAGGAATGAACATTACAACACCTCCCCATACATGGTTTTAAAACCATATGCAAGGCCTTCCTAAAACCATGGGTTGTGTAGGAGGCCTTGCATATGGTCTTAAAATCATTTGCAAGGCCCTCCTAAACCATGTACAATAAAACCATGGGTTGTTTAGGAGGCCTTGCACATGGTTTTAAAACCATGTGCAAGGCCCTTCTAAACCATGTACAATAAAACCATGAGTTGTTTAGAAGCCCTTGCACATGGTTTTAAAACCATGTTAAAACCATGTGTAAGGCTAACATTTTTTTTGCGGATAATTCAATTTTAGGTTTTTTTCAGGGCGACATTTATTTTGGCCTATAATTAAAATTTTATTTTTTATTAATAAAAATAACGTTACATAACATTATGTAATGTTACAAGATCTCCCCCATACTGGGCTGTAGAGCGCTCTCGGCACAATAAAAAGCAAGAAGCAATACTCTAACCTAAACCAACGTAGATCCAAATCCTAGGTTCTATCAAGCGCCGAGAGAGATCCAATTTCTCGAAAGCAAACCTCTTTTTGCACCTCGGGAGATTGGAGGTTATAGTTTTTTTTGTCATATATTTTAATTAAATAATTTTTTTGTTATATGATTTTAATGAAAATATAAATAAGAAAATCAAAATTTATTATTATTATTTTTTATTTATAAATAAAAGAGAATAATTTTTTTTCTTAAAAAAATATTTATTATATATATTTAAACGCTTATATATATATATATTTAATAAACACATAAGGTTACTTATTTAGATTACATTGTAATTTTTGAACGGTGAATAAGAGAGAACAAAGTTTGAACATTAAAAATTATGTACAAAGAGAAAGATAGATTGATTATTTTAAAAAATTAATTGATTTTAATGGAAATTCCAATACTATTACATTTTATGTCGTTATAATCCATTATATAGATGCATGAACGAACTTTATTTTAAAGAATAAAGATTTGATAAGATGATATATTTTAATTATAAAAAAAATGTATGTGAGGTCAAAACATTATAAATAAATTAATAACATCATCACCAACTTTATAAGAAACAACAAGATAAGAATGATTACACTTCAGAAATGTGTATTGATCCCTATGATAAATCAAAACCAAAATCTTATTATTTGGAACTTTGACATAAGAAATAGAAAAATTGAAACCGTAATTTCAAGTTTCAACGACGTCTACGACCTGTCATAATTCCAACTTGTTCAACATGTCACTTCAGTTCAGATATCGGACGGGTAGCCAACATTTGCCATTTAACGTTGCTTTTGCTTTTGGAGTATAATGACGATTTTACTATTGTTAGTGGGGTGGCCACTGTAGAAGAAACCAGGAAAATTATAGCAGCAATGACGTGGCACCCATCGTTTTTATGTCTAGATTTGTAGCAATAATAATAATAATAACTCCAACTCCTCCGCTCTGGCCATCTTAGATCCTCATGCTACCGTCGTCTCGCAACGCAGAGGGTGATATAATAGCAGAGGAGGTGACTTAGGAATTTAGGAATTATGAGAAATTTTTGGGAGGATTTAGGAATTTTCTTTTTGTTCGATTTATGTTGATAATGTCGATAGCAGGTAACCTGGCAGTTTCAGACACGGGGATGATCAGCGAGCTGAGTGTGCTACTCGGATAATGCAAATGGCGCCCTGCATTACTTACGTACAAGGATTGGATAATAAACCTACTAAAGCTTGCTGTGATTCCCTTCTTCAAGTCACCTCCCATGCTCCCGAATGTCTCTGCCTTCTCATCATGGATGGTTTTGACATTTCAGGAGGGATCAGTATCAATCAAACCCTGGCTCTGCAGATGTCGCTACTTTGTAAAGTGCCTGCTTCACGTGGAGGGGAGGAGGACGCGGTGGAGGGGGACGGGAGGTGCAGGCGGCTGCGCAGGGGGGAGGACGCAGTGAAGGAGGAGGGGAGGTGTGGGAGGAGGATGAGGGGTGCGGCGTGGGAGGAGCATGGGGTGCACTCTGAGGAGAGCTGCCAGTGGAGATGGAGCTGTGAAGGAGGGGAGGCAGATTTGGATTTGCATCTGAGGAGGTCTGTAGAGCTATTAATAGATCATCTGATCAGATTTCTCGTTTGGAATAACTGCTTCATCAGATTCCTGGTTCCCTAATAGCTGTTTGAGAATATATATATTTTTTTTCTATAATATTTTTGTTGTTTTGGTGTATTGATAGAGTGTATTTTTTGTCTTGAGTGACAAGATCTCCTCCATAATATTCACTTTCACTATTATTTTTTGCCGACATGTTAGTAACCTTACATCACGTGACAAGATCTCCCCCATAATATTCACTTTCACTATTATTTTTTGCCGACATGTTAGTAATGTTACATCACGTGACAAGATCTCCCCCATACTGGGCTGTAAAGCGCCTCTCGGCGCAAAAACAAAAAGAGCTAACTCCACAAATGGAGAGTTGATCTAGAAGAAAAATGTACAAACAGAGTCGATCCAAAGGAGAGATATATAAAGACAGTGGATTTGGAATCTATGATACAGAAATGGTGAATCTGTCATGGAGCATTGGAAGCATCTCTCCTACCATCCAAGGCCGAGTGAAGGAATCTCAAAAGAGTCATTTATCTAGAGAAAGAACTGGAAGAGGAGTTGTCATGTGTAGTGTGTTGCTGCCTAGAGTAGGGATCTTGTTGATGTGTCTTGGATGAAGCCATTCAGCTACATGGATGAGGTCCAGACTAGCCACATCACTGGTGTTAGGCGAAAGTGAAGGTGGCCCTATGTGTCCTAACTAATCTACAATCAGAGGCAACACTGACATCTGTTTATATCTTTGTGTCCCTAGAGAAATGGAGCACCGAAAAGAAGAAAGTGATCCACTGAGTGAAGGTTGGTCCCGATTGCAAGTGCCGCTGGATGATGGAGCAAAGTTGAAGGGCCTCCTGCAAGTATAAGGCCAGACATCTCTGATCGAGATACCCAATGAAACTAGTCAGAGTCTAGAGCTCCATGAGAAGAAGATCCCTAAAAAGATAGTGGAACTACCCGCGAATCTCGTAGTAGATAGGGCACCGAAAGATGAAGTGCTCTTCAGTCTCAACATCTTGAAGGTGACATACTTAGTAGATAATGTATGATCGATTGATCTGGTGTTCTGTCTCCAGCCTGAGATGATGAGAACCCACGCTAAACTTACTGAAAGGAATACGAAGAGAATATACCCAATGGTGGAATGTGTAATGGAGTTAATCAATGAGACCATCCCTCAAATCCATGAAGTGTGCAACATAAAAGGCCATCTTTGGGAGAACCTGCCCAAAGGGTTGATCCAAGTGACCTGCATAAACTGTTCGGGTGATTCTATTCACCTCAATCCTGGTAGTTAAAAGGTGGCTAAGCGTGTCCACAGAGTACCTAAATGAAGGAAGTCGATCCATCGCAACACCAACAAACACCATAAGATCCGCAACCCCCACATACCAACACCTAGTGCGGCCTGAAGGACTAGTGGAGGCAATAGATACTAATGAGAGATAGGCCAAATACGAGTATCGACCTCATCACTTCGTTGAGTGGCAAGTACACTCGTGTTTCAAGGGGTGAGATCGGGGTAGAAATTTTCTTGTAACACCCATAATTCCGTTAACATAGGCTAATAAAGCAGTACTTAAACTGATTGAAAACTGCATATTTAAGAATTTTATTGAAGCGGTACAGGAGGCATTTATAATGAATCTGTTCTTAGATTCTTACTTCTGAATCCAATCCATGGAAAACTTTTTGACTTCTTTGAAATACCAGCCAATACAGAGTGGCACTGGCCCTAAAAGAGTTAAAACAACAAAAACCTAAAGAAGCGATATCACATAGAGCAGAGCAGTGAAACCCTTGCAGTTTTCCCTCTGTGTTGTGCTAAGCTTTTTCACAGTAAGCCTAGTATATATATTCGCAGTGCCCTTCCCATGCATATATACAAATGTTGAAATGACATTAAGGTTCATCTTGATATTTTAAGATTTTTGAAAATGAATAGAACTGAGTGATTGACCTGTGGATCTCTGGTGCGTACAATCTGGGCCCCTGAAAACTTATGAGTGAGGCGTATCATGAAGCATCCGAGAGCCTCGTCACAGTGAAAAGTGCCATTGTGTGTACCAATCCTTTTCGGGGTTTTCCCCGTCTCTTCTTTGGAAATATCGACGGCATTCACCAAAGAAGCCATTGTCGAATAATGCTTTACTGAATAAGCACTTTTCAGAGTGAAACTCCGAGATGAGACTGCAAATATTGTTGTTAGATTTACTCGTGAAGCGGGCAAAGAGAGCAACTTCGTGCAGCAAGAGAACATTGATATCTCTTGGTGAGCTTTGCCGTGTATATTACAATCAGCTCTGTAATAAGGGGAGTGGGCTCCGCGTTAAGTGCCAGAACCCATATTTATCGACTTCGTCAACAATAATATTTTCAAATTTTTCATTCATTTATTTCTTTCCTTCTTTTATAGTGAATCCGTGTTCGTTAATGGTTTACAAAAACATGTAACGTTAAATAAGAGTTTTTTTTCACATAAAAAAATTATAAACTTTTACTATAGAAAAAATTAAAATAAATAAATAAAATATGTTTTTGATGTTTTCATATAAACTTATAATGCACCTCAACATTTCATAACATTTTCTAAGTAAAAACATGTAACCTTAAATAAAGTTTTTTTTTCACATTAAAAAATTATAAACTTTTACTATATAAAAAATTAAAAAAATAAAATATGTTTTTGATGTTTTCATACCGGTGTAGATCCAAATCCTAGACTCTATCAAGCATCGAGAGGGATCAAATCTCTCAGGTGCAAACCTCTTCTTAGGTATCCATTGATTTGATTCAAACCAAAAGACACATCTTTTTATTTAAGGTCCACATATAATATTTTTATTATTAATATTTAATATTATTTATGGCTGACATATAATATTTTTTATTATTTTTTATTTTGTTAGGAACAAACATTACAACATTTCTCCATACATGGTTTTAAACCCACATGCAAAGCCCTCCTACAACCATGGGTTGTTTAGGAGGCCTTGCACATGGTCTTAAAACCATTTGCAAGGTCCTCCTAAACCATGTACAATAAAACCATGGGTTGTTTAGGAGGCCTTGCACATGGTTTTAAAACCATGTGCAAGGCCCTCCTAAACCATGTACAATAAAACCATGGGTTGCACATGCAAGGCCAACATTTTTTTGAGGATAATTCAATTTGTTATTTTTATTATTTTGTTAGGTAGAAACATTACAACATCTCCCCCATATTGTGTTTTTTTCATGACCCACATTTTTTTTACGGATAATTAAATATTTACTTTTTTATTATTTTGTTAGGTAGGATGATTACAACATCTCCCCCATATTAGATTGTTTTTTGGCCAACATTTATTTTGTCCTATAATTAAACAAATTATTTTTTATTAATAAAAATAACGTTACAAGATCTCCCCCATACTGAGTTGTAGAGCGCGCCTCTCGACGCAATAAACTTATGATGCATCTCTATTACATTTCATAACATTTTGTAAGTAAATCTTAAAAGTATCATTTTATCTAAAAGTATCCCATACTTTAAACAACTACATATAAATTCATCCATAATTTAAGTCTTTTGAAACAAAACATTACAATTACATATTCAATGTGCTATTTTTAAAAAGATTGCACAAAATAAACTCTATTATTCTATCAGTAACTTTTTAACGAATTTCAAAGTTATGTTATGCTGTTTAGTTATGTCATGTCCTGTACACGAGTTTTCAAGTCTAAAAAAAGGCTTTAATTATCCGTAATAACATTTAAAAACATGTAAAAAACCATTTATAATGGAATTTTTATGTTAAGATATATACCAAGTACTTTTTTGCATTTGAGCTCCAACATTTGCAAGTCTATCAGCCAAAACATTTATTTCCATGTATATATGTTTTATATAAACTTTATCCAGTTGTTTAATAAGTCTATGCACCTCTTTCAACAAGGAGCCAACTTAATTTTATGAATCTTGTTATGTCCAACAATCCACTTAATGATGACTGGAGAGTCTCCAAAAATCTGCAAGTTTTTAACCTCATTCTCCACTACCATATGCAAAATAAGCCTTAGAGCACTTTATTTTGCATATTTCTTAGTTCCTTCTCCCATGCCTGCTTTGAAACTTAACCAATGATTGTCACAAAGATATATATATCCCCCTGCTCCACAAGTCCTATGCTCCCCTTTTCTCACTCCATCAAAGTACCCCTAAGGTCTACACCGATCAACTTCTTCTTCTGTCACCATTCTAGTTTTGATTTTTATATTTTCTTGTGTGAAATATCTCATAACCCTCAAACTTTAAAAAGTACTTGAATCGGCATAATGAATTTATCCTCAAAACAACATAAATTTCTAGCATTCCATATACTCCAAGTAACAATCAATGGAAGAGATCTATAGTCAAAGGTTTGACTCTGGGTTGGTCAAATTTCTTCGCTATCGGTGGTATGTCAAACTTAGTGTTAGACTGTCGACTGAGTTCAGCGAAGATTTCCTCAACTGAAGGGTAGAAGTCGAGAGCTTTAGCATTTCCTCTAGCCCCTTGTAAATACCAGACCGATGTATGGTCTAATGCAAGTTAATGTGTGCGGTTGGTGGTAGACATCTTCTAATATTTTGAGGTACCCTCCATCTAGCAGATTTAATTTTTAGTTCTTGAAACCAAGTGTCCAACCAAATTTTGGTCGTTTGTGCTCTTAGTCGACAACTTGTCGTTGCAAAAGACTTAAAATTCCACATTGCTATTTTTTTTGGCTCATTGAACTCCTAATCTCCAACTAGTAGAAGATGGTACATTGCAATCCAAATTATTAATGAAGGATATTTGATTGGGGTGCCTTCCTCCTAGCACTTAGTGCATGTGTGCTTGATTATTTATGTTAGATGTTCTACCCATCAATAGAGTTTGACTTTTATGGACACGTTCTACACTACTTCTAACATGTCAAGCTTCAGGTCATAACCTCTTCATGTGCTTGTTAAACTTGCAGAAATAATCTTCGTAGCTATCTTGGGTGTGTTGTATTGGATTTGACTTATTAGTAGATCCCTTGAGTTCTTTCATGTCGTTGTTTCTGTCAGTTCTTCCACTGGGCATGGGTTTAACCTAACATGTATCGATTCTCCTTTGTTCAACAATCCAGTGAGCTGGTAGATCATATCACCAAAGATTTCGACAAGTGTATCGAAATAAAACTTACCATTATGATATCTGCTAACAATGAACTGTGCAATTATTTCTTTTGTTCCGACAAAGTTGTCCATCAAAGGTGCATTCATATAGTTGAGGATTGTACTTGCGCTTAATTTTTTAGCTTCCTCCGTCAGTTTTCCATTTTTGCATGCACATTCCTTGATTTCCTTCCATATTCTTGTCCATGATGTTTCCACTACTTTTGCATGGCGAATGTTACGCATTCATTCCACCAATGGAGTGCTAGCTTTTTCTAGTTGTTTGATCTTGTCTGTCACGAAGCTTGTGGTTGTCTTCTTGGGTGTCATTATGTCGATTGAATTCTCTGGTTCACAAAGGGGTAAATTGGTCTCAAGAGTTTAGTTTCTCTGATTTTCTAAATCTTCGCAAAATGATGTCCGAGTCTCGTGTGGTGTGGTATTTATAGCAAAATTATTCGGAACGGGTGAAAGTGCAGTGGGTGGTAGTATTAATTGTTGTATTAATGGTAGATTTGACTGTGAAGGGCGGTATGTTGACACTTCTTTCGAAAGATGTGAGTTATTGCGCTCCATATGTCGATGTTTATTATTACTTGATTGGACCGTTGGCTCCTCTTTATGTCGACGTGTGTCGATATCGTGGTGATGTCGGTGGAATGGTCAATATTCGTCGTGTCTATTATGTCGGTGGTTATATCTTTCAAACTGTAATCGGTTGCTTCATGCCTAAGGGTTCATCCATGATCCTGTCATAGTGATTTGTTGTTGTGTTTTTCTTGTGCATGTGTTAGGGTTTTTATAGTATTTATTTTATTTTATTTTTTCGATCTGTTTTATAGTTACTCAACCATTTTTCTCTTCTTCTTGTTTTTCTTCTCTCTCTCTCTCTCTCTCTCTCTCTGCTTCGTAGCATTTTAGTCGGGCATCATTAACAAGTTTCCAATATATTGCCTTGTAACGTTTTCAATCGGACTAATCCGTTAGCATTGATTTCTTTGACAATGTATGGGCCCATCCATCCAGTATGTAGCTTCTTGGGTTTCCCTTTTACTCGACTGTTGTATAATAACGCAAGGTCTCCAACTGACATGTTTTTATTTTTAATATTTTGATCATGCCAACCTTTTTGCTGTCGTTTTTTTATCTCTTAGTGTTGCATTGCAATCAATCGATGTTCTTCTAGATTAGATAATTATGTTAATCATTCTCTTCTAGCATCTTCGACATCAATGTTCAATATGTCGGTAAATCGAAAGTGTAAAAGAACGACTTACAAAAACATGTAACCTTAAAAAAGAGCTTTTTCACATAAAAAAATATAAAATTTTATTTATAAAAAATAAAAAATAAAATATGTTTTTGATGTTTTCATATAAACTTATGATGCATCTCCATTACATTTCATAACATTTTCTAAAGTAAGTCTTAATAGTATCCTTTTATCTAAAAGTATCCCATACTTTAAACAACTACTTATAAATTCATCCATAATTTAAGTCTTTTGAAACAAAACATTACAATTACATATTCAATGTGCTCTCTTTAAAAGGATTGCGCAAAATAAACTGTAGTATTCTATCATGATCTTTTTAACAAATTTCAACGTTATGTTATGCACTTTAGTTATGTCATGCACACGAGTTTTCAAGTCTAAAAAAAGTCTTTAATTATCGTAATAACATTTAAAAACATGTAAAAAACCATTTATAATGGAATTTTTATGTTCAGATATATACCAAGTACTTTTCTGCATTTGAGCTCCAACATTTGCAAGTTCATCAGCGAAAACATTTATTTCCATGTATATATGCTTTATATCGACTTTATCCAGTTGTTTAATAAATCTATGCACCTCTTTCAGCAAGGAGCCAACTGAATTTTATGAATCCTGTAATGTCCAATGATCCAGTTGATGATGACTAGAGAGTCTCCAAAAATCTGCAAGTTTTTAACCTCATTCTCCATTGCCATATGCAAAAGAAGCCTGATAGCACTTTATTTTGCATAATTCTTATTTCCTTCTCCCATGCCTACTTTGAAACTTAACCAATGATTGTCACAAAGATATATATATCCCCCTGCTCCACAAGTCCTATGCTCCCCTTTTCTCACTCCATCAAAGTACCCCTAAGGTCTAGACCGATCAACTTCTTCTTCTATCACCATTCTAGTTTTGATTTTTATATTTTCTTGTGTGAAATATCTCAAAACCCTCAAAATTTAAAAGTACTTTGAATTGGCATAATGAATTTATCCTCAAAACAACATAAATTTCTAGCATTCGATATACTCCAAGTAACAATCAATGCAAGAGATCTAGAGTCAGAGGTTCGACTCTGGGTTGGTCAAAATTCTTCACTATCGGTGGTATGTTAAACTTAGTGTTAGACTGTCGACTGAGTTCAGCGAAGATTTCCTTGACTGAAGGGTAGAACTTGAGAGCTTTAGCATTTCCTCTAGCCCCTTGTAAATACTAGACCGATGTATGGTCTAATGCAAGTTGAATGTGTGCAATTTGTGGTAGACATCTTCTGATATTTTGAGGTACCCCCCATCTAGCAGATTTAATTTTTAGTTCTTGAAACCAAGTGTCCAACCAAATTTTGGTTGTTTGTGCTCCTAGTCGACAACTTGTCGTTGCAAAAGACTTAAAATTCCACATTGCTATTCTTTTTTGCTCATTGAACTCCTGATCTTTGAATGGTAGAAGATGGTACATTACAATCCAAATTATTAATGAAGGATATTTGATTGGGGTGCCTTCCTCCTAGCACTTAGTGCATGTGTGCTTGATTATGCATGTTATATGTTTTGCCCACCGATAGAGTTTGCCTTTTGTCGACACATTCTGCACTACTTCTAACATGTCAAGCTTCAAGTCATAACCTCTTCATGTGCTTGTTAATCTTCGTAGCTATCTTGGGTGTGTTGTATTGGATTTGACTTATTATTAGGCCCCTTGAGTTATTTACTGTCGTTGTTCCTGGCAGGTTTTCCACTGGGCATGGGTTTAACCTAACATGTATCAATTCTCCTTTGTTCGACAATCCAGTGAGCTTGTAGATCATATCACCAGAGATTTTGACAGGTGTGTCAAAATAAAACTTCCCATTATGATATCTGCTAACAATGAATTGTGCAATTATTTCTTTTCTTCCAACAAAGTTGTCCATCAAAGGTGCATTCATATAGCTGAGGATTGTACTTGCGCTTAATTTTTGAGCTTCCTCTGTCAGTTTTCCATTTTTGCATGCACATTCCTTGATTCCCTTCCATAATCTTGTCCATGATGTTTCCACTACTTTTGCATGGCGAATGTTAGGCAGTCATTCCACCAATAGAGTGCTAGCTTTTTCTAGTTGTTTGATCTTGTTTGTCACAGAGCTTGTGGTTGTCTTCTTGGGTGTCATTATGTCGGTTGAGTTCTTTGGTTCGCAAAGGGGTAAATTGGTCTAAAGAGTTTGGTTTCTCTGGTTTTCTAAATCTTCGCAGAATGATGTTTGAGTCTCGTGTGGTGTGGTATTTATAGTGGAATTATTCAGAGCGAGCGGGAGTGCAGTGGGTGGTAGTATTAAATGTTGTATTAATAGTGGATTTGACTGTGAAGGATGGTCTGTCGACACTTATTTCAAAACATGTCGGTTATTGCACTCCATATGTTGATGTTTATTATTACTTGATTGGACCGTTGGCTCCTCTTTATGTCGACGTGTGTCGATATCGTGGTGATGTCGGTGGAATGGTTGATATTCATCGTGTCTACTATGTCGGTGGTTATCTTTCAAACTGTAATCGGTTGCTTCATGCCTAAGGGTTCATCCATGATCCTGTCATAGTGATTTGCTGTTGTGTTTTTCTTGTGCATGTGTTAGGGTTTTTATAGTATTTATTTTATTTTATTTTTTATTTCATTTTTTTTCGATTTGTTTTATAGTTATTCAATCATTTTTATCTTCTCCTTCTTTTTCTTCTCTCTCTCTCTCTCTCTCTCTCTTATGCTTCGTAGCATTTTAGTCAGGCACCATTAACAAGTTTCCAATATGTTTCCTTGTAACGTTTTCAACCAGACTAATCCGTTAGCATTGATTTCTTAGACAATATATGGGCCCATCCATTCAGTATGTAGTTTCTTGGGTTTCCCTTTTACTCAACTGTTGTATAATAACACAAGGTCTCCAACTGACATGTTTTTACTTTCAATATTTTGATCATGCCAAGCTTTTTGTTGTCATCTTT
This sequence comes from Pseudotsuga menziesii, assembly GCA_001517045.1. Lineage (NCBI taxonomy): Eukaryota > Viridiplantae > Streptophyta > Pinopsida > Pinales > Pinaceae > Pseudotsuga > Pseudotsuga menziesii. The sequence continues at coordinate 306,122 of LPNX010604747.1, read as the reverse complement.
TTATCTCTTAGTGTTGCATTGCAATCAATCGATGTTATTCTAGCTTAGATAATTGTGTTAATCGTTCTCTTCTAGCATCTTCAACATCAATGTTCAATATGTCAGTAATTATAGGGTTCTGTCGTCGAAAGTGTAAAGGAACGACTACTTCCTGTCCATAAACAAGTTGGAACAATGTATGATTTGTCGATCGTTTGTACATTGTTGTGTATGCCGATAAGATAGCATGAATTTTTTCATTCTTGTTGGTATTACATATTTTTGTTGGGCCTCTAGTCAATGTTTTGCTAAAATATTCAATTGCACCATTGGATTGGGGATGATATGTTGTACTCTTCCGATGTTCGATCCTAAATTGTTTTGGCAAAGCTGTAATTGTTTTATTTATGAAATTTGACCCCTGATCACTGATCAATGTCAACGGACAACCAAATCTAGTGATAAAATTCTCATATATGAATTTTGCGGCTACCTCACTTGAGCATGTTTCAATAGGTTATGTTTTTTTCCACTTAATGACATATTCGACTGCTGTAATAATATATCGTACTCCCGTCCATCTAGCCTATATTGGAAATGGTCCTATAAAGTCTATCACGCAAGTTTGAAATGTTAGAATTAGGTTTATTGATATTAAATGCATTTCAAAACTTGGTAGAAGTCGACCTAGTCATTGGCATCAGCCACATTTTCTTACAAATATTCGACAATCTCAGTATAATGTCAGTCACCATAATCCTGCCTGTTGGATTTTCTTGGCAGTCGTGTCTGACTGAAAATGTCCTCCAGCTAGACCAAAATGTGCTTCATGCATTATGCTTTCTCTTTCGTGGTCAAGAACGCATCGAATGAGTACCTCATCTAAACCTAGTCTGTATAGGAATTCATTTACTATACTGTAAGGTGCAACTTTCATTGCTAGGATTTTCTTCTTTTTATCGCTTATCCCTTCTAGTGCTTGTCTGTCTTCTAGGAATTGGGCAATTTTTGCTTATTCAGAAGGTACAACTTCAATTATGAATAGATGTGTGTCTGGTAGATCATCTTCAATTCCAGTCAGTTCTTCCCCTGCGTCAAGTCTTGACAAGAGGTCGGGTCCAACATTTGCTTTACTCGATCGAACTATAGTTTCAAACTCAAATTCCTAAAATAATAGTAACCAATGGCATATTCTACCATGATGTGATGGTTTATTAACTAAATATTTTAATGTGTGGTGGTTAGTATAAAACGCAAAGGGGTTAGCTATCAAGTAATGTCGATACTTCTTAAGTACGAATACCATTATGAGTACTTCCCTTTCTGTTGTCGAGTAATTCCATTCAGCTTTATTCATTTTTCTACTACTATACACAATTGGATAGTCCATTCCATCATTACCTGGTTTAATATCGCTCTGATTGCTCTGTCGGATGCATCAATATGTACATGGAATTTTACCGACCAATTCGAGAATCGTAGAACAAGTGATTCAACTAGTTTTTTCTTTAAAATGTCGAAGGATGTATCACATTCTTCGGTCCATTCATATTCTTGTTTTTCTTTTAATAATTCTTCTAATGGATATGCCATATTAGAATAATGTCGTATGAACTTTCTGTAGTATCCCATATGTCTGAGTAAGACTCTTACTTGCTTAGGGTTCACTGGTGGTTTTAAGTCGAGAATTATTTTAATTTTAGCAATGTCAACTTTAATACCCTCTTTACATACAATGTGTCCTAATAAGATTCATATTGGTGTTGCAAATATGCATTTTCTAATATTGAGTGATAGATGGTTTTGTCGACAACTCTCTACCATGAGTCTTAGCCATTTACAATGATTTTTTAGCATGGAATAAATTGTCCAATCGTTAAATTACACAGCCGTTGTTTTATATATATATTCCTGGAATGCCTTAACGATTATTCTTAAAAAAAGACGGTGCATTTTTCAGACCAAATGGCATGACCTTGTATGCGAATGATCCAAATTCACACACAAGTGTTGTTTTTTTATGGTCTTCTTTATCAATAGGAACTTGATTGTATCCTGAGAAACCGTCGGTGAATGAATAACACTCATGACCTGCAACTTCATTCGGAATTTCATCTTCAAAACGAGTCAGAAATGGGTCTGTAAGGGTTACTTTGTTCAATTCTCAAAATTCAACACAAATTATTAGTTGTGGCGAGTCGTGTTTCTTTGGTTGAATAACCATTGGGCTTGCCCATTCCTACTGGTCAATAGAATAGATGATTCCGACTGCTAACATATTGTCGATTTCCTTCGTCATTATTTCCTTATATTTATGTGCCAATTTATATGGTCCTTTCTTTACAAATTTTGCCTCAGGTTTTATGTCGATTTTCATTTCGCCCATTTCTTCTACAAGTCCTTTGATATCCTTTTAGTCCCGAGCAAAAACATCTTGAAATTATTTTAGTAAATTGACAATTTATGTTGTTTGCTCTTCGTTCCAATAGTCGCCAATCTTTGCAATTTTTGGTCTATCATCATTACAAATGTCGACTTCTTTTGTTTTTATGTTTGCATCCATCCACTCAAGGGCTTTACTTTCATTAATTTATCTACTTCCTTCGTTAAAATATGAGAATGACTGTGGGAAATCTTCATTGTCATCCATTTGGGATCTTCTATTGTTTCAACTTTGAATATTGCTTTGATTGGTCTTGTCGTTTCAGGGTGATCGGATTTCCACTGGAAGCTTTTCTCAATTGTAGTTTCTATTTATAGTCGAAGTCTTGTCGATGTGATATTTTGGATGACAGAATATTATGACACGAGGTGTTCGGTCGGTTATGAGTTTCTGTTGGGGTGTTGTTATCGTTTAGTTTTAAAAATGTTTTTATTTGCTTTGATACTTTGACCTGTAGGTCATCTTTAGGTATAAATTTGAAGTCCTTAATGAAAATTTCTTTTAATTCGTTCGACATGAATGTTTCTCCTCGTGCTTCTTCCATTTTGTACCAATTATTTGGCAAGTCATCTCTTGTCAATGGGAACACGTGTGGCCATAATCGTTCATATTTATACCCTAGAATTTTCCTTTCTTTTTTCACATATAGTGATGTGTTTTTCAGGGTCCTACTCGTGTGTAAAGACAAGTATTTTTGATTGATTTGTTAGCTTCTTCCCTCCTAATCTTTCGACAAAATACGTTGAAGCTATCGACCATGTTTGTAGTCTCGACTAGTGGGTATCCCACCACCAAGAAGCTTGCCTCGTAAATGTCTCAACCAGACTTTGAAGTAGGCCTTGCTCACCTATTCTATAGAGATTCGTTCTACATGAATAACTGGTGATTCCCACTCTTTATACCTAAGTGACGGTCGGCTTGATGTTTCCTTTTTTAGTGATGCTAAGGATGGATACTCTCAAATTTTTTGTTCAAATATTTTAGGAAGTACAGAAACAAAAAACATTGTCGAGTTTGTTTTTTAGGAATGACTTGGATGGTCCAACATTCTCTTGCTTGCAATTCGTAATTTTCGATCTCCCAGTCATAGTTCTGCATTTGAGTTATACCCAATAGAATCTGGATTTCCTAAGTGAAGTTCTCCATATGCGTTCGGTTCAACATAATCCTCATTATTTTGTATTTGGTATAACTGGCAAATGTCGACATCTTCATCTATAGGTTCTGTCCATGGTTCTCCCTGAGATGGATGAATTGGAACAATCACTTTTTTCCCATTTCCTATAAGTTGCAATCTTTCTTTGTCTAATGAAATTGATGTCTTCATTTTTTGACCCCATGGTCGACCTACCAAAGCTGGGAAGGAACTTGATCCTTCCTTAGGATTGATTATTTCAAAGTTGACTTTAGTGGTGATACCTTTGATAGTCGTGTCGAAATTTTTCTAGACACCAATGGGTTCGATTAATACTTGATCTGCTAATTTAAGTATATGCCAGATTCATTAAGTCGGGGTTTACCGAGTTGTTCCCATGTGTCCCTGGTCATAATGTTTACATGTGATCTAAAGTCGAGAACGACTTGTCGGACATGGTAACCTCTAATTTCCAAGTCGACTAAAGGGTCAGCATCGCTTTTATCTTTTTTATTAAGGCTACATATGTTTTTAGCCTGCTTGTCTTCACTATAATTATTCTTTTAGATTGTACATTAAATCAATTAATTTTGCAAAAGAGTCATCAGTATTTATCAATTTAATTAATTCTTTGGCGATCTTCTGTCGAGAATCATCAGTTTCTTCTTGTGCAGCTAGTTCTTTGAATATGTTTGATGCATCATTATATAGTTGTTTTTGTATAGCAAGGTTAGGATAATCTTCCTTATTCTTTATTTTGGTTATTTTTGGGTTATCCATGCTAGTTTTTGTGCCTTGTCGAGTAACAAATTGCATGTTCTTAGTTCGAACAACATCACATTTTTGAACACTAGACAAGACATTAACATTTTTTTATTATTAATTTTTTCAAGCATGGTGGGGCAATCCTCCTAAGAGTGATCATCGACACCAAAACTTGTACAAAATTTAAGATCGGTTCATTATTTGTATGGACACTCAACATGTCGATGTCCTTCATTTAAGCACGTATAACACTGGATAGGTCAATGTTGTATGTTCTCCTGATTCCCGAAGTATCGGCCTCGACCTAAAAATCCTCCACGTCTATTGTTGTTGTATCAGCACTCATATCTTCAGCCGTCATACCTTTGACTATTTTGATCATTCCGATTGTTATTATTCCATATATTATTACAATTGTTGTTGTTTTGTGCGACAACGTTCGTTTGGTAAACCGCCTGATAATTTTGTTAGCTTTTTCAAGTTTAACTGACACTCTTCTATCGAGTGGATTTTGACTTCACATATTTCACACCAACGAGCTTTTTCATTTTTCATATTGTACGGGAAATCCTTAGTTGCATGTAAATCATGCTCCTGGCATATATCGGAAAAGCTTTGATTGAACGAACCGAATATCTTATCGATGTTCCTCCTGTCGATAGTAGTCTTTTGTATGACCCGTCGTCGAGCATTTAGTACACCAAACATCATGTCCTTTGAGGCTCATATCCCATGTTTATTTTTGCATGATTTCCAATTGTTCTTCAATACGACTATTGACAAGATTTACTAGGTAATCCTTGTCCATCTTTATTTGCAACACCTTAGTTAAAGCATCTTCATATGTGTTGAAGTTGTCTAGTAGGATATGCATTTAATTTTTTTGTAAGATTCCTACAACAAACCATTGGATCAATAATTGTTCATATATGTTATATTCAAGTTGGATTAGTAGATCTTTGAATCTCTTATCATACTCCAATGGTAGATCTTTGAATCTGGTGCTTACGCAGAGCACCAACAAACTGGGCCATTTGTCGATCTTCGCTATTAACAGCATTTGCCTCCCAAATCAACTCACACATGAACCAGTGTCGTTTGGGATCTTCATCACCCTCATAGAGGGGAATGTGTGTAGACATGTGCACCATATATTTGATGTCTATGTCTCCTTTAGGTGGTGGAGGTGGTGGTGGTGGTGGTGGGTTACTTTATGTAACTTTGTTTCCGTCACAACTAGTTTCGACAGAACATTCATTTCCATTGAAAGTTTTTCCTATAACAGTCAGTGTACTTTAGACTAGAAGTTGATTTATGTCGACTCTTTCTAGTGATACCCAAGTAAAATTTTGTTGAGACTGGGATACCCTTGCTGGTGACGTTGAATGGTCTAGTGGATTCTCTAAAGCTGGAATTGGCTGGGGGGGTGCTCCTTCATGATCTGAGTAGAGTAGGTGAATACTGTGATTAGATGGATATGGTTGAAAAGTAACCCAATTTCCTTCTTGTGGTCAATGAATTACAATATGGTTGACATCATTTCCTTCACTGTTTAGTCGACTCAATACACCTAATTCGCTAGCTCGTAGTCCTAAGTCTTCTTGAACAATATCCTCCACTTTGGTACTCAGAATACAATTTGGCAGGGAATGAGGCATTATATTCTAGAGTATGTATACTTGGAGATCTCTACCTCACTCTATCCATAAGTCTTCATCCATTGGTGACAGATCTTCATTGACGCCCTCTTCTTGTCGATCATGACTTGACTTTGGCAGATTTCCTTATGTTTTTGTCACTCTATTCGTCATTCTCTCTTGTTGGAGCACAACAACTTGCTCTCTAATTTATTCCCTCCTCTTTCTCCTCTTCTCCTGTTCTATCTTTTGTATGTCTGGAGTGGTTTTGTGAGTGATTGTTATATTTTTCTCCTTTTTGTTCCGAATTTTCATTGTTGGTGTCAGTGTTTTCTTTATTAGCCGAGTAAGAATTTATCTACTCTACTTCAGAACATGACTAGCTACCCACCATTGGCGCCCTGGAAGCTTTGAGAAAGCTCGGGTGGAACTATCTTTTTGTTTAATAAGTACTCCTACTCTCTTTCTTAAAAAAATTTCTCCCACTACTACTTGGCATCCTAGTTTGTGTTACTTGGCGGAGTTATCAGTAGTGGATGAGGTTCGACAATGTAACCTGGACCTTTGTCGATCAAGAATTTAAACAATAGTGTCGGCAACTAACACAAGAACTGTTCGATGAGTTCGTTATATAATCTCTCTTTGATACTATCGATAGAGACTTTTTCATCAACTGCTCACTCCTCACAGAACTCGTCAGTGATTCTTTCGAACCATTCCGACAAATTTGTGCGGCCTCCCCTTGTTAACTTCTGAAGTAATTGTTGTTCTTTATTTCCTGCCGACTGTTTCATCTAGTAGATTTTTCAATGACCGAGGTATGGACTCGGCAAAATTTTAATGTGTTTCAGAGAAAAACTCTCCTTTGCTTGAGCAATAGTCAGTCGGTTTCTTCTAGCGTAGTTCTGCAGGTAGTTTGCAATCTTATGCTCCCACCAATTCTTAATCTCCTGCTCTGATATCATCTGGTCATAATCATTTCATCAAGTATATGTACCACTAGCAACGAAACCAATGTTGCAATCATTTAGATTTCCAGGTTACCAATGATGCACATATAGAATCATATCACAATAACAAAACAAGAGACAAGAACGGTAGACAAAATAACAAATTATATTAGTCAAGTACACATGTGGGCTTATACAATAAACCAAAACAAGTATCTTTCTGGCTCAAAAGGTTATATATATGTTTACAAAACAGTTACATAAACTATATGTCGGTTCAACCAACCGACACGACCTATGAGGTCTACCTAATCTGCAATTAGTCAACTAGACAGTTTATTCGGCTTAGCCGACTATCTCCTCCAACAGTCCTTTACCTCCTCCTTTATGCACCAATCCTTTAAGCACAATTCCACAAATTCCCCTTTCCACATATTGTTCAACTTTAATTTTCTTCCAATTTCATTCCATGCGCTCCTAGTATATAGACAATCCACCACCAAATGATAATTTGTTTCTTCTTCCTCTTTACACAGATAACATCTACCAGGCCCCTGTCTCCCTTTCCTTCTTAGAAAATCCCAAGTAAGTGCTTTATGTGAAAGTAGGAACCACATTAGGATCTTTGTCTTCAATGGACATTTTAATTTCCATATAGCCCACCACCACTAGACTTTTTCAAGAGCCTCACTCTCCTTAATCAATTGTATATAACCAACTTTAGGAGTGTAATTGAAATTTGAGAATAAACCCAAACCAAAACATCATCATTCCCAATAATCCTGATATTGCAATATTTCAATAAAGTTGTGTAATATTTCCATATAATTCCAAAATTACTATCCACCAAACCTACATCTTGAGCCTTTAACCATCCTTGACCCAAAATAGAAGTAGTCCCTGTATCAACAATACCGTTTAGGAAAAATATACCTTGATTCCTAAGATGATTGATAACCTGCCCAGACAAAGTATGTATCCACTTACAACCAACCCATGGATCAACACCCACTCTCATAATTGTACCATCGCCTACCTTCCAAGATAAGTCTGTACCAATCAAGTCAAAAGCATGTAATACTACTTTCCAACAAATATAAATATTTATGTGCCCCTTTGTTGAACATCTAATCCAATCCAACATAAACATAGGGAAAATCTATTTTCTGACAACAATCTGAACCCATAATCTCGTACCTTGTATAAGTTTCCAAATACATTTAGTTGCAAGTGCTTTAGAAAATGAATCAAGAACCTTTGAACCCCAACCACCACGGTTCTTAGGAAGAGACAACTTTTGCCACTTAATCCAAGCCATACCCCATTGATCCTTCCTTATAGACCACAAGAACCTAAAGCACAACTTTCTAATTTTTTCTATAATACCAACGGGATCCAAAAGTACATTCGATAAACAGGAATAAATTCTAACACAGTCTTGACCAACACCAACATCCCACCTTTCGACAACCAACAATGACTCCAATTTTTAATTATACTTTCACATTTGGCCAATAGCCAATCCCAATCCTTTTTTACATATCCGCTCGGCTTTAATCTAAAGCCCAAATGCTTCAAACCCTCCTCTAACTAACCAAAAGAATATGGAAACAATATTCTAGTAAATATCACATCCCTCTCTTCCATTCCTACAATTAGTATATTTTATTTACCTTCTTTTACCAGCATCCTAGAGACCATACAGAAGCCCATTAATATTTCATGTAACTTTTAAATATCCTTACGATATCCATTTGATATCAATATAATATCATATACAAATAAAACATGTGTAAGTTTAATTCGATCATCACATGTAAACCATTCTAACTCCTTGTGTAACCGAGATGCTAGTATAGATCTGCCTAAACCTTCAGACACAATGAGGAACATGAGTGGAGCGCAAGGACGCCTTTGTTGGATGCCCCTACTGGGATGAAAAAAATTTAGAGGCAGAACCATTTATAAGAATTGAAAAGGAGACAGAAGAAAGACTCCCCATCACCTATGTAGTGAATGGAACAACAAACCTCATATGTGATAGTGCAACCCTTAAGTATGTTCAGTTTATCCTATCATATGTCTTCGATAAATCATTTTTTATCACAAGAGATTTTGCTTATTGCTCTTGATGGTATGCATACCTTTCTGGACAACACCCATAGTCTCATGTATTTGACGCTTAGGTAGGAACCCAATCTATTCTCTAAATATATAATGACTTAAACCTTTTTTATTCTTGTTGATAAGACTTTCCCAGTAATCTTGTAGACACAATTGCGCAACGATATAGACCTGAAATCCTCAAATACCTTTGGTGAATCATTTTTTGGTATTAAGGCAATGAAAGCCGAGTTAAAAACAACATGGATCTTACCACTTAATCTAGGTTATTCAATAAATTGTAATAAGTTTGGAGCAACAACATCAAAAATCCCAATATAAAACTCCATTGGAATCCCATATGGACCTAGACTTTTATGTTTTTTAAACTGGGCCAAAACCCCTTGTAATTCATTAAGAAACACTTCAACCATTAACTATTCATTTTCCTCATCGATGATAATAGATGGAAAGTTCTAAGCTATGTTCATAATATTAGATAAAGATAAGTTCATGTCTTCCTTAAAAAGATTGCTAAAATGATTGATACCTGCTTCACTTATGTCATCAAAACCATCAACCACTAGTTTCCCAAAAGAAGAGTTGTCTTAACAATAATGACAAACAATTTAGTATCTATCTCATATAATATATTATAAAAACAAAATTTAATATTGAATATAGTAAGAGATAATAAAAATTAAATTAAATAATTCACAAATTTTAATATAATTTAGTATAATAACTTTTGTAAGTATATTTTTTTTAACTCAAACACAAAATATATATTTTTATGAAAAAATTTAGACCCTATTTAGCAATTGCCTAATCAACCATTTACATATAGAGCAGAATTAAAACTTCAGGCAGCTCAAACTATTTACATTTTCTTACAAATAGAAAAGAGATCGCCCAGTCACAGGTTAATGACGCTCAATTAAGGAATTGAATGGAATGCGTTGGGTTCTCCATTAAAACTGAGATTTCCTTGAGATAACATGCAAGCTTTGTTTGCTAGGGAATCTGCTTTTTTTATTTAAGTCCCACAATATATGAAAAGAATCAACACTGTCAAACTCTTTCAATGAGTTTCGAATTCTCTACAGAGTGTTATTCAAGGGTGAATTGTTAAACTGGTCTTCTGAATTTAACAATTTAATCAACAACTCTTAATCTCCAAAAATTTGAATAGACTTATACTCAATCTCCTTAGCATACTGGCACGCCTTAAGGAGACTGAGGCATTCAGCCTGATTATTTGACCTCACTCCTAGCCCCCAATTGAAACAGGATTCGATTAATCTGTCGGGAGAAATAATAAGACCCCCAATGCCTAGCGATCCCAGGATTCCCCTTGGACGCTCTGTAAAAAAAATTGTAGCAGAGGAGGACTTCTTCCACCATATAGAAAAATATTCTTCACTGAAGCACAATCTCCATGAGGGATAACACACAGGTTTGTAGGAGACCGATGATCTAGAACTCAAAGAGCAAATTCCTAGCCACGTAGAAGAAAATGATGAATGGGAAAAGTAATTACGTGTAGATTCAACAATGAAAGCTTTGATTTTGCATGCCACGTTCATGGGGGGTTGACGTCGTGCTATTAAAAATCCACTCAGTCCTTGCTATCCACAATTTCCACCATACATATTTCGGTATTATTTGCCATAGATTGGACTATGCGGTGTTTTTAACATTTGCTTCAGGAATCCGATTTTTCCAGGAGTTGAATAATGAAACAACAGAGATGTTAGAAGGGGCGGATGCATTCAATCCATTAAGAACCAATTTCCACACCAATTGGGAGAAATCACAACCAATGAAGATGTGTTCAGAGGTTTCAACAATAGATTTGCAAAAGCAACATCGAAACGGTCCCAGGAATCCATGTTTGGACAAATTTTCTCCTGTCAACACCGTATTGTGCATGAGCATCCAAGTGAAGAAATTCACCTTTGGCAAACTGTAAGAGGACCAAACTACTTTCCATAGCACAGGGGATAAGAAAGAAGCAACAAGAGTTTTCAAAGCAGAGTAGCCGTGGGAAGTTGAGTAATTTCCAGTACTGCCACACCCCTATTTATCTTTGAAAGAGTTGTGAACTGGTGCGAGTCCAGATAGAGAAGATATCAACAGTTTATGTTGGGAGAGAAGACAATCCGGTGTCTCAGGGAAAGACCATCCAACCCAATTCCCTTCACTGTCCCAAAAACAAATGTCTGTCAGCCGAAGAAGTTCTTTGTTGGTTAACCAAGACTTGATCTCAATTAATGAGGTGAAAGAGGAAAGAGGAGGATTTCCTAAGATATTATCATCCCACAGAAAAATCCTCTTCCCACTGCCAGGAATTCTATAAAGTTGGTGATGAATATTATCTATACCTCTTTTGCATAAATTCCAAAAATTTGTTCCTGTAGGGGTGTTTATAGATTTTAAATTTTTGAAAGAGGCACCCTTGAGATATTTCATCTAGAAGATCTTACTTACCGGATGGTTTTTATCTGCATACAACTACCAGATGAGCTTACCTCCCAATGCCAGATTTGCCACTTCGAGATCACAAATTTGCATACCTCCTTCTGAAGTTGGTCTTTTAAGAATATCCCAACTTACAATATGCATTTTTTTGGATTGCCTTTGCCACCCTCCCAAAGAAAAACTCGAAGAAGTTTGGAGATCTGAGTCGATATGGACTTGGGAGCAAGAAGGAGAGAGGACTGGAAGATGGGGAGAGCTGATAGGACCGCTTTAATAAAAATCAACTTCCCAGCCTTTGTATGGCCACCCCAAGAAACTATTTTTGCTTTTAGTTTACTTATCACTTCCAACCACAACGACGGAGGCCTGGGTCCCAAGGTTAAAGGAAGACCCAAGTTCTTGATCTTATCCCACTTCCCAAACCCAGGGAATACCATAAAATGAGCAATTCGAAGAATAGACATATGGTCTACATTCCAACCACACACAACACTCTTGCTTTTATTAATTAGAGCTCGTGAAGATAAACAATTTTTTTGTAAAATTTCCTTAAGGGCCCAAGCAATGTTTAAGGACGACCCTCCCAGAAGGAGAGGATCATCAGCAAAAAGGGCTTGGTTAATATGATCCCACTCCTCTTGCAATCTTAATGCTAGGGAGAGAGCCTACAACCAACTCTGTTATTAACTTTATGCTTAAAGATTCAACCATCAAAATATAAAGAAAAGGTGACAGAGGGCACCCTCGATGAAGCCCTCTTGATGCTTGGAAGAAGTCTGTTGGTCTATCGGTAACAAGAGGTGCTATCCAGGGCCTTTCTGTGCAAGCTTTTATCAAACACACAAAATCTGTACTAAAGCAAAAATAAAGGAGGACTTGGTAGAGAAAGGAGAGATTGACGCGGTCAAAATCATTTTTCATATCCAACTTGATGAGCATACCTTTCTCCTTCCTTTGACAATTGAAATGGAGGGCTTCCTGCACTTGAATCTCGTTATCTATCAAGTGTCTTCCTTTAACAAACCACCGCTAGAGAGGTGAAATTAAAGTTCCAAATAGTGGCTTAAGTCTATTGGCTAAGAGTTTGGCCAGGATTTTGTAGGAAGCATTATAGAGCGAGATCGGTCGAAACTTGTCAAAAGATGTAGGGTTAACTTCTTTTGGAATTAAGGCAAGAAAAGTAGAGTTGGTGCATCCTCCCACTCTAGCTTTTTAAAGAAAGGATGAGATCATATGGAAGAGGTCATATTTTATAATGTTCCAACGAACTCGATAAAAATGGATAGAGAATCCATCTGTCCCGGGAGCTTTATCCAGTTACATTGCCCAAACAACATCCACTATTTATTTTTCCGAGAAAGGCTTCACTAATCCAACATTTACCTCATAATTGACCAAAGAAGGAATATTGGATAAGAATTCAACGTTCACACTATCTTTAGAGATGTCGTCCTCATGGAATAGATGCTGGAAGTGCATTTTTGCAGCCTGCTGGAGTTGCGACTGTCCTTTAATTCCTTCACCCTCACTAGTGCAAATTTTCGAGATATGATTTCAAGAGACTCTGGATCTGCACTGTTTATGAAAGAAGGCATAGTTTTTATCACCAGCTTGCAACCATAGGCTCCGAAATTTAAGGCGTAGGTGTTCTTCTTCCCGGCGAAAGGAGAGGAAAGTATTTTTTGTGTGTAGTCTACTCATTCACAAGCTGCGATTTAGAGATATCATAATTCTCCATACTATGCAGAATATCTGCTAAAACATGAACTGACTATTGTCAGCTTCTCACTCGATTTGTGGGAGGAATTTTTATCCATTTTTTCAAAGCAAATTTTGTGCATTTTAATTTTTGTTCCCAAACAAAACTGGGTGAGCCTTCAACGAACTAGAAACACGCTTGAGAAACTATTTCACAGAAGCCGTCCCTCTCAATCCAAAGAGGACTGAAGCGAAACGGGATAGGACCGAGGTTTTCCTCTTCTTCCAACATCAGGGAAATTTGATGATGATCATAAGTAAGCTTTGGCAAAATTTTGGATGAGATTAAAAATTTCCCATCAATCAAAGAGCTTTGAACCAAAAATCTATCAAGACGAGCAGAGATTATGGCTGACCCTATTTTGTTATTAGTCCATGTGAAGCACGCTTTTTTGGGTATGAAGTCAAGGAGATCTCTATCATGAATTAGTGACTCCACTAAGTCCTGAAATGGATCCTTGCCCCGGACACCTCCTTTTTTCTCCTTAGGATCCAAAATATTATTAATATCCCCAGCCATTGTAATGTTTAAGGGAGAATAGATTTCCATGAAATTTGACAGAGATTTCCAGTAGACTTTTTTCTCTACATAATTGACTGGGATGTAAAAATTGAAGAGAGCCAAGGAAATCTTACTTGGTAAATGATGTAATTATTTATATATCCAATGTTGGGTTGAAAATGAGCCTTTGAGTAGAAACTTATCATCAGACCACAAGGTAGCGAGACCCCCTGAAGTGCCCCGTGCACTTACAACCACACCTGTGTTTTTTTCCCTATTTTGGTCTACTTATGGACAAGAGAGTTTCCTCTTCTATCTTTGTCTCTTGGAGTAAGAGAATGTCGAAAGGATCCATTTTTAAAAGATCTTTGACTGCTTCTACCTTCAAGGGATTCCCTAGCCCCCTGCAGTTCCAAGAGACGATCTGCATTATTTACCCGAGGAAAAGGGAGTTGTCCCTTCCTTTGGGGGTCTATTCTGCTTACTTCTACCTATTGACATCTCTATAGTAGCCTGAATACCCTACATATTTAATCTCTCCGCTTCTTCCTATCAGATCTCTTTTCCAGACTTCCTTTCTGCCTTTTTAATAAATTGTTCTATAAAATCTTCTCCGAGGAACCAAAAGAATCAACCGATTTCTTCTTTAGAATTTATGCATAAGAGGGAGAAGAATTGACTCCTGTGGGAGAGTTATGAAGTTCTTGTAGGTATGCATCCGCACTTGGTGTTTCTAAAATGACTGGATCAACTTTTTCTTGAGGCCCAAGGTTTACTTCACCTTCTTCTATATGCACATCATATTGTTGCACTTCACCCTCTTCGAGAATAGGAGACTGATCCTCAGAAGGTCTAAATACCGCAAAAGGATTTGAAGAGGCGGAAGCATTTCCAACAGCCTGAGATTTAGAAGATTTTTCCTCAACATGAATGTCTCCATTCCCAGAATTTCCTCCTTTACGTTTCATTCTGAAATCCTGTTTAGAGGTGCCTGCTTTTTGAATTTGATTCCATTGCTTAGGCTTCTCTTTTATAGGTTCTTCTTTAGATTTTTTCTTGCAATTTCGAGCAAAATGGCCATAGCCATGATAATGACGGCACTTGAAAGGGAGCTGCTCATAATCAAAATCCTGAATGTGAGACCATTCTGCAACATTTATCTTGATCGCCTCAGGCAGACCTATTTCTAAGTCTACTTCAACACAAATTCGTGCACATGAGTATTGTTCTTTCCTTTCTGCCCTATCGATATGCTTTCTGAGCTTATTCCCAATGGTTTCCAGAGACTCTAAGTTCCAACAATGAAGAGGTAAATGAGGAAGTCTAACCCATATGGAGATAGCTAAAGGTACATCTTGGGTAGGATCGAAGTCTGGGGTCCATTTATTCATATAGATCCCCTAAGGACCCATAAAATAATGACCATTTCAGAATATGAGATCTTGATCTTCATCTGATTCAAAGTCAAAGACATAATAACCTCTACCAACTAGATGATTGCAGATTCCTTCAAAAATCAGAGGCCACCAATTTCGCTGAACCCATCTGTCGATTTCCTTCGGAGAAGGACAAAGGCCCGTAAATTGCCCAATGAGCCCACGCTTTGCTAGATTCAAGGCAGTCCTGCAAGGCCAATCTACAGGTATATCAATTGAAGGGATGTCAATTTTCTTCACAAAAGTCTGCATCAAATGACTTCCCTTTCTCTTCCCACAGGAGGCAAAAATTAATATTCTTTTGATGTATATTTGTAATTAAGTTAACTAGATTACATATGCTTTACATATACTAATTAGGTAGTTACTACTAAATTATATGTTTACATTAACTCCAGATGAATACACCCTATAGGCAGTTTTCAACTATATAGTTAGCTAATAAAATACAAAAGTAATTTGTATATAAGGTAATATTTTTTTGTTGCATTTTATGAAAGAAGAAATTAGATCTTATTTTAATACATAGTTAGTTCAAACCATTTTATTTTAAAGAGATGGTATAGAACTATCCATGTATGTTTTTTCAATTTTATTTTAAAGAGATAGTATAGAATTATCCATATTTTTTTCTTCAGGAATGTTAGATATAAACTGTAATAGTGATGATTTAAAGTTTGTTATATAAAATGATTATAAAATGATTGAGAGTTAGTTATGTAAGGTCTTTTTCGACCTATGAGAAAGTAGTTAATATTATTATAATACAAACTCCAATATTAATTGAAACTGACATATGTCTCTTAACAAATGTGCACTGCACTCTATTTTGTATTTCATGTCCATTGGGATAAGCTTCGATAAATGCAGAAGCTTAATGTAACTATGCCATGTATATAATGCAAGACCTGTATATCCCTTGAGATAAATTAAGAGGATTGGCCTAATCTGTGTAGCTACTTTGTATAAAGTTTTAAATTAGAATAAATAAATCTTTTATGTTTAAAAGGAATAGTGGAAGCGTGAATATCAAGGTCATTTAAGAGCTCTAATTTAGTTTCATTAATAAGAGTTGTCGGGCCTGAGGACAATAGGGCATAATCCATGTAGAATTCTGCCTAAGTATGGAGAAGAACCTAAAGGAGAAGGGGAAGGAGCTATGACCGAGGAAGCAACATAAAGAGAAAAGGGAAGGATGTTGCGACGGAAGAAGTGAAAGAGAAGAAGAAGACAAAGAGAAGGCACAGGAAGAGGAAGCTGCGCTAGATGAGTAAGTCACGGCAGAAGGACAGAACGTGATACATGATGATATGGTAGAATATCAGCTGAAGCAGGCGTGCAAATAGCGGAACATCTAAAAATCGAAAGTAAGGCATAACACTAAGAAAGCGACAATCCTTAACGATCGTGGGTATGAGCTTGGCTGGAGCCGGAAAAAACCACACACATGAAGGAATCTTTCTAAGTCAAGTCGATAATGTCTCTCCTTATGTGTTGCTAGAATAGGAAAGACATCCTATTGGATGGATATAGTAAGTCGGCTAAGATAACGACAAGAAAGGAGTCTGTAATGAGTCTGTTAGAGTACATATCAAGTTGAGATTGAGTCTATAACAAGCATGTATGGGAGTTGTATCGAGTATGTAATAAGGCTATAAAATAAGGAACCCAAGCTGTAGATGGGTTAGCCGATATTAGCATCTAAGTAGTCTCTAGAATCTTGGTAAGACGCTTGAGCTAGACTTGAGGAAGGATTATGGTTAATGACTCTGTATCACTCAGTGCATCAGAGTAGAGGTTTTGTAGTTGAGTGTGCATACGAGTAGGGAAGGTTGAGTCGATCCAGGTTGTGTGCGAATCGATAGTAGGAGTAGAGTAGGAAGAGAAAGAGAGAAGATCAGAGAACATGAGAGGGAGGAAAAGTCTGTAAATATAGAATAGGAGATCTTGAACAGAGTCCGTAGCTTTGTCCGCAGACAAAAGGTGCAACTATTTCCTCATGGCAGATGAAGAGCACCTTGTGGTTTTCGTCCGGATGGGTTTCCATGTTATATGTTGTGTATATGTGTGAATGTTGAAGTAGCTTAGATATATGTGTGAATATTGTGTTGAATGACTAATTGAATATTGTCTTTGCAAATAAATAAATGCATGACGACCACATTATATTAATGAATATGATTATGTTGTATGTTCACTGTTTATTTACTTAAATAACATAAATAAGGGTTAGATCACAACTTAGTGTTGTAGTACTGTACATACAAGTAATCCACCTCCCCATTCTTCGTTGAAAGCCTTGGCGCAGAGCCAAGGTACTAAAACACCCTCCCACATAACTGCGGAAACATGGTTCTTGTAGTTACCCATAAAACAGAGATAGCTCGGGTGAGACGACATCTGTGTCATAGGTGCTTCTGGCTAAGCTCTGCTCCGTCAAGGTGATATCTCGAGCTTTGTTGTTTTGAGCAGAAGGGACTGAACCTGGGTCCAGGAACATCGAGAGGAAAAAAGCCAACAAGAGCTCTCAACCTAATGGTATTTGGTATTTGTATATGGTTGATTATTATGTTTGTTTCACTTATTAGAACTCAATTTCATGGCGATTATTATATGTTGATTGATATATTATAATTTGACTTTATGATATTAAGATGAGTATGTGCATGTTATATGTTTATAAAGGGAATAGTATTTTTGTATGGATATAACTATGTTTAATTAGAATTTAGTAGTTTTTAATGTGTGTGTAAAGTTTTTTTTTATGAAAAAAGCTATCATTGATTAATAGTTTGAGGTAATTGTGGTTAATGTCTTTTAAGTATGACTAAATTATTTTAGAGTTTGAAAAGCACACACAATTTGAGATGTTTGAGTCAATAACATGTTAAATATATTCATTTTACATTAGAAAAAAATCTCAATGAAATTTGTAACCATAAAACACTAGGCTTTAAATACTTGAAAGGAATAATCTCAATGAGATTTCTAACCATAAAACACTAGGCTTTAAATACTTGAAAGGAACAAGAACATTTCATTATTTAACCTTCAAATTCCCTGAGCTTCTTATATGATTGATTATTTTAGTTTGTTTGTTGTTGTGTTGCATTATTTCTTTATGGGCTTTTCATTCTCATATTTTTCATGTAACCTCTTTGATTAAGATGTTCCATTCATTTAGGATAACAAGTTTAGATATTAAAAATGGTTTTTTGGTATTGAAAATGGTTAAAAATGCTTGATTTACAAAAGAACTTAACATTAAAAAAAAACATGTAAACAATTACATAGGAGATTAAAATGACATGTACTTAAGACTTCAAATATCTTTTAACATTTTAATTTACACATGAACTTAACAACTTTTTTTTAAAGACTTGTACCTAAGACTTCAAATATCTTTGACGTTTTATTTACACATGAGCTTGGCATTTTTTTTAAAAACATGTAAGTGATGCTTGAAATACCTTCTCATTTTGATTTACACATAAACTTAACATTTAAAAAAAACAAGTAAACATTAATTTTGATAAAATGTTTAATAAATTTCTTATAGTATCCTACCTAACCAATAATGCTTATAACATATTTTCATTACAACCAAAATATGTATAGGAAAATCTTCAATTTAGTGTTCAATGTGTCACTTACATTAAAAACATTGATCAAACACTCCAGATGAATTATTGCAAAAAATTATTATTTTCATCCCATTTATTATTTTTATCCAACATGGCTATACCATCTTTTATAGAATGCCCAAAAAGATAAAGAACATTTTAGAGTACTTTATTTATTTTATGTTTTGGACTTTTTGATTATTTTTAATTAGAATGTAATTTTTTTTAGTTAAATCTAAATTTGAAAATGCTTAAATTCTATGTTTGATGGATATGATACTATATAATTTCCACAACTGATATGCTAGAACACCCACATAATTTGTGGCCAGATCAGGTGGATAGGGATCAAATGGTTGAGAGATAGTTATGGTTATCCATGCAATGAATGGTTGGTTATCTAGAGTTATCTGTGCATTGCTAACATCAAATGGTCCATGCCATGAATGGTTGGTTACGAGAGTTATCCCTGCATTGCTAACAGTTATTCATTCATCAATTAGCTACCAATTTTTTTTTTATATTCCTTTTTTATAATTGTTTATTTTGAAATTTGAATGACTGCCATAAAATCAATTTAGATAATACATTTGTCTCATCTTAGATAAAAAAGCATAGGCCGAAGTCCAACCCAAATCTGAAATAAAAACTTCTATCGAGGTAATAAAAAAGTTAAGATTTTGTTATTTTATTTTTTATTTCCAACTAAAAAACCCAAAAAAAAATATTCCATGAAAAAATTAAAAAATTAAAAACTTAAAATATTTAAACTATTCTAAACCTTTTAAATTTTATACCAAGAAATCAACAAATCCACACAAATTTTAAATTTTCAAACTTAACAACATGGAGGCCAACAAACCCACACAAGTTTTAAATTTTAGAACTTGTCAACATACCAACAAACCCACACAAAAAAGCCAACCCCCCCCCCCCCAAAAAAAATCTCTTCTCTTCTCTGAAACCTTTCCACACAAAATTTCTTGCCTCCTAAATCTATTCTCTTCTCTAAAACCTTTCCACACAAAAAAAATCTATCCTTCTAAAACTATTCTCTTCTCTGGAACCTTTCCAATGTCGGAGCATGTGGTGTCATTGCTGCCTCTCAACCTGTTACACTCGATCTGCAATTCCCTATGCTTAATCTCTACTTCCATCAGTTCAGTCTCAAGTTTCAGCTTTTCAGTCGCCAACTTCAGCTTTTTAAATTCTAATTTTTGCCACTTGTACTGCTCCTTTTCTAGCTCAAATGCATTGTCCTGAAAATCCACTCTCTGCTCCATCTGTCTTTGCATCCATGCTGTTCTTGCATTATCTTGATGCATCCATGTTGTTCTTTCAGTATCTGGCTGCATCCGTTCTGTTCTTGCACTGTCTAGTTGCATCCATGCTGTTCTTGCATTATCTCGTTGCATCCATGTAATTCTTTCAGTATCTGGCTGCATCCGTTCTGGTCTTGCACTGTCTAGTTGCATCCATGCTGTTCTTGCATTATCTCCTTGCATCCATGTTGTTCTTGCATTAACTCGTTGCATCCATGTTGTTCTTGAAGTGTCTGGTGGCATCCCTGATGTTTTTGCGTTATCTGGGTGCATCCATGCTGTTCTTGAAGTGACTGGTTGCATCCGTGCTGTTCTTGCGTTATCGGGATGCATCCATGCTGTTCTTGCGTTATCTGGCTGCATCCATTCTGCTCTTGCATCATCTCGCTGCATCCATGCTGTTCTTGCGTTATCGGGCTGCGTCCGTACGGTTCTTGTTTTTGCGTTATCTGGCTGCATCCGTACAGTTCTTGCATTATCTGGCAACATGCCAGACATCACTGGATTAAGGTCACGTGTTCCATCTGACTCTTTACTCAGCTTCATTCTCTTAGCTCCGATCCCATCTGCTCCGGCATCTCTGTCATTCTCAACATTATTGTCCTCCTCGCGAACTTCAACGGCCAACCATTCCTCAGGATCATCACTGCAGCTGTTAGGAGTTGACGACTGCATACCATGATCTGCTGCGATATGCAGTCTGCGGCGATGATATTTACGAATCTCTTCATAAAATAAGGGCCCGGAACGTACCAGTTTCCTCACATCCTTCTTGGTCGTCTCAGGGAGATGCTCCATAGAACCTAAGAGAGCAGGATTCTTAACAACTTTCTCTGCTGTGTCTATTCCAAGCAGATCATTCAGTCTCCTATTCCTCTTGATGAGGGCGTGGAATTTGTCTAAACATTGCTGGGGAGAAACAGAAAAACCTTTCTGCATCATGAGCTCCGAAACAGATTTCCACTTCCCGTTATAAGTGAACGCCTTATCAACATAAGAAACCGCTTGAATCAGATGTCTCACCTTGTGATCTGTCCAACGCATCCGTGGCCCTCCAGAATTCTTCTGCAAGTCCACCATTTCTGCCACCAAACAGTCCAGGTTTCCTATAATTAAAAACAGATGTATAAACAGATTAACAGTCCAAATTTCCTATGGTTCAAAACAGATTTATAAACACTGATATTAGAAATTAGAAGTTACCGACAATGACATACCCTTCACTCAAAGAAGCTGAAGCTTTCGAATTTCCAAGATAGTAATCCAAAAGTTTCAAAATTTCTAATTTAATTCAGTTTTTTTCATTCTAGAGCTTCGTTGGGTTTTCTCAATATCAAAGAAGCTTATAAATTTGACTCAATGCTCATAAATGCCCCTCAACATTCACATCAGGCAAGCCGCCAAAAATTTAAACCAAAATCAATTTTAAAACCCCAGGAAAATCACCACCTACCTTTCAGTAGGTTAAAAACGAATATATTAGAATCCGCTTCAAAACGAATATATTAGAACCCGCTTCAGTAAATATTCACGGTTATTAATCCCGCAACTGATATTTCATTCTTTTCAGCATTATTTATAATTAATATTGTTTTGTTAGGTAGGAAGATTACAGCATCTCCTATTGTTTTTATGGCCGACATTTATTTTGGCTCATTAGAAAATTTATTTTTTATTAATAAAAATAAGGTTACGAAAGTGATATTATTTTTTATTTTGTGTTACAAAATCTCTCCCATAATATTTACTACCAGCATAGATCCAAATCCCAGGCTCTATCAAGCGTAGAGAGGAATCAAATCTTTGGAGGTGCAGACCTCTTCTTAAGTTTTGCACTCAACTATAAGCTTTAATGTGATTCAGACCAAACAACACATTTTTTTATTTAAGGTCCACAAATAATATTTTTATTATTAATATTTAATACTATTTATGGCTGCATATAATATTTTTTATTTTGTTAGGAAAAAACATTAAAACATCTCCCCCATACATAGTTTGAAAACCATGTACAAGGCCCTCCTAAAATCATGGGTTGTTTAGGAGGCTTTGCACATGGTATTAAAACCATTTGCAACTACCTCCTAAACCATGTACAACAAAACCATGGGTTGTTTAGGAGGCCTTGCACATGGCTTTAAAACCATTTGTAAGGCCCTCCTAAACCATGTACAATAAAACCATGGGTTTTTAAGAGGCCTTGCACATGGTTTTAAAACCATGTGCATGACCAACTTTTTTTCTTCGGATAATTCAATTTTTTATTTTTATTATTTTTATTATTTTGTTAAGCATAAACATTACAACATCTCTTCTATATTGTGTTGTTTTTCTCACGGACATTTTTTTATGGCAGATAATTAAATTTTTTATTATTTTGTTAGGTAGGAACATTACAACATCTCACCCATATTAGATTGTTTTTGTGGCCGACATTTATTTTGGAAGATAATTAAAAGTTTTATTTTTTATAGCCGACATCTATGTAACTTTACAAGATCTCCCCCATACTGGGCTGTAGAGCGCCTCTCGGCGCAATCACTATTATTTTTTGCGGACATGTTACAAACATTATATCAAGTTACAATATCTCTCCCATAATATTCACTATCACTATTATTTTTTTGCAACTTTACTAACTTTACATCACGTTAAATCACGTTACAAGATCTCCCCCATACTGGGCTGTAAAGCGCCTCTCATTTTTCCGTATTTTCGGATGAGTTTTACTATTTTTTTAGGTTAAATTCTCGGAATTCCGATGAAAAAGGTTTGTCATATATGAGCTATAGTGAGTTTGGAAAGCTTTTTGGCAAGCTTTTTGAAAGCATGAACAAGATTTTAAACTAAACCAAATATTTTCCTTAAGATCCTATAAACCAAAATTGGTCTGAATCATCATCATCATTAACGATATCTATAATTTTAATTAGACTTTGTTTTATCATTATAGGATACTTTCTAACAAATATGACCTATTTTTAAGTTTTATAATTTTCTTTTGTAAAGTAAAATCTTATTTAATATATATAATTTTAAGTGTTTTGTTTAATGATCTTCTAATTCGAGTGGGTAATTATACTCCACTATCTGGAGAAATGAGAAGGCCATTTGAATGCTCCAATATCATACAATATATTAGTTTTATAATTAGATGGATTTCTTAAAATTTGGACTTATTCTCATTGGACTTAGTCTACATTGTGGTGGTTATGCACTCCTAAGCCCCGGAGCTTATTCTCGGAGTGGTGTGGGCACACCCTTACTTCTAAAGGTGGAATATCAGGTTCCGAGTAAAAAGTTAAAAATGAAAAAATGTATATAAGGCGCTAGGGCTCCATTTGAGGGGTGGCGTGGGGTGGCGTGGGGTGGACCCTTTTGTTTCTTGTTTTAGTGCCCCATATCATAAGTCTTAGTTCCAATAAGATGGACTTTTCTTTACTATATTATTTTTGAAAATTAAGTTCGTAATTTTACACATGAAGGTTTCTTTCTATAACCACATGTATGTATAATTTTAAGTGTTCAATGCTATATTTGTTTTAAGTTTTTTTCTTATTATGGTTTCAAAAACCCTTAACATGACCAGATTTTAGGTGTAGCTCTTTAACAAAGAAAAACCATCAAAAACAAGAAAAAATTATAACATTCAAGTACCAAGTATTCAAAAGTTCATCTTAGAAGCACTTAAATTCAATGTAGTAAAAAATAAAGGATTTTTCCAAAATATTGTAGATACACTCTTACTTCATGCAACCTTATGGATTGTATTCTAAAATTGGACTATATTTATTAATATTGTAGAATTTTCTTCATTTTCTATTAACACGCATTTTTAGATTAATGAAATGAAATCTATACATGTGGAAAGGACATAAACAATACAAAACATCATTTCCACGTGTTTTCAATCTATGCAATACATAGATTTTCATGAGCATGTTTCTTTTCGAAAATTAACACTCATTTCATGAATTGACAAAAATAAGTAAATAGTACTTTTGACATATATGTAACACTCGCTTGAAGAATGTAGCATGAATTATGAAAACATATAATGGTTTGCCACATAAGATATTACACCAAGTTATCTTCATATTTTATTAGAAATACATTTATGAGGTTTGGAATGCATTTTATAAATCAATGTTTTTTTTTCATGCCATGTTTTAAAAAGAAAATTATTTTTATGAAAACAAAGAGAATTTTGAACACTTAGCATGCATTATGAGAAT
Source organism: Pseudotsuga menziesii (assembly GCA_001517045.1). Taxonomy (NCBI): domain Eukaryota; kingdom Viridiplantae; phylum Streptophyta; class Pinopsida; order Pinales; family Pinaceae; genus Pseudotsuga; species Pseudotsuga menziesii. The sequence goes on along the minus strand of LPNX010604747.1, from coordinate 281,753 downwards.
TCTATATGATGTATTATGGAGGATGACATGTTAAAACTACATCCTAACCTTTTAGGTATGTATTTGTAGGGAAAGTCATGCATTTTCTTGAGTCTATATATTTTAGGATTTCATATTTGGAATTTTGTAATTACAAAAGTTTGTACTTTAATTTGTAAATCTAATGTGAATTTATGTTTCGTATAAATGATGAAGAAGTCATAGTTAAGATATTTATTCATTCTTATACTTAAATAGTATAGGGGGTATAGTTAAGATCTTTTTGCTAATATAAAAAGGCTTTATTGCATCTTTACTTCCTTATAGGCTCTAGAGGAAGATACTCAAGCAACAACATCTTCGTTATAACCTTTTGTTGCAAGCACATGAAGAGTAGTGCGATCTTCATTATCGACGAGCATATATCCATTCTAAATGTGGACTGAGAGACATCTAATTTTTTGAGATGTTATTTTTAATGACATTTTATTTGGATTTAGGTTTTTATTTTTTTGTTGGCAAAGTGGTGGAACCCCCCTGACTAGCAGGTTTGCCATTGGCTAAGTGGCCACAAACCAGGGGCATCTAAGCTGTCAAAATCACCCGGGGATCACACCCGGCCTGGACCGCACCAACGCTTAACATGGTTGGATTTTTGGTATCCGACGGGATTAGAACCGGTGACCTTCCAGCTTAGGGGGCGCCTTAACCATACCCCGCCACCAACTGTTCTACATCTCGCAGATTTGGATTTAGGTTTTTATTTTATGAGTCAATATAGAATTTTTTAATTATTTTTTATTCAATTTTCTTTTTTATTATTATATGAGCCGACATAGAAAAAAATTTACTTCTTATTTTTTGAACATAACGTGAGTTATTTATGTGTAAAGTTACACATCTCCTCCATACTAGGTTGTAAGCACCTCACTACTCTCGATGCACATAATGTTAGTTTGTTGCGTGTAATGTTACACATCTCCCCCATACTGGGTAGTGAGCATCTAACTACTCTCAGTGCACATAATGTCAGTTCGTTACATGTAACGTTACACATCTTCACCATACTTTGTTGTAAGCACCTCTCTACTCTTAATGCAGTGACAAGAAAATGACAAACTAATGATTACCTCTTTAGAGTGGTTGAAAACCACCATCTAAATTATGGAGTTCTTAATAAAAGAAATCATTGCGCCGAGAGGCGCTCTACAGCCCAGTATGGGGGAGATCTTGTAACGTTACATAACGTTATTTTTATTAATAAAAAATAAAAAATTTAATTATAGGCCAAAATAAATGTCGGCTAGGAAAACAACCTAATATGGGGGAGATGTTGTAATCTTCCTAGCTAACAAAACAATAAAAAAATTAAAGATTTAATTATCCGTAAAAAAAATGTGGGTCAGGAAACAAAACACAATATGGGGGAGATGTTGTAATGTTCCTACCTAACAATATAATAAAAAATAAAAAGTTGACTTATTCGTAAACAAATGTTGGCCTTGCACATGGTTTTAAAACCATGTGCAAGGCCTTCTAAACAACCCATGGTTTTATTGTACATGGTTCAGGAGGGCCTTGCACATGGTTTTATTGTACATGGTTCAGGAGGGCCTTGCACATGGTTTTAAAACCATGTGCAAGGCCTCCTAAACAACCCATGGTTTTATTGTACATGGTTTCGGAGGGCCTTGCAAATGGTTTTAAGACCATGTGCAAGGCCTCCTAAACATCCCATGGTTGTAGGAGGGCCTTGCAAATGGTTTTAAGACCATGTGCAAGGCCTTCTAAACATCCCATGGTTGTAGGAGGGCCTTGCATATGGTTTTAAAACCATGTATGGGGAAATGTTGTAATGTTTGTTCCTAACAAAATAAAAAATAATAAAAAATATTATATGTTAGCCATAAATAATATTAAATATTAATAATAGAAATATTATATGTGGACCTTAAATAAAAATATGTGTCTTTTGGTTTGAATCAAATCAATGGTTATATATAGGACACACCAAAGTTGATAGTTCATTGAGTGCAATACCTAAGAAGAGGTTTGCACCTCTAGAGATTTGATCCCTCTCGGCGCTTGCTAGAGCCTAGGATTTGGATCTACGGTGGTTAACAACATTCGTAATTAATGTAATTAATAAGAATACAATTAACATCATGCATTGTGAATATCATTTCATAACATAAATAATAACAAAATAAAATAATTGAGAAATGCATACCATCAATGATATATGGTATTAACAATGCTTTCTCTATGTTAAACACTTCTCTTTGATGCAAATTCAACTGTATTAAGATCACGTGGAATATACCAGTGGCATCCTCTTTACTTTTGAATATTTTCACCCAACACAATGTTCTTCTTGAGGAAACATTGACTAACCAATACAACATTTGTCAGGAAACAAAATATCAGAGAAAAAGGATTGTAGAGCAATAAAATAAAATAAATGCATAAACAAAACATATAAGAGAAAAATACAACAAAGAAACCATTATATGTTGTTCACCCGATTTGGGCTACATCCACGAAGAAACAACTATTCATTTCTTTTATTCCATCCAACAAAATAAAGGGACAAAACCCGCAACACATCTATTGCAACCTCCTATTCACTCTCTTGCAGTCTCTCTCTCTTAGTCACTATAATATCTCACAATACACAATCATAATACATTGGCCTCTTTAAAAGAGGTATTCCTTCTAGGTAAAAAATACACAAACATAATATCTACAATTATATCTATAACCTAATGATGAACAATCTAGATTGACTACAGAATTACCACATTTTACAAGGCAATTTTTCCAAAAAAAATATTCAAGAGAGCTTCCCTCGAACCCATGCCAAGGGGTGGGTTCCAAAAGGTGTGACTGCCCCCATGGACTCCCCCTGATGACAATAGTGAGGGGGAAATTCCCCTGCACTAGCCGTTAGGTACTAGGTTCCAAACACGGCTAAAAAATCCTCTGACTTAGGAAGATAATCAGACTCCACAACCAACACACTCAATGTTTACTACCTATAAATAAACTACATTTTCATAATATATGTGCAAGTTTAAATATGAACCACTTAAATGCAACTATAACTTTAGTTTACATAATGAGTTATGGTGTACCAACAAATTATGATATTTATCTATAAATACCATATGCATAGGCACACCAATATTTATGCTCAAGGTCCATCAATAATTTGTACAAACAATTTAAAGATTTTGATCATAATCACAAGGCACTAGACATGTCACCTTTATGTTTCCTATACGACCATCATCAACAACTTTACATAAAACATTTGTGAAATATTCTTTCTTTGTTGAAAATAAGCAACATTATCAAAATCTTGAACAATGCCACTAAAATACTCCATAGTTGAGTGAGATGAATGTTCATAAGGCAGATGCCTATCATTTATTAAACAAACATTAACATTACCATACAGTGATTCATTCGGTCTCAGATAGTATTTTATTCTGTCTCTGTTTGAGTCATTTGTGTTTAGTCTATATGTTTCTTGTACACTTTGATGTTTTTCTTTAGATTCCAAATTCATCTACTTTTATACTTCCCAAGATTTTAAATCCCTCTCATATTCCCCCCGTTAATATCTAGAAGCAACACTGTTTGAACAAACATTATTGGATCATTTTTTTCACATCTTGATTTGTTTTTGGTCTTCAAGTTGTGAAGTTATAACAAGTGCTTATGCAACAACTTCGAAAACCATCTTCAAAAAGCTCCAACTTCAAACCAACTTCAAAAATGCCAAGGAACTTTACAACAAATTCAATAAAACTGGGTTGCATATAGTATATCTTTGTTGTTGTAATGATATTTGGTTTTCTCGCCAATGCCTTGTTTTGCACAAAATTTTTATAAAGTGCATGTACCAATACTTTACTGATATGAAATATTTTCAAGTGTTTATCTAATAATCTTATACATGTAAACAAATTAATTCAATACAAAAATACTATTAATATTTAAATTATTACATATTTCTTTTTGTATATAGGAAAATCAATAAGAATATTTTTTTTATAGAAAAACACATGATGAAGTATCCATAGTTCTCTTCTTAAGTATTATTTCCAATAATGAATAGAATTTTTGTGTTTCCATGTGTCTTTCAAAGGAAGCATTTAAGGTCGACTAGATCACACTATAGAAGAATCCTTTAGAAGGGTATACAAACAATTAAACCTCTTGGAGAGGTTAGATAGCTATAGAATTGACTATGTGGGCTACTATGATATGAAATCACTATGAAAGTTATCAGACCTTGAATAACATCACAAAGAATTTCAAGATCACTAAGAACTTCTTCAGATGGTAGAAGATTCTTGAAGCCAATAAATGTTGAAGATCGAAAGAAAAAGATAAAACTTTATTTCTACATGATATTATACATTTAATGTGTTGTATATGATGGATATGAACTCCATAGTTTATAGTTTAGATAACCTATATTCTGGATCAGATCTAGATGATGCTATTGTGATTAAGTGCTGCAATGTAAATTGTGGTTAGTACTACAAAAATTAAGTGTATTGCGGGTAGTACTATAGAAACAAGGTGTATGTAGGAGAGTACTACAAAAGAAATTGTACTGTGTGGGTAGTGCTACAGGCTAATGAGTAGTGTAGTTTTGGAATGCTACCTACTAGGATGAAGTACTTGAGCCTAATGTTATTAGGTGTTTTAAAATCAAGCTTTTTGTGAACCTGATGTTTCATGTTATGTTGAAACACATTAAGATGAAGTATCAATTCATCAGAGTCATGGTCATGCAAATAAAATTTCAGTACATAACTACTAATGATAAGATTGCAAATATGTGGACAAGTCATTGTCAGTGACGAAGTTGAGATACTTCCAAGGTAAGATTGGTGTGGAAGAGAATGCCTAGAAAAGCAGAGAATGTTTCCCTTGCTGAGAGGGACTATTGATTATACAACATCATGAGTCATTCTTTATATTTGTGGTTTGTATCAAGTTGGGACCTGTGGTTTGTATCAAGTCGGGAATTTTGGTTTGTATAAAGTGAAGTATTCTCATAGAAGGTACCATATGAGATAGACCTCTAGTTATGGTGATGAGATTGTGAGTAATATCAAGCTCATTCTTGTGAGTAATATCAAGACTGTATACTTGTGAGTAATATCAAGTCCCACCACTATTATCATTTATTGAGGTGGCATACTTTACTTGGTAAAGTAGTTATACTATGTAATGTATTACTAGTCATGGTCACTGAGTGCTATAAGTATCATTTAGGGCTTATCTACCCCTGGAGTGAATTAATTTAGCATAAGACTATATGGATCAGGGTAATATATATGATCATCAGTATGGAGTAATTCTTCTAAGTATGATATTATAAGATGGATAAATAAATACACATGTGGACCATGTAGTAAATAATAAATGATAAAGAGATAAGGATATATAGCAAATGAATTTGAATTGTCTATGTATGCCTTCATATGGGATCGAATTGTAAAGGCTTCAATTAAACCCTTAGTTGTAAATACAAAATATATCAGTTAAATAAGGAATCTCTCCGAGATCTATGCAAAGCTAAAATAGTAAATAATGTAATTGAATTAATAAAGACTTATGTATTTCAATTACTTAAAAGAACTTACAAAGATCCGTGCAATTTTTTTCATGGATGGCACTAAGAGTGAAGCACTGATGACACTTAAGTTAGTTTATTAACTAAGTGATAAGTATTCAGTTAACTAAGAAGATCCATGCAAACTTTCATAATATAAATTATGCACTAAATGTGAAGCACCATATACATTTAGTTAGCCTCCTAAATTTATGGGAATACATTGAGTTAAAGATTAAAAGACTCAGTTCAAGTCTGTCAACATTTAGTTAAAAACTAATAATGAAAGGAAGGGCAAATATCTTTGTGCATGCTAGGTGTTTTGGATTGTTATTAATATGCTAGGCATATATCATGTTTAATAAAGCTAATTATAGTGTTGTATTGGATCTCTCTTCTCTACTGCTAAGGTGACATCTCTTATCGAACAATCTGCTTATGTGTTGTAAACCATTCTCTGCAAATCTATCTATCATACTCAAAGAATTGTTGGGTTTTTCATCCTCCATGTTTGGAGGGGTTTCCCAGGGTATATATTGTCTCTTATGGTTGCATGAGTTATGTGGTTGATTTATTTATGAGATTCAAATGTGCAATGATTGATTAATAAACGTTTCAAAGTTCAAGCATCTCTGATTTTGCTCAAACATTTACAAAAAAAAAACTCATCATTGATATACCTTTATTAAGGTATGAAATTTTCTAATATTTATCATCTTATGATATATACATTATTTATTAGAAATAGATGTTTTCTTCTAGTAAAAATTAGACAATAATTCTTATTTCCTTTTTACAATATATTCTGCCTTTTCCTATCCCAAATAACATTGACAATAACATAATGCAAGTTATATATGATCTTGGAAAGCACATGAGGAAACTAAAACCTTATAATCTTAACACGTGATTTATTTGCACACTATAGATGGTTGTCATCTAAATAAATCCATATAAAAGATATCAAGTTTTGGAAGAAAGAGATTCCTTGTTTAATGTGTGAAATGAAAAAAATATCTACCTCATACACCTTATTAAGGGGATTCGAATATGTGGACTTATACACATAAATTCAATGTGATTGGCGGAGAGGCACTAGTAGGAATGATTAAAGGATTTTGTTAGACAAAGATCATGTCCATAGGGATAACTGGTTGAAGGCTATATGGAAGATCAGTCCATTGCATATATTAATGACTAGTTTCCCCAAGTAGTGGGTGATATTAATCTCCATCTCCTTTGGGATGTCAATTACACCAAGAAATTTGAAGGGGGTGTGTTGTTAGGGAAAGGAAAATCGATAAAACTAGAAGGTATATTATTTTTTATTATAATTACTATTTTATAACATAATATTTAAATCTTGATTGGTTTACTAAATCTATTTTTTCTTCATACATGTAGTGCAGGGTGGGATGCAATGCATTTATAGATTGCAAATAATTTTTATTGGATGAAGATATGGATAGATAAATGAAATGAAGTTTAGCATATATTATCATGGAGTGGGGTGGCTAATTTGGTTACAAGAGATTATTTGGATAATGATACACAACTCACACAATATGGAATTGGTTTAGCATAGGGTGCAAAAAGATAGAAATGTGAGCATTTACCATTGATTTTTAGATTTTAATTCCTATGTTTGTGTTGTTTTTATCTAACAAATTATATTATGCATATAGTTATGAATTCACGGAAATGCATTTATAACATGTTGAACATGCATGCGAAACATCACAAACCTATGTTATGTAATGGTAGAAAATATTGCACCAAACAATTGTGTGATGAGAATAAAACATGTGACAATGGAATAACTACAATTTTCTAGGTTACTAATGTTTTCCACAAGCATGAAAGACATCCAATCACATCTAATTTGTGGTACTATGGATATTTGGACGATATATTGGATATTGAATTTAAATCCTTCAAAGTGGTTCTCCTTAAGGTCAGGTGGTAAATATTGTTGCTACAAGGTGATGAAAGGATTGTTATTGATCGTGATAATTGAGTTACCATGATTAATACTAGAATAGGTATGAGTCAAATATAGAGCCTTATGTAATTTAAAGTCAGTGTGAGAAGGTATTTAATTCCCAGGTGGAAGGTAGTTAAAGTTGGTCATTTGTTGTTAGATTTGATCCAATAGGAAGGATTGTAAAGTATATTTTCTATGAAGAAGGTGTTAATGAAGAGGATACAAGAGTGAAATAATACGTATTAGATGGAGAAGAAAACAAATTTGACCATCAAACCATTTTGTTACATGATCCTATGATTCATCTTGATGACAATGATTATATTGTGATGACTTCATGATAGATATCCCATATGTTGTTATGGACAATTCATTCAATGATTCTAAATAGTTGGATATAAATTATGATATTGATGAATTGAATTTTGAAGTGTATGAAGTTCAATATCAATTTAATATGGATATATAAAATAAATCTTATTTGATCCAAATTGAGAACTTTTAAGGTTTTCCCTTCTTGATTCAAATCTTAGTGGTGAATTGTTTCTTACACACTATGTGACCAACATCTTCTTGATTTGAATAGGAGAGAGGTAATTTATATGTGAACTTAACTAATTTTTGTAGTTAGGTAGAAAGGAAACACATGTAAAAAATGCATACATTCATCATCATTCATTGCTTTCATCACCATCACCATAATCCTCATCCTCATCATCATTCTCATGATTATCAACATTGTTCTTATTGTCATCATTCTCATTATTGTCAACATTGTTCTTATTGTCACGATCCTCATTGTTTTTAGCATCATGCATCCTTATTATTGTAATCATGCTCAACCTTGATATACATTAACACCCCAACCCATTAGTGCACCTTAATAAAATATTTTGACCTTAAAAAATCTTGACACAATACTGTAAGAAAAATCTACATTAAATATTGGGTGTATCCTAAATAGGGAAGAATGTCCAGCTCATATGACTTCTCCTTGACTTTCTTAGTGATGGTTTAGAATGACCATAAAAAATATGTAAGTTTATAAGTTCCCTTATAAATCCTTATGGATATCCCCTATTCCTATTTATCCACTTTGTCTCCTTAATTACATCTATAGATACACCCAATAATCATTGTCAATTTAATTACCCTATGCATCATAATCACTAAAATATTATACTTTGTAATCCTTGTAACCCATAACACTTGACCACAATAAAATTTAGTTCTAACACTAATAATTTGTAACAACTAGCACTTAACCCATATAACTACTAAAACATATTATATGCATAATATCCTAAACCTTATCACATTTAAACCATATAAACCTTATAAAATATAAACCATGTAACACTTATTAAAGTTAACACTTAGCCTCACTAAACATTAAATTATAGCACTTATAATCCTTAACACCAATTAACACCTAATTCATATAGCCCATAGATCATAACCTGTATAATCCCTAAGAATTGAACTTTAACTCATAACACTTAAATCCCTAATCTCTTAACCATTATAACACTTAACTCCTTTACACAAAATTGTTACAACCTTTAAACCTTAATACCTATGTCCCATAACTATTACCCATGGATATTAATAACCATTGCCACACAACCATTAATTACCTTGATCTCTCATTATTGTTAACTCCATTAACCACGGATACCTATAACATATAATCCATATAACACAATGCCTAATATAATTCATATAACCCCAAAACCATTTTATAATAATACCCTTAACCTTTGATCCCTAATCACCATATCCTATAAGATAACCTTCAACGCTTTATACATACATACATACACACACACACACACACACACACACACACACACACACACACACACACACACACACACACACACACATATATAACCTTAGACATATATAAGTTGTCACACCTAACACCTACTAAGTTAGAACCCTTGTGCCTTGAATTTCATAAAATTATAACCTTAACCCCTATAACACTTATAAAGTATAAACATTGTATTAAACCCTTAATGATGACACATTACACCGTATAGTGTGGAACATTACTCCTATATTGTGGTGCATTACATATTATTTATGTTGGCTTGGGTCTATTAGTTGTTATTGTACACCTTTATCTTCTATGTATAGGAAGGAGATATTCTCATTTTAGTCATCATAGTATCTTATCTTGTCTTGTGTACTCAGTACATTGTTTAAGGAGGTCCCTCCCTCGAAGAGGATTGATATTTATCTTTGTTAGTCATTTTTTTTAACGTAAACTATAAAAGGTTTGATATTAAACAAGCTGTGCACAACCATACATTACAGAAAAAAAGCGGATACTGAGAGTTCTTGCAGTTCAAAAAAGGAGGAAACAAAACTAGTCCAAAAGGATGACCAAAGAACTCCACACAGAGTTTTTACATAGCTTCTAAAGACTGAGGTAGTGTATACCCTAATAAACTGTTGATTAAGAAATAGACAAAAAAAAATGAACTATTAAAACCACTAAATATTGCCTGGGTGCTTCATGGGTTGGTCAACCGATTCCTCCTTCATAGGGTGAGTTGCTGCTGTTGGAGTTTCATGAGCCTAATTGCCTTGATTCATGCTTACCAAACGCTGGAGGTCTTCTTGAATTCTGTCCACCTTGCCCATGATTTCCCTAAGGTTGCTTTCTGTATCATCAATCCTAGAGTCATGGTTACTTATCTGATATGAGGTGTAAATGACCACTTCCCCATATTTTTCACCTCTTGGGCAATTTCCTTGTTGTCCATAATTCCAATAGCCATCATTTCATACAAACACCTGAGATTTTTCTTCAAATATGCAAGCCCAACATTCTTCTTTGCTTGGTCCATTCTACCTTGTCTGGGAATGGCAAGAGCTAGTCTGGAGAAATTGCTGTGTAGAGCCCGAACCCCACCTTCAAGCTCTTGGGCATGTTTGTCACCAGAAAAATCACCAAGAACCGAGTAAAGAGTGTTGAATTCCTGTAGGAGAGAGTCGCATTCTTTGTGGCTTCGACAGGAGAGAGTACCGACCACACCTTCTTTCCACCTTGAACAATTACAACCCAGAATCGAGTTGCTGCCTACTACAAAAGTCTGGTCATCAATGGAAATACTGAGCCCAGAACTAGAATTCGAAAACCACAGAGAAACGCGAGCTTGTGAAGAGCAGAAGCAAGTGATGAAAGTGGTGAGAGCCAACCTTTCTTTAACAAAAACCTTGGTAAGAGGCAGAGACTCCCACGGGATCTCCTATAAAATTCCCTCATCAACCCCTGAAATAATATCCAACAGAATCATCTCCGGAGAAATCACATAACGAATGGAGTGCACACCATTGCCAAAAGGAGCTTGAGGGTGAGGAAGGATTTGGGGGGAAGACATATTGAGGAGGACGAAAAGACCCAGAGCATGGGAGTTGCAAGAGCAATTAAGATGAGGGAGATGGGTAATAAAACCTTCGAGGATCAAGGAAAGGCCAGTGTAGAGTGGGAGCCACACGTCAGGAGAGTGGGAAGGAATAGGACGACATGTTAAGACAGGAGATCCTTCACGAAGATCCATGGGAGTGAGGCCAGTTATGTAAGGGGAGCACACGGTGGCAAAGTGAGGAGGAGTGAAACAAAGAATTGAAGCATAAGAGCCTTCATGAATGTCCTTAAGAGTGGGTTCGATGCTGTGGGGGTTTAGATTTGCATCCCATAAATTCATTAAGGTATGGGTTTGGGGAGTGAATTTTGACCGTTTAGACAATAGTGTCCTTGGAGTAGGGAGGCCCCCATATTAGCCAAGGCGTTAGCAGCAACATTATTTGTGTGAAGAATGTGGAAGAATTCACAGTGCTTAGAAATGAGAGGAGTGATTTTATCATATAGACGACGACACTTTATAGAGCCTGTGGTATATCCGTTGAGAATTTTATATATGACGTGTTAGAATCTCCAAATATCACTATCCTGGAGAGATCATTATTAGCTAGAATTTTCATTCCCTGGAGGAGAGCCAACCACTCAGCCTCATTATTGGTCCTATAGCCAAGACCCCAAGTGAAGGTTTGTTCAACATGTCCTCTAGGATCCAGGAGGATCCCCCCCGCACTTGCCACCCCTCTTTGTTAGTCATTGTTAAGGCATAGATTAATCTATTATTGTCTATTTCTACTCTTTTTATGCTATTTATGGGACTTCGTTGCATAACATTTGGTATCAAAGCTCTTTCCTCGGGATTGGCTTCTACAAAACGAGTCATGTTGGAACTTTTGCTACAAATTATTTTCTAAAATGACTCAGAGATCGAGGTTAAAAATCACTTCCAAAATAGGCCTAAATATCTCCAATCCGAAATTCAGATCCTGATCTAATATAGTTTCAGAGATAATTGTGGAGGAATCTAGGGTTTTTGACTAGTCCTAAACCTAGTCTAAAACATGTGTTCTTGGGAAAAGGTCGTATCTGAGGCATCCAAGATCCAAATTGAGTGAGACCAATTGCATCTGAAAGAATACAGATCATGGTATCTGTGGCAGAATTTTTATATAGAGAAACAAAAATAGTGGACATGTGGCATACAATACACATTCTCTCTTCTGGATAGGACAAAAATAAAAAGCTTTGGGATATTTGCAATAAATTTTTGTCGGCTGATCCAAATTAGGTTAGAACCATGGCATTGGAAAGAGGATAGATCAGGGTACCACATGTCGAATGTTTAGACTCATATTTTACTTCAGTTACAAGTTGGCCCTAAAACAGTCTTTCAATAAGGGTTTGAAAAAGGTACATCATTTTGCATTTGAATAGATTTTAGTAGAATGATCTATTTGTGGTAAACCCTAGGGTGTGATATATATTTATTGTTGAAAATGCCTTCAAAAGGAAATGTAAATAATCGCACTCCACTCAAATCCCTAGAGGATTCATCCTCGACATACAATGAAATGGAAGACATTTCTTTTAGAGTGTCCAAGTTGGAAGATATGATTAAAGGAAGTGTGAAAATTGACAAATTTTATAAATTAAAAAAGAATATGGCTACTAAAGAGGATATCAAAGGGATGTCTTGTTAAGAAGATCTTCAAGACTTGAAGAAGTTTATGAAGCATATAAATGTTAAAATTGTTGTGCCATTTAGATCATCAAGCAATGACTCAAATATTATTAATGCAGTGAATATGCATGAATTATACAAACTAAACAAATCAAATCTCACAGGAAACAAACAAGTATTGCTTAGAGAATTACAATATTAAATTCATTACATAATCTGGTGTTACAATAGTTTTACATAGGAAAGAATTTGAATCATTAGGGATGAATTTGAATCTACCAACTAGATGTGACCATATATGACTACATGGCTAACTAAATATGTCTAAATCACTATCGGAGTCCAATTGGTTAACTCCACATGTCTAATCAAGTCACACAATCAGTTATAATCAGTTAACTCATTCTAACTGCAAGTGGTAGGTGAGAAAAGGCGCCTTCCCACAAGCAACCATGCATAACTAGCGCTAACTAAACTGATTATGATCTAACTGAATGTAACTGAAGAACAATTAAGCTAAACTAGTAATTAACTCACAACAACTGAAGGAGGTTGGTGTCGTGACTCCCAGTGGCTCCTAAAATGTAGAGATTGGCCTAAGAGGTGCCTAAAGTCATGCATACAAGTGCAGTTAGTGGTAGTTAGCATCTATTGATGTTTCCCAAGCTTTAGTAACTGGTACATGTGGCCCCATTAGGCCAAGTGGACCCAATGGTACTAGTGGACCCAAATAATTAAATAAAACTCCTAATTTAGGCTAAAATAATCTAATAGATAGTTTGGTCAAGGGAGGATTATAAATCCTAACACCCCCCTGAATCCTAACTTGGACAATTGTGGGCCTTGGCAGCAAGGCCAAAAGTCACCCATATACAATCTAAAAGATAAAACAAAATGTTGCTTAATAAAACGAGGAAATAGGGGAAAACATCATGGGAAAATCCACCCCTCAAGATAAGTAGGAACATGAAAATACAAGCTATTTTAGAAGAAAAGAAGTTTTCTCCTTAGAAAATAACTTGCAGAAACTCTGCTGCAAATTTGCAGCTCTATGCAGTAGTATGGTTATTTTGTGCAGCATCATCTTAAAGTTGTGCATGTGAACCTATCCAAACTATTGGCTATGTCTGGAGGAGTTTTCCTCTTTGGAAGAAGAAGAATATGCTCAATTGAATCAGAAATAAAGGTAGGTGCTTGATGAAAACTAGACCCATGTAGAGCAACTGAAATCAACTGATAAGAGAGGGAAAGTGCTTAAGAATTCGAACCATGTGAGGAACACCCAAGCAACTGATATATTTCAACCTTGAACATTGAACCATGTGAGGTAAAATTAGCCCCAATATTTAGGAGCAAGTGTCCAGGAGAATGCAGAATGTCTCCCTCTTTACTAGTTCCGTGAGGAGATGAGCATGTGATCAAATAGATAGGTAGAGAAGCCCTGGGAATATGGAGAGAAAATTATTGAGCTCCATAATATGATATAGCTTCAAAAATAACTAATGATTCACAAAATATAATATCTCGAACTCATAAGAGAAAACTAACATCAAATCCCCAACAACAAGTTTGAAAGAGACTTGTGGTACTTGATTTTTCACACCAAAATTGATGAGAGTAGCTACAAGCATGACTGAAGGTTCTTGGTCGATCTTAAAATTTGAACCAAATAATATCATCTAAAATCCAAATAATATCATATAATATCCAAATAATTTCATATCAGATCCAAAAGTGTGGAATGACATCAAATCCCTAGCAACAGTTTTGAAGGAGACTTGTAGTACTTGATTTTTCACACCAAAATTGATGGGAACAACTACAAGATTTATTGAAAGCTCTTGAAACTTAAAACTTGAAAAAAATAATATGAGATCATATCCAAATAATATCATATCAGATCCAAATATGTTCATATCAGATCGAAGAGTTTTCTCCACCGAGATGGTAGATGCACAATTTTCTCCTTCTTCAAAATTATGAATATTGGTGCATGCAATCATGTAGGAATTTGTTGGAAGCTCAAGATCAAAGAGAGTGAATGGATCACTCATAAAATCTGATATTTTTTCCAAAATATCCAAATATTTACAAAATATAATATCAGCAAACTCATGAGAGAAAACTGACATCAAATCCCTAGCATAAATTTTGAAAGAGATTTTTGGTACTTGATTCTTCACACCAAAATTGATCAGAACAACTACAAGCATTACTGAAATATATTGAACCCTAGAACCAAATAATATCATATTATATCCAAATAATATCATATCAGATCCAAATAGGTTCATATCATATCCAAGATTGTGCTCCACCGAGATGGTAGATGCACAGTTTTCTCCTTCTTCAAAATTCTGAGTATTGGTGCATGCAATCATGTAGGAATTTACTGGAAGATCAAGATCAATGAGAGTGAATGGATCACTCCTAAAATATGAAATTATTTCCAAAATATTCATGGAATTACTTATTTGCACACCAGCAACATCATTAGAGATAGAAAAATCAAATTTCTCTTTATTTTTTGAAACAATCATCGGTAAACTTTGCACAGAATTTAAAATAGAAGAATCACTGGATAATATTTGCATAGAATGGAAGGAGATTTTTTCTTCAATAATAGAGATTCAAATGTCTTCTTTTGGATCATCCATGTGAGAATATGAGATATCAGATATCTCATAAACTTCCGGAGCAGCAGGAGAAGGAGTCACTCCAAGAAGACTTTCTTCAATTCGAATTGACTCATGCGTGGAAGATTCCGCTTCTTCTTCATCATGAACAACTTCATCAGAGAGAGTAGAGGCCAAGACATTTGAATAAATAACTATTGTGGTGAGGGTGTGCTCTCCAAAGTGCTATAATGATCCTCATTGTGCTTTCCAAAGGTTCTATCCAATTATGTCTAGAGATCCTTTGGGTATTCAGCAGAATCAATAAGGTAGCGCAAGCTAGGAGAAAAGGCCCCACATATTGTTCCAAAAGCTATATCACCATCATTTAGATAGTCATTCTCATATTCATAAGACTCTTTACCAATTCCAATAGATACCTCATAAAGACCTTGTCTCTTTAGAGATGCAATCATCTTCAACTTCCATTCTGAATATCTTGTGGATGGAGTAAGAAGAGGAACTGATAATATCGAATCCATATGAATTTGAACCTGCAAAATATCACTTCAAAACCAAAAATATTCAAAATATGTTAGAATCAAGCCTTCCCTCTCGACATGAACACTTTCTCAGGCTCCGTCACGACCACACTGCCACTCTTAATAAATTCAGAGGAAGCAAGTCACTCTTTGCGGGACTTCTGTGGAAACCCAGCTGCTTCTGGTGTTCAATGGAGAGTAGACAGACTTGAATCTTTCCTTAAATGGCTATGATACCATGTTAAAATTGATGTGACATTTGGATCATCAAGCAATGGGTTAAATATTATTGATGCAATGAACAGGAATGGATTATAAAAACTGAACAAATCAAATCTCACAGGAAACAAACAAGTATTGTTCAGACAATTACAGTATTATCTTCATTACATAATCCAATGTTACAATAGTGTTACATAGGAAAGAATTTGAATCATTAGGGATGAATTCGAATCTACCAACTGCATGTGACTGTATATGACTGCATGGCTAACTAAAGATGTCTAAATCACTATCGAAGTTTAAGTGGTAAACTACATATGTCTAATCAAGTCACACAATCAGTTATAATCAGTTAACTCAGTCTATCTACAAGTGGTAGGTGAGAAAATGCGCCTTCCCACATGCAGCCATGCATAACTACCGCTAACTGAACTGATTGTGATCTAAATGAAGGTAAGTGAAGAACAACTAAGATTAGCTAGTAACCAACTCACAACAACTAAAGGAGGTTGGTGTCGTGACTCCCTATGAGGCGCCTAACATGATGCATGCAACTGCAGTCAATGGAAATTAGCCTTTATCGGTGTTCCCCACACTCTAGTAACTAGTACATGCGGCCCCATTTGGCCAAGTGGACCCAATGGTACTAGTGGACCCAAATAATTAAATAAAACTCCTATGCTAGGATAAAATAATCTAATAAACACTTTGGTCAAGGGAGGATTATAAATCCTAACAATAAAACACAACTTTATTCCTCATTTATCTACTCAAGCAGAGGATATAGAGCAAAAATATGACTTATTCCAATCACATCTGGAGAAAATTGAAAAACAATTGGAGAGTAGGAAGTTGGAGTCGTCAAAAGTTGATGATTCAGAACATCATGGGTTCAATTCAGGTCCAAGAAACTACTCTATCCACAAGATTGACGTGAGGAAGTTTGATGGAAAGGATCCAATCACGTGGATTTTTCAGATGGAGCAATTCTTTGATCTACACCAGGTTCCCACTATGCAAAAGGTAACTATTGAATCCTGGTATTTAGAACCTAATCAATTTGTATGTTACCAATGGATTTGTGACTGTAAAAGGGACTCTATTATATCTTAGTCTATATTCACAGAAGAATTGATTTCACATTAAGGGGATATAAATATCAACACCTGCTTCAACCAGTTGGTAAATATCAAGCAAAAAGGTTCAGTTACAGAGCACATCAAGCAATTTCATCAGCTAAGTCTCATAGTGAAGAATATTTTAGAAGATAATTTATTATATTTATTATTGGAACCTTGAAAGATAACATTCAACATGAGGTGTGTCTCTTTGAACCATCATCCCTAGAGAAGGATTTTATGATGGAAAGGAAGGTTGAAAATAAAAATATGGCAATGACTACTAGAAAGGCCTTCTCCAACACATATATAGAAAATAATGTTCCTTCTTCTAAACCTCCACAAAGGTTAACACCCCAACAACTAGATGAAAGAAGAGAAAAAGGATTATGCTTTCATCATGACAACAATAATAGTAAAGGACATAAGGGCAAAGAGAAGAAATTATTCTACATAGATTGTAAAGAGGAAGAACCAAAAGAAGAGGAAGCATCGCAAGAAGAGGCGACTTCAGAAGAAATCGAAGAGGATGCTTTAGAAGAAATTAATCCCACCATATCTTGTCATGCATTGTATGGAATTAGCACTCCTCAAATTCTCAAGATAGAAGGATACATCAAAAAGAAGAAGGTAACAATGTTGATTGATTTTGGTAGTACTCATATTTTCATTCATTGTAAATTAGCCAAAGGATTATGCTCATTAGATGTTCAAACCTCAAAGTTCCCTATCTCCCCAGATCTCCAAAGGGTCATTAATAATCATTCCAAGGTATTTGAAGATATTCCCAAAGGTCTTCCACATATTCATGATTTTGATCATGTTATCCACTTAACTCTAGGCATTGTTCCTCCTAACATTAAACCTTACTGATATCCCTATAGCCAAAATAGTGAAATTGAGCGTATGGTTTTTGAAATGTTAGAGGCTGACATAATTCTCCCTAGCCAAGGTTATTACTCTGCACTAGTTGTAATGGTACCCAAGCCAAATAGATCATTGCATATGTGTCATGATTATAGAGAGCTCAACAATATCACCATTTAAGATAAGTTTCACATTCCCGTCATTGATGAATTATTAGATGAATTACATGGAGCAGTTGTATTCAAAAAGTTGGATCTTTGTTCCAGGTATCATCAGATTCGAATGAAGGATGAAGAAATCCACAAAACAACATTCAGAACTCATGAAGGTCACTATGAATTTTTGGTCATTCCATTTGTTCTAACAAATGCGCCTTCCACATTTCAAGGTTTGATGAATTCTATTTTCAAGCCTTTCCTTAGAAAATTTGTGCTGGTATTCTTTGATGATATACTAATCTATATAAAGTATTGGGAAGAACATGTTCAACATGTTGATAGGGTATTAAAACTACTAAAGGATAAAGAAATGTATGCAAAACCCTCAAAATGTTTCTTTGGGATAAAGGAGGTAGAGTATTTGGGTCATATTGTATCTCATGAAGGTGTCAAGGTAGACACTAAAAAAAAAATCCATGATGGATTAGATGATTCCCAAAACCCTGAAGAGTCTTTGAGGATTCTTAGGTCTAACAAGGTACTACCGCAAATTTGTTCATAACTATGGAAGAATAGCAGCTCCTCTAACAATGTTACTAAAGAAAGATGCATTTTCTTGGACTCCAAAGGCAACTTAAGCCTTTCAACAACTCAAAGAGGCCATGTGTAAAGCTCCTATTTTGGCGACACCGGACTTCACAAAAACCTTTATTGTGGAATGTGATGCTTCATGAAATGGAATTGGAGTTGTACTAATGCAAGAAGGACACCCTCTTTCCTTCACTAGTCATCCAATAAAGGGAAAGATTTTTAAAAAGCCCATTTATGAGAAGGAAATGTTGGAAATACTACATGCCTTCAAGCAATTTTGCCCCTATCTTATAGGGAAACATTTCAAGGTTAAAATTGATCATGATAGCCTTAAATACTTGTTGGAAAAAAGGCCATCTTCAGAAGAGCAACAAAAATGGGTGACAAAGGTGTTGGGATATGACTTTGAAATCATCTATAAAAAGGGGAAGCAAAATGTTGTCGCATATGTACTCTCTAGGAAAGATGAGGATGTTGAAGCATTACTCTATGCTATTTCAATCATCCAACTAGATTGGATAGCTGAAGCAATGGATGACTGGAAAAATGAGGAAAAAAATATGGACATTTATTCAAAAGCTGCAGCAGGATCCCAATGCCTCTAATACATTTAGGTGGAAATATGAATTGCTATGGTACAAGGATCGCTTATATCTTAGTAAGAGTTCCCATCTCAAGCAAAAGGAACTTTCTGAATTCCACTACTCACAGATAGGAGGGCACTCAAGTTTCTTAAAAACCTACCACAGGGTAAATAAAGAATTTTTTTGGGATGGTCTTAAAACTGACGTTCAAAAATTTGTGACAAAATGTTTGGTTTGCCAACAAAATAAAGTGGAAACAATTAATACCCCTAGTCTCCTACAACCACTTTCCATTCCAAGCCAAAGGTGAACATAGGTCTTAATGGATTTTATCACAAGTTTACCAAAGTATGAAGGAAAGAGTGTCATCATGGTGGTTGTTGATAGACTTACTAAATATACAAACTTATGTGCAGTATCTCACCCTTCAAAGCAAGCACAGTCGCCGATTATTTTATGGAGACAATACAAAACTACATGGTACTCTAAATATTATAGTAAGTGACAGGATCCCATTTTCATTGGAAATTTTTTGATCGAATTAATTTCTTGTTTGGGTACTCAACTTGTAATAACCCAAAATTTTGTAAAAATTAAATTTTTTTAAAGTGACATAAAATGTCTAAAGTCACAGCTAAGTAACTACTAACGCTTAGCGGAAAATGAAATAGTTTATAAAAGGTTAAGGTTTGTTTCATTAAAAGAATCTGTAAACTAAGGATGTAATCTTAAGCGCATGTGTTAGTACTCTTAATGAATTAACAACTTTAATTTCATCAACGTTAGAAAAACGACTTGCATTTAGTTGCTACTAGATACACTGATGATTTACTTTTGTCAAGTAGGTAATAAATCTTGTTTGAGATCGAGGCTTACTTAGCATTCTGCTAACTCAAATGGACTGCTGGTTCTTATAGGTTTAGCAGGTAAGTGTAAGATCCTGTAGGTGTTTATTTTAAATTACGTCGAGAAAAGTACTTTCCTAGCATGTTAAGATGCTAGTATAAGAAAAGGTTAAATAAGCTGCTTGCCTTCAAGGAGGTAAGGTGAATTCTTTTTTGTTTCTCTGAATCTATGAATGTATTTATAACTAATGCCATATTGACTTTTCATCAAAAACATAATCAATGGTTTAAAATACAAGAGCAAGTTCTTACCAAAGTTCCTTTAGTCATATGATGATTATCTTTCAAAAGTCTATAGTACATGGTTAGTTTTCTTGTGTTTACAGTACTGGTTATTTATAGATTCCCAAAGAGAACATAGGGCTCATGGTTTTGGTTTCAGTTTACTTCAATTGACTAGTGATCTCACAACTATTTTCACTTCAATACTCAAGGTGTCCTTCTCTTTAAGCATGAACATGTTCCTATGTTTTTCAATTATAAAGTTAACAATGAGTTATTAGACTCTTTATGAGAAAATATCCAATAAAGTTAGTCTTCAGTTTCTTGAAGACTCCCTCATTTAACAACATCAAGATTTTGTTTTGAGAAGTTTAAGGCTTTTCCTTTTCACTATAGTTATAAGCTATGTTATAACCATTCCATACTTCCTTTTACTAGTTCTAAACTACACCATACTTATTCGACTTGTTTACAAGCATGAAGAACTTCTGGAATAATTTAGTATCCAAGTTGTAACCATAGTGTTCAAATTATAACTATAGTACAATAGTATTTCAAGTTATAACAATTATGTTAAGTTATAACCTAAGGTAGTATTACCTACCAAACAACTACAATGATGTAGTCGAAATGATGGCAAGCAAATCTTATAAAGTTTTAATCCTATACTATGTTAATTTCCATGGCATATTATATATCGATGGCATGTTGCTTATCATTAGAAATCATATGTTATATGGTTATTTTCAATGATAGATTTTAATATGTTTTGTGCAGCACTAACTTAAGGATTTCGACCCACACTTGTTGAGATTTTTGGAAGGGCACGTGGATAGGATCTCCTCCATTTTTTGGTTGACTTATAATGTTGTAAACCCTACTCCTTTGCATTTTCAGACTGAGGGTTCTCCTCCTTGCTGGCTGAGCTGTGAGCTCGCGGCCATGAGAGGCCTATAACCTCCTTTATCGTTGGGCATTTCGACTACAAATGCTATATCGTGATTGTTGGGTAATGTAGTTTATGGTTTGGATTCTCCTGTGTGTTGAAGATTACACCGCGAGTGTGGTTGTTGGTTTCTCATTGTGGTCAAAGCATGTACTTGTCTTACTCCTGCATTGCTCACACAAAGCTTCTGCATTGTAAACTTGAGTCGGTTTTCATGCCTTCTCCTTCGTAGGGGTGACTTCAAGGTTTTCTTGCCTTTTGGTTCGGTGCCATCATGACCTGGTGTGGCCATCTCTTCTCAGTTTCGACTCTGGTTAACAGCTAAAACTTCCCTATCTCGATTTTTCTTTTTCATTCGATTATCTTTACGAGGGTTTTAACCATTTTATGCAAACCAGTTTTTGATAAGTTTTGGTATGGACTTGCAGGTTCCTTCTACCGACTCCAAAACTATGGGTGGAAAACGAACTCATGCTTCAGTCCTTTCATGGGCTTCCAATTAGTAAGCTCCGGTCCCATCGAGGGTTCTTCCTGCATGAGGTTATGGTTGTTGGAAGTGGTTCCTGTGGGTGAATGCACGGCCTTGGTTCTTTGTTAGTTATGTTTTTAAGCTTGTCTACTGCATGCCAATGTTTTTATTTAGAAACCCTTATGGCTACTTCGGGTAGGGTAAAGCAGGCTCTTGAATCCGTGATGTAAAATGGTTTTAGCCTTGTGGCCTAAGCAATGTAAATGCTGTTGTTTTTATTTTAAAAAGAGCCTAGCTCTGAACTCAGAGAGGCTTGTCGACCTATGTCTAGTGTTACTTCAGTTTTTACAGTAAATTTTAGTAATGGAAGACTGTGAAACAGTCAGGGTTGTAATGTGAATAGGATTTTGTTCTCCTGTCAGCAAATATTTTGTTACTGTTTAATATAATAATATTTTGTGCATATTTGGTTTTATTAGCAGGCCTGAGATTCGACCCTTTGACTCTAAGGGCTATAAGCCAATCCCTAATAAAGGACTCTCTATTTGCAAATGGTTTAATTACTATTGGAATATTTTAATCTATAATTTGTATATGTAATGTTTTCATTATTACCCTGTATTATAATGATTTTCAATGCACTATTTATGGGAAGATTACTGTGTTTTTAAGGATGATATTTAATTCTGGTTTTGGCTTTTAAAGGGTTAATTATTATATAAACCCTACAGTTCAATAATAGCCTTATTGTACTTAAAGAAATCTTAGCTCTGTTTGATAGTAGACAATAGATAAAATTATTACTTACAGATATTAGTTTGATACTAGCTTTGTTTATTTAATAATTCTTTAGTGATTTTTACAGTTTGTTTTAATTCTCAGTTAATAAATAATTAGGGTTTTCATGCTGCATACTAGTAAAAATGAAATATTTATCTTTCAGATTTTAAGTGGTATTTACTGTAGAGACTTCTGTGATTTTAAATAGATTTAGTAGAATCCTTCTGTCTTAGACAGAGACACACAATGTCTAGAATTCAATGTTATAAAAATGTTTCTACAAATTGTTTTTATCTGGTTTTTAGATGTTAGCCTCCTTACTTTACTTATGTTTAATGGTTAAACCATAATCTCTATATTTTATCAGAATACTAATACTATAATTATTTCTATAATAATATTATTACTATTCTTTTACATACCTATCTTTTAGTTTCGCTGAAGTAAATAAATACATACAATATTTAATACTTATTTCTAGCAACAATCATAAGCAAACTAGGTAAAATCTAGTTACAATTTTCATTCAAGTAAAAGAATCATCTTATTCACCTAAACACCCAGTTGTACTAGAGTACTACCTGAATCAGGTGTGGAAAAATACAGTTTGGGAATTCTAATTCTATCTGTTTCACACTTTACATATTCATTTCTATTTCTAACATAATCTATAATTTTACCAAGTATAACATTACACAATTATTCTTTCCTTCATAAACCCTAAAATACTAACATGCCTGTAGTTAGAAACTAATAAACATTTTACTGAAGACAGTAAACAAATAACATAAAGACAAATAGAAACTTTTAATGACAAGACGACAACAGCTTAAGGAGGATATTCCTCCCAACCAAACTCCTGGAGAGCACTCAGACAACGCTTCCTCAGGACCTCTGAGCTTGTTCCTGGTCTTCTTGGCAGAGAACTGGGTGGAGAATACAACTTTAAGACCTCTATCACCTGACTGGTCCAATTACCTCAATAATTAAAATATGCTTACAGCAGTATGAACTTCAGCCTAGAAGCTACAACAAGTTCAGATTCAACAATTAACCCCTCAAACTCACTTCAGTAATCCCCTCCATTGAATTTCTCTTGAGTAAATTCATTCAGCTTGAATGATCACCTCTAGAATGAGCAGCCTCATCTGTATTCAATGGGAAATTTTATAGAGATGCCTAGGTCTTCTGGGTTAGTTTTCATTTAATGAGCCACCTACTCTGATTCCATTTTCTTGGGGAATCATGACCACAAATATAGGGAAGTTGCCACCTGCAACGGTTGGAAGTGGTTTGAGGATGTTGCCACTTATCAGTTTACTCTCCACCTAGTCTCCTCCACCAATTAACCAATAAACACTCTTTTAACATCTTCCCTAAGCTGTTGTCTCATCATTTATTTATTTATAAATAAAATATTCTGAATTACATTAAATATTCTTGACCCCACTGGGTCATCAATTACAAACTTAGCATAAAATTTAACACAATGTTCCTCAAATAACATTAAATTGTTTTTGCAAATTGGGTTATGTGACATACACACCCCCTTAAATTATAACATCGTCCTCGATGTTATTTATTCCTTGTCCTCAGAGTTCCCCTTAAATAGAAATGGATATGCATCATGCATATGAATTTCCAATTCCCAGGTGGCTTCCTCTGGACTAAGGTGCTTCATTGCACCTTCACTTGACCAATGGTGTGGTTCCGAAGTGAGATCTCCCTCCACTCGAGGATACAATCCGGTTCCACAAGAAAATATCCTTTGGGTTCCACGTGCACATCATTCCAATTAATAACATGAGTAGCATCATGTACATATTTTTTTAATACAGAAATGTGAAAAACATTTTGAACTCTTAAATTCGGTGGTAAAGTTAACTAATAGGCCACCTGTCCGATCCTGGACAGTATTTCAAAAGGACCACAATATCATCAAGGTGCTAGTTTGGCACAACTACCCAATCTCAGAGAACTCTTTTTGGGTCTCACCTTAATGAAAACAAGTTCACCTACCTGGAACTCCTTTGGAGTTCGTTTAAGGTCTGCTTGACTTTTCTGTCGATCTTACGCAATTTTCAGATTACTTTGTACCTATTTTACAATTAATTCCATTTCTTTCAATAATTCAGGTCCTAATACTAACCTGTCCACTGGATTACTCCAGGAGATGGGAGTATTGCATTTCCTTCCATACAGAATTTCGAAAGGACTATACCTAGTTGAAGCTTAATAATGATTATTGTAAGCAAATTCTACCAGGTGTAAATAATCTTCCCATTTACCTGGTTGCTCCTTTACGTACATTCTAAGTAGATCTTCCAGTACCTGATCTAATCTTTCAGTCTGTCCATCATTTTGAGGATGGAAAGAGGTACTAAAATTTAATGTGGTATTTAATCCTTTAAACAAGGATCTCCAAAAATTACTTGTAAATTTAGGGTCTCGTTCTGTAATTATGACCTTCGGTATTCCATGCAACTGAATTTTTTTTTAAAGAAAATATCAGCAATATTTGCAGCTTTATAAGTAGTTTTTACAGGTATAAAATGGGCTACTTTACTCAAATTTTCAACTACTAACATTATGGAGTCATTTAAGTTTTGATTTTTAGGCAGTCCAATAACAAAATCAAGGCTAATTATCTCCCATTTCCAGCTAGGGATAGGAAAAGGCTGAAGTAGCCCAGCTGGATGTTGATGTTCAGTTTTTACTTTCTGACATTCAAAGCATCTAGCAATATATTCTTCCAGTTTAGTCTTCATGTTTGGCCATAAATAATCTTTTCTTAGCATGGTTATAGTTTTCTGATAACCTAGATGCCTTGAATAAGGAGTTTTATGAATTTCGTCTAAAATTAATAACTTAATCTTAGGTACATTAGGTACATATAATCTGTCTTTATACAATAATAATCCTTTTTCATTCAAGTTGTACCCTGTACTTAGACTTTCTATTAGATTTTCTTTTGCTTTTGCGCATAACTTTAAGTAATTTTCATCTTGTTCTATTCCCGCTTTAAGCTGTTCTTCCAAATTTGTTGTAGAAGTGCTGATAGCTCCTGTAAAATTCAGCTTTGAATTTCTACTTAATGCATCAACAACTTTATTCTCCTTTCCTTTGATGTGTTGAATTTCAAAATCGTATTCACTTAGAAAAGCTAGCCACCTAGTTTACCTAGCATTCAAGTTAGGTTGATCTAACAGATATTTCAATCCTTTATTATCCATCATTAAGATAAACTTCCTTCCAATTAAATGATGACGCCACATCTTTAAAGCATGTATGATAACAGCTAATTCTAAGTCATAGGTTGCATAATTTTTTTCATGAATCTTCAATTTCCTAGACTCATAAGCAATGACATGTCCTTCCTGAGTCAATACTCCACCTAAACTGTCATTGTAGGCATCAGTACATACTATAAAATCTTTATTAGTGTCAGCAATTCTTAAAATTGGTGCGTTGGTTAATAAGGTTTTTAAGTTTTTAAAACTGTCTTCACACTTCTGATTCCAATCAAATTTCTCCCCCTTTTTCTGCAAAGAGGTTATTGGATTTGCAATTCTCGAAAACCCTTCGATGAACCTCCGGTAATAACCGGTAATCCCCATGAATAATCGAACGCTAGTTACGTCTTTTGGGACTTGGGAATCTTCGATTGCTTTTATCTTTTCGGGACCCACCGAAATTCCTTCTGTAGTGGAATTAATGCTCGATGCTTTGAATTATAGCCATATTGCAATAGTATTGGTTCCAAAGGATTGTAGACTTTATTTGAAGAATTGGTCAAATTCTCTTTTGTGTGAGGGATCCGAGCTTTGTTATTTTCAAAATTTGGTTGTTGAAGGATATAAGTGTGAATGAGATAAGTTTTGAAGAACCTTAAGATTCAAGTATGCATATATTTTTCCAAGCACTTAACGAGATTACGAGCCCCATGCTTACAATTAAATGCAGTAGATTATATTATTTAATTTACAGTACATTTTGGCGTCGTTGTTAGGGAAGTGCTTAAGGAGTTAGACTTGAAGCGAGTATTTTTCTAGATGATGGTAGTGCCATCATTTTAGACTCGTTGGATGAGGAATGGTAAGACGAGAGGTAAGAACCTGCGCATCTGTTGTAGACAAGTTCCTCTAAGCCTTTGTTGTGCTGGTTGATGAGTAAAGCGTGTTTTGAATGTTTTTCTAACATTTTAGATTGAATGTGAATGGTAGATTTACAAAGTTTTTTTTCTTATTCAAGAAAAGAAACCCCCCTTGCAATATTCCATGTGCCAAGGATTATAAAGAGTGAATTCAAGCATGCTCGAGAATTGTTGGGAGAAGGAGGATGTTGCTTCAAGAAATTTCTCAAATCCTTGCATTAATAGGGGATATTTCTG
This sequence comes from Pseudotsuga menziesii, assembly GCA_001517045.1. Lineage (NCBI taxonomy): Eukaryota > Viridiplantae > Streptophyta > Pinopsida > Pinales > Pinaceae > Pseudotsuga > Pseudotsuga menziesii. The sequence goes on along the minus strand of LPNX010604747.1, from coordinate 254,692 downwards.
CATCTCAGAAGGAGTAATACCTTGACATCCACAAGGAACATATATGCCTCTTTGGAAGGAATACAAAAAAAAGGTTGATGAGTAACAAAATTTTTAGAAGTTGTACTTTATTTTTCTTGCAGATTAGGAGAACATATTAGAGAGCCATGGGTATCATTTCATGGAGAACAAATATTAGATATTGAAATTGAGGAATTTATGGCATGTCTAGATCCTTGGTGCATTGAAACCCAGAGTTCTGAGGACCTACATGATGTGACAAAGACCTACATGCAAGAAGAAGAGGAGAACCAATGGAGAAATGATTATATTGAAGAGTGGTTTGAAGTAATCATTAGACAAACAAACCACCTTCTTCTTCAACAATTCTTGACACCACATCAAGATGATCGGTTGGTTCTTCATGTTCAGATACATGTTAGAGTTGATATTTTAAATCTAAACATGAGTTTGTTTGTAATCATGTTGCGTGCATGGATTCACTGAAAATATGCCTACAATTGAAAATATATTTTCCTCCTTCTCAAGTACAGTAGGGTAGTGTAGAAATAAATGAATAAAAGAAATAAGAATGGCTCTTTAACTTGCATAAACTTATCAGATTGTTGCAGACTAAAATCCCTTCACTTAGATGTTCAAACTATGCTAAATTTTCATGTCAATTTAAGCATTTGATTTTGTTTAATAGGAAGGATTAGGTATCAATTTACAGTGCTATCTATAAAATCACCATCCCGCATTGAACAATCAACAAGAGAAATGTTCAGATAAGCAACAAAATCCTTCAATATTTAAAAATACAATTATGATTGCTCCGTCTTACAATACCCTCAGGTGCAATTATTAACCCTACAAAATTTGAAATGAAGTAGCAAAGGAGTAAATTTGGAAACAGAGCAACAAGTTCCTGCTCCTGTCATTTCCCTGGAAATCAATTTGTGATTTTATTTATGTGAAAACAAAGAAAAATATTGAAAATATATTGAAACCCCACTTGCATAGTGTGCCCATTGAGCTTAATTTGAGGCCATTACCCAAAATTATGCACGGATTGAGAGAAAATGCGGCTTTTCTAAGGACATATTTCCTAGAATTTCAAGTTGTGACCGACTCTCCATAAATGCCCAGTGATCAAATAGTTAACTTAGTGAATGTGGAGGAAGATCCTTGATCCGTGGTTAAAAGTTGGAATTGATATGGTAATGTATCATTTATCGTCAATTTAATTAAAATAAATCAAATCAACTTAACTATTTTTGAAGATATTAGACAAGGAGTAGATCCAAAATTTATGGAGAGTTATCACATGGTTGTCTTGTTGAGGAAATGATCTCTTTTAGAGGATCTACCTCAACAACATGACTTGGGTCTGACATAATCTTATTCCAACTATTTATTATCTTTGTTGAGTGATGCATTGGTTTCTCTGTTATTCCCACTCAAGTGGTAATTACAAGAATAAAAATATGAGGTAACAAATAAGAAGAACAACATTGTTTAAAAAAAAAATGCATCTTTAATCTTGAAGACTTAGAATGGGAAAGTTTAGAAAAGGCTCGGTTATCTCTTATGTCCATCCAACTCTAGCATGTGTTTCTTTATGGGTACTACTTTTAGACTTCCACATACGATCAACAATTTTGTGGCACTTTATTGTGTATACATAAACTTATTTTTTTGTTTATCAATATTTCATTTCAAAAATTGTTTACATGATATGAAGATGCCAAAGAGGAGTCATAACTATTTAGCCACATAAAAAAAAAGGTTGTTTCCTGTTGTATACAAGAGGGCTTCTAGTAATCTTGTGCTAATGAAACTATTGTGATCCAGGGTGCTTCTGCTTTTGAATACTATGTGAAAATGGTCTTCTAAGGAACAAGAATCGGGATCAGTGTGATTGTTACATGATGCACTTGTGTTCACAAAAGGAAGCTTGTTGTGACGTAGTTTTGAATTTACAACATGTTAGTGCATGTGCTAAATTTGAGGATTTTTACAAATGCATCCATACTAATTCCCCTGTAAAAGAGTAAGTCGGTGAGAAATGAGGGGGTATGGAAATTTTTTTTCTTCATGCCTTATGACCTAGAGGTGTGCAGAGGAGTGTTTGAAGTTGCTTGGGAGGCTTATTCCTAAGGATGAATATCAAAATGAATTATTCCATGGTGTGGCATGAACAGACTTTGAAAATCATTAAGTTGCAACCTTGCATTTGAGTTCATATATGAGAATCCATTCATGGTTATGTTGTGATGGAAATGAAAGGCGCGTAGATCCACAATGATCAGGATCAATGGTCACGAACAATTCCGCAAAGGGAAAATGCTTGGTATAAACATTTTGGTTGATTGCGAAATGGTATTAAACGACAAGTAGGATCAATTGTTGGATCGAAAGATGGATGTAGATCGACGATCATCTCGAGTTCCACCTGTGAATCTTGCACGAAGAAATGAGATATCAAACGCCGTGGAATTTGGTAGGGACCACAGGTTTCAATGACTCAGATTACCCTGGCCTCAGATCTACGCCAGACATGGATTCTGCTGGTCCCACTTGCGTGCGGTGATCAACTTTTGAAATCGACGAAATTAGGTAGGGACCTCAGATTTCTACGGTCGAGATCAACTCTCGATTCCAGATCGACGACAATGATGGATTCCGTCGATCTAGGGTGCATGACCGATAAGGATGGCCGGGTTCAATGAAATATGGTGGGAGTTACGTGATCTAATGACCATGATGAAGACACAGTTAAGATCGATGGCGGATGCGTATTCCATTGAGAAAGCTGCAAGGCAAATAAGGAGTGCAGTATAATAGAGAAAAGACCGACAGAGTAAAGGAAAGCAGGATCAATGGTCTAGGTTGAAGGAGGGATGGATGAATGGATGAGAGTCGTTCCTGCCAAAGAAGGTGCAAGAAATTTATCAGAGAAGAACGATATAAGAAATGCCACTAGTACAAAATGAGAAATTAATGACTAAAAAAATGACTAAAATCCGTCTATAAATGACTATTTTTGAGTCGACGACTAATAGTAGCTAATTTTCACTATCTTACAGCTTGACTTACTTAGTCGTATTTCACTTAGTCATTGATAGCTCGACTGATTAGTCATTGATTTAGTCACGGATTTAATCATTGATTAGTCACTGATTGCAACAATTAATGACCAAATATACGACCAAATAAACTACTAGATGATAACATATTAATGACTAAGCTATATACGACTAAACGTTAGTTGCGCTATAAGATATGGTAAATTAGCTACAAATAGTCATATATATGCAAATTTAGTCATTTTTGTAGTCACAAATTTATGATAGTGCACGGAGGAATCGAACCACTAACCTTGTGCCTATAATTAGGAAGGTGCTCTACCATTGACCTAGCACTCTTTAAGAAGTTGTTATTACTTGATAATGATGATATTCAAATAAATTTTGCATCATTCAAGCATACAAAATAATGATTATCAAGTTACTATAGATCCATAAAATGGATTACCCTATAGTAGTCCTTCAAGTCCTTCTTGCACTTAATAAATGCATTTGAAAGACTTGAAGGACTATTACAAGGTAAGTCATTATATATCTATAGTAACTTGATCATCATGATTTTGTATGCTTGAATGAGGAAAAATGTAAATAACCCAGAAATTTATAGGAATGACAAGCATGCATCTAATGTTAAACTATCTACTGAGTCATCTAGAGTCATGCCAAGATATCTGAATTTGATTGAAAATTCATAAGTAACTTGAATATAGTGGTGGATGATGTCATGGAAAGGAGAATTTTAGTTTATATAGAAGCAAAGGATGAGAAAATGGAGCAACTCATCACCCAAAATGTAGATAGAGTAGTAAAAAGAAATATACTAGTTCCATTTCACATCAAGAAGAATGGGCATTAACTTTAAGTACTCTTAGCTACTAGATAAATGGAAATGAAATGAGATGAAATATTAGCAACAATACCTTCGAGTTTTCTTGCTGACAATGAGTATGATTACTTATGTGATCATTTTATTCAGAGGTGACTTAAACAACCACTAACCTGCAATCAAGGCAATAAACCATGTTCAGAATGATATATAAATAAAATAAAATTAAAGTTAAAGATAGTCTATGCCAATCCCACTATCATTTATACCTCGAAAGAGAACTAGCAAATCTCCCACAACTGTTCAACTTTGCCAAAATGCCCACTTTGAATGCCACTGTTTAAACAAAATAAAATGAAATTGAAATCATGAAAGTAGTAATTTATAACTCTACATTTCTATTGGATGTAGAGTCTCATAGATGTACAACATAATTAGTCAAGTACATGCAATAAAATTATAAATGGACAAAAAGAAGAAAACAAGGTGGTTTAGACCTTCTTTAATTTCTATAATCAAATATATATTACAATCACACTTTGTCTCTTAGGAGACAAGTCACTAACGAAATAATGGACATACCTGAGAGAGAGAGTGATAGGTAGTTGTAGGGCAGAGTGAGACAAATACAGACCTCAAGGTATTAATCAAAACAATCTAGAAATGAGGATGAACTTTCAATCCCATTGCTGGAATAAATGATAGTCTTTTAGGACATTCGTACATCAAGCAAATAGAATGGAAATAAAAACAAAAAAAGGGAATAAAAGAAGTCTCATGCTAAGACTTCTAATCCATGGTAAAACTTGTATTTTAATTCTGACATATCTGGTCCATAGTTTTTTCTCATATAATGAAAAATATCAGAAAGAAAAAAAATACATAAGATGAAAAATAACTGTCCTTGAGAAAATGTATATGCCAACATGGGCATGTTTACAGCTCTCATTTCAACTTCAAACATTTGTCTTCTAAATGTAAGGCAAGAATTTCTCACAATAAATTGTCTTTACCATAATATCCCTAAGAAGGTTTCCATGCAGCCTTTAATTCATCCTAAACCCTATGCTAGCCTTTCTAACTCCAGATTGTAGTTCCCTTTTTAGTTTTTTCATAGCCTTTCTAACTCCAGATTGTACTTCCCTTTTTAGTTTTTTCATTGTTGGGCAAGAATGTTGGCATTTCTTTGTACAAGGGAACAGTAAAATTATCTTTGGAAATTGTGAAAATTCAATTAATTTGACTATACAAAACTATTTAGAAACCTAAAATTTACAAGAATATAAGAAGACAATAAAAAACATCAAGAAAAAACTAATCTATAATATTTCCAGATATATTCAACTCCAACATATTATTCCCAAAAACAATGGCAATATGGATTTCTCTATCATTTTGAATGTCCCTTCATTTCACCTTACCAAACAGATTTCCTTACTAAAAGCCTTCATTTTCCATTTCACATCATGTCTGCGATGTAATTCTAATCCATGCTAGATGCTTTTCGAATGTTAGGAACATTGCCCCTTGTATTGACTGTGAGACAATGCTAGTGTTGCGATAAAGGATCCTTGCAATGGATATTAGACCATCCTCAACATTGATCTATGCATACTCATTACAAAGATTTTAAATTTTCATGAGCATACATTTGCATGATTGTGAGAGAAGTATATATTGGTCCAAAAGAATTATTTCCATGTACCCGCTATGAATTATTTGATTGCTACGTACTTTCTAAGCTCGTGTACCTGCTATGAATCTATGGCTATTCGAACTTACCCGCATCACAATTACATCATCCAGATCTCCAAACTTTCCCATATAATCCTGTAAACCCTCAGTGTCAACAACCCAAGCAATACCAAGCACCTGTATCAAACCAAATGACTCATTATACATTAATCAGGTAAATGGATCAAATTATACATTCACAAACCTGCTGCTCAGACATTTGCGACAGATGCATGCCTTATAGAAACTTTGAAGAAAACAATTAGAAATGTCCATAAGAAATTTCTTCATTACTGTGGTGATCACAGGTAATGTAGAATGAAGCATACACAAAGACAATTTTGGTAATGGCGTGGAAAGTGATGAGGGTTTGTGGAAGTATTTAGCAGATGGGGATCTCTAATCAGATGGAAACCACGGTGGCGCACTAATGGAGATGAAGAAGAGGAGCCACAACCTTTGGAAGTAGATCGATCCTAGTGGCAATTGAGCTCTGCAGCAATGCCTCAGGTTTGGGAAAAACTGAGAATTTCACATTAGGTTCTTTTCAAGAGGTATTTAATATTTGTCATGGTGGTATTAGTAAGTTGGCCTTATGGGAGGTGCATAATAATAAAATTGTGTACATTAGGTGAAGTTATTTCATCTTGGAATATAATGTGAACTTCATTTTATGGGGATAATGAATGTTGTTCATTGCCAACAAGTTTGAATTTGCTTGATCAAAAAGTGTAGCTCAAATGATGCTACATGCACATTTTTACAGAAGAAAACAAGGGACACATGATGCTTTTCTTTCAACCAGAGATGTTAGATCTGATATAACTGTCACCATTCATAATTTGACATCTGACTTGTTTGCATGGTACGTCAACATACTTCCTGACTGCAAGTTTGTGGTATTCAATATTACAAAGGTGAGTTGTTGGTTTTCCTTGGTTGCATGAAGGTTGATTGGTTTGGCATTGAATTGTTACCCATCTAGCAATGTTCATAATCAACATTTTGTGTATTGCATGATCATCTTATATTTTTTAATGTTTTTCTTTTGTCTGGGATAATTTTCTTAGGCTATGAAACAAATTATATTAGGGGTCTGAGTTGTCAGGTGTTAAGCTTCAAAAAGTACGTGGTTGTCTATTAGTAGAGGAAAATGGGACAGGAAGAAAATCTTATGAAGCAACCACAAAAATGGTGATGCTAAAAATCAAGAAGATATCATGGAGAATCTTGTTGAAAAATAGTTATAGCATTCCTTATATTTTCTCAAGGGTGTAAGGGTCCTTTTGTATATGTTATTTTAATGTATATAGGATAAAAATTTCAATGAGGGTCCAAGTGGTAAGTTGTGGTCATAACCAATGACCAGGTTGTATTACTTGAGCTGGATTCTGCTCATTAGCTATACATTGTTTTCCTTTGATGTTAATCTCTAAAAATTTACTTGGTTACCAGAGTACTATAATAGCATAAATGCAACACTTGAATAGTACATATCATCATAATCCTAGACATCTGAATTCTACTAGCAGCATGCACAATTTCATCTACCATCCCTGTAAAATGAAATGAAGAATGGAACTTGCTGAGTGGCTAATAGTAAGAGTTAGGCAACATGAACAATTTACCCTTAGCATCTAACCTCTCTCAGCCTCCTCCTAGCCACCTTTTGAAGTAGGGAAACTAACACAAATACCATGCCATGACTAGAACTGCAGAACATTGATAGTTGTTTTCATTTCATTGGAGAGGTGGCATTTTCTATATATTCAGGATTAGAAGGTAGAGTAGGGGTTAGACAGTTCAATTTGGAGCACTGATTATAGTAGCAAAACAACTCTTCACTCTCATCCCCCACACCTAGACCACTATCACCATTGCTTCCGATGAGACATTTGGGAGTTTGCCACCTGTCATCCATTATGATACAAATAGTCTCTTAGGTAATAAGTGATTCAGTCAGTTATGTTTGCTTTAGTTCTCTATTTATTGGTTGTTAATGATTAAATTGTCAGTAATGATTGGAAGTTATGTGTTCTTTATTTGGTTCTTTCAATTGGGGGGCAATTATTTTCATTTCATTTCCATTTGATTGTGTTATGGTCACTTCTAAAACCTAATCTCAACCATTTAAATTTAGAGCTTAAAATGGGATTCAATGGGATTCAGGAGCAAGAGGGAAGAATTTGAATTCGAGATTCAGGAGCAAGAGGGAAGAGTCAATATGGATTTAGGTGATGATACTGCTTATCCCATGAGTGGAATGGCCTCCATTTCATACTAGATTCCATCAAATTTCAAGGTAGACTTGGATTTGAAGGATAGTGTTCTGCTATCAATGATTGTAGTCTAGAAAGTTCAAAAACTTTGGCTAGAGGTGTGCAAGATGGGTGCCTTTCTAGTTTGTTGGTTTCTCCTATGGCACTTGTACATAAAAGGAAATATAAGTGAGCCTTCTCATTTTGAGGCATATGCAAAGCATGTACAATAGCATTCCATGAAGGTAGGTCCAAAGTTTCAAAGCCTATTGTGGAATTAGTGGTTGATTCAAAACATGCCACTAATGTAACCTAAATTGTAGGAAAGAGTTGTTGAGGTGACAATGGGAAGCATTTTTTAGTTACATAAAGCATCACCTTAGTGCTTGGGATTTACACTTATGTGGGTGCTAGATTTTGTTCTAACAGTAAGCAACTCATAATCCAAGAAATAATAGAAGAAATAAGAACAAAATGGTGGGGAGATATTTTAGAGAAGCTCTGAAGGATTGTAACCCTTAAATATCAAATGGGTTTGAAAAAGACTACATGCTAAAAAAATTGCGTAAAAAATTTAAAGGAAAAAGTCATCAAAACAATGAAATATTTGATAGCCCTCTGGTGGAGCTTATAAAAATATCAAAATTTAATCCCAATACTAGTTGTTGTACAACCCTGAAACAATGCTACCTTATGGCATTTCAAAGATTCATTGACATGATAAACAAGAATTTGAAAAGGAATTTAATCCTACGAACATGGACGGGGCTCCCACAGGCCTCAAATAAAGGGGAAATTTTGGAAGTAGAAAAGAAGGAAAGAATATTTAGTGCTATGTTTGCTTAGTAATAAACATGAAAACAACATGGAAAAAGACAAAGCTAGAGAGGAAGTGGGTTAAAGAGAAATCTTTGATTGCTTTGCTTACAAAATTGCGGAGTAAAAAATGTCCTCTTATCTGAACCCTTCTTTCGTAGTCATTTCTTCAATAGATAGTTGGAGAGGAAATTTTAAGGCTCTGAAGGTGACCAAACATTCATAATTGTTTCTTTTATGTGAACCTGGTGGCTACAACATCAACTTGGCTTATCGAATCTTTAATTTATCCACAAAGGGAACCTGTAGAGGTCCTTTCACTTTTATTGAAATCAATGAGTCTATAATTCCAGGGAGATTAGCATAATGTTCTCTAGCTATAGTGCCACACCTCACATTATCCACATTGAAATCAATTGACCACTTCTTTATTTCAACCTTCGAAACTTGAGTAAGGCTGTTGAATTTTTCTAGGAAGAACCTATGGCAAATGAACCTTGGTAGATAGTAGAGTTTACCTTCATATCCATATACTAGAGTGTAGGTATATTGTTCCTCACACAAATATTAACCCGTTTCATCTTTGAAATCTCTTGGCTTTCGTATTAGGTGGTCTAGCTCTTTTCCAATGAACATTCTCCCGAATCTACTTACAATTAAAAACACATCTTCAACCTTATAGAAATGAAATGGGGCCATACGTCTCCATAACACAAGCTACCATAAATGCAGTAAATATTTGACATTGGCCAGGGTTTATATTAGGATTTATGGGTAGCTTCTCAAATATGTTGCAGAAAATCAAGGTAAAAACCATATAAGAAATGAAATATCTTCTTGTATTTTTGAACTGTTGCATTTGGTGTGCTGCAGATTATTGATCCTCAATCAAATTTTGCTCCATATACTAGGTGTAATAAATAATATATTTGACATACCTTGGCATCACCACTGTATACTTCTGTTCAACCAATCAACCAATATTATCCTCCTTAGGGAACATTTTTTCCTCATTCGACATTTCTAAATATAAATTATTGACTTCTCTGAATCTGTTGTTTGTCGTAATTTTTCACATTGATTACCTTCACCATCGGGTTTCAATTGCTTAGGGAATTTCCACATTTTTGGTTTTGGTTTGGGCCATTTTCTCCTTGAAGGATGGGCATGTGCATTGATACAAGTATCATGTAGATGTCCTATTTGTTGATAAATTTGACATCGGAAAGTTGTATTCACATAATCCAAAACCCGAGTCCATTTATAATATTCTCGCTTTATAATCATTTTTTTGGGAGGACCCTTACTGCGTCTATCTCAACATAGATACGAGCTAAGTGCACAAACCTGATATATCTCTCTTAACATATGTTTTTATATATCTCCCCAAAGTATTTCCAATATCCTCAAGAATTGATAAATGCTCGAAACATAATTCTATCTTTGGGAGTTGAACTCAAGTTGGAATTCTAGTGATTGACAAAGTGTCAGGGTCAAAATATGGAAATCGTGGAGTGATAAAAAGTCTCACTCTTCCCAAAAATTAGGGACCCTCAAACTCTTTCTAATAATTAGCATGATTGAAAAACATAACAATAAAGAAACCCTTAGGACAAACTGCCATTGTTACCCTCATTTTGCATCGGTATTTTGGCAAATGCAACAAGAATTCGTGTGGTTCAGGCATGAGTACTTTGGATGACATAAAAAATATGATTTTCACTTTTTGGCACATTACAGTCACTGGCCAACGTCCGATCAACATTAGGAAGTGATGACAAAGCAGTAATATGCATTTGCAGCAAAAAAAGAGACATTTGTATATTCAACAACTAAAAGAAATAGATGTTACAACTTGAAAACTTTGGAGACTAAGGTGTGCAGAGCAGGTTGGACAGTCAGGATAACCATGAAGAAGTAGTTCTAACCAAGGTATATCATGACTATAGCCATTGATCAACACTAAACAGGATTGAAACAACCCTCACAACGTTTAAACATTGACTATAACCAGTAGTTGTTCACTGGTGAACACTAAGGAGTGTTAAGATATCCACCAGGTTTCTGTTCTTGCTGTGGTTAGCACCACCCAAATGGCATGTTAAAAAAACATGATGCTAGGTGCAAGTCCTAAGAGAATTTGGTGGGATAAGTACTCCTTAGAGAAGGAAGTCTTTGTTATCCAATGCATCTCCATACAACATGTTTATGGAAAGTTGGAAACACATCCATAAAATCACACTTTAGACTGGCAAGAAATGGGTAGGAGCACATGTTGCCTCCAATTGACCCCATCATTTCCTCTAATACCACTTACATTTGGAGGCTTCCCTAATATCTATGTTTCAAGAAAAAATTTCATATGCAGATAACTGCATCATGATTTTTACCATTTGAGAGAAAATGTTATTGCTTCAATTCACACCTTACATAAGTACATATCAATTTGTGGGTGGGTGTATCTTAAATATAATTTTTTCCTTTCAATTGACGTGGAAGTTAATCAAAATGTTTTGAATAATACTTACAAATTGTTACCAGAAGAGCCCATATAACTCTGCATAGGAACTAATAAAAAACAGTGGAAACCAAGAATATTTTCTAGAAACAGGGTCTTATTAGACCCATGTAACTTGTGATATATAGAAGAGATAAAACACTGAAAAAACAAGATACCAACTACTTCGAGACAGAGGTTTAAGATAGGAAATGGACAATGTAAATAGAAAGGCTTGGAAATACAACTACACATTGTATTCCTCATCTTATATACTGTCATATTCCCCAAAGTATCAATCCTTTAAGTTGTTATTCGTTCCATACTTTCATGAGTTCATAAATATAAAGGGACCATAGAAGGATACAAAGTAACTGATACAAAATAGTGGAAACAATGAAGAGTTTCTAGTACTAGGGTCTTATTAGCCCCATGTAACTTGTAATATATAGAAGAGCTATTAAAACACCGATAAATCAAGAAATCAAGATAGAGGTTTAAGATAGGTAAAGGCCAATGTAGGAAGAAAGGTTTGGTAGTGTAACTATACACTTCCTACTTTCTCATCTTGTATATTATCATATTCCCAAAAGCATAAAAAATTCAAGTTGTCATTCGTTACATACTCTCATATGAGTTGGTAACTCCATATCAAACACAAATCACTAAGATGTAAGGTACACAATGCACAGAGAGTTTAAAGGAAAGGGAAATAACTTACATTTTCCTTATTTTTTGCTTGGCGAGCATGGAACCCTTGTAACCATTGAAAGTCAAATATTTATAAAAAAAAATTAATGGCACCAAAAAAATTGCTAGATTTTTTTTGTTCCTTGCAACTATAAATTATGTGTATAAAAAAGGCCACAGTCGAGTGCTCTCCGCTTAAAGACTGAAAGTTGTGTAGGAATCAAACTATGGAATCCACAATTTGAACGATATACGATGTTAGAGGGTTTGTACAGCTCGATACCAAGGTCCAAATGCAATATATAAATTTAGGAATTAGTAAAGCCTCTTACCCGTGTTTTTTACTGATCTTTGAAAATTTCGCTCCAAATTTGGCAAATTCGGGGTCTTTTAGAAGCTCTTTGTGTGATTGATCATTATGGCGGTTTGACTAGGTGTATCAAGGCTGCAAGAATCCATTTCTTTTTGTCTTCTTATTTTCCAGTTTAGACCAATATCGCTCCATCGCCCAAGAGATCCTTTAGCTGCGAGCTCCCATCTTATTTTCTTCTGATCTCTATCAATTGATGGGAGAGGGAGAATACAATCTTCCAAGGCAAGTGGTCACATGAATTTGGGTCGTTCTTGTGAGAAACCATCCTAAGAAACCTCCATATTTGTAGATGCGTTAAATTCAATATATGGTCACATGAGGTTATGAAATTCTTAATGGCTATTATCCAAAAAGAATTAAAATGGGGATTGATCAAACCAAAATTCCAACATATGGATATGTTATTATTTGTAAAATTATATCGATAATAATTTTCAAAGATATTTCATAATACATGATATTAAAAATGATAGGTCATTAAATTTAATATAGCCTGTAATATTATATAGATAATAAATAATAACAATTTTTAAATATTTGTATAATAGATCTTCTAAGGTTGAGATGATGGAATGAAGGGTAATTACATGGAGTCACTAGTGCATGCAATTAAATAGTATAATGTTGTGTTATTTTTAATATGGTATTATGTAATACTATAATATATGTTTGTAATAATATAAAAATTATATATTGTAAATATTTATATATTATAAGTTTTTAATACACATTTTAATGATCAAACAAAATGGCTATGGGGATATTGGTCAATGTAATGTAGCGAGGACTTAGTTCATGTGAATTGAGTCTATATTTTCAGTGTACAGGTTGACAACAATATTGCACTTAGAGAAGAGGCTTGATTCCAGCGAACACATCCACCAACATCTGGAGTTGTAGGGACCTCACTGGATGTCTCTAGTTGTGCACATCGTGAATTAGGTGGGTGGTGACGTCAGATGCAAAATTTACCTCGCCAACTTAATAGGATTAAAGGGATTAACTTAATAGTGATTAGGAGAGATCATCACTGCATTATATGTATCGTATTCTGCGAGGTCAGGACTGTAAGAGGTCGAGGAATCGAAATATTTACCTGAAACTCTGAGATGGGGTCGGGCCTCTACCTTTACTGCATATGGATATGAGACTGGTTCTGGGTCAGCACCCCAGTTTAATTACAATTGAGTCTTTGATTGGTTAAAATATTGTTATTGGTGCTTCCACTCGTTCAATTATTATTGGATCAACTACTACGACGTTTAATTAAGGAACTGGTGAAGCTACGTTGACTGGTGAAGCTAGTTCGATGGTCACAGATCATGATAGTTATATTGAAGTTAGAAAAGCACCTCAGTATGGGACTTGGAACTCTTACATTGAAGGATCAACAACTAGCTATGTCGATACGGTACTAGTTCTAGTACCTAATTCGTAATTATAGGAACCTAATTTTCCTTTCACACGCGCATAACGGTTTGCTTCAATGGTGCAGCAGGGATAAACATGGTAAAGAGCAAATTCATTCAATTTATTTGTTGGATCTCTGAAGATCGAGGTGCATGGTACAATTATTACTAATAGAAGGTAGACAATTTACAAAATTTACTAAATTGTAACACTTCATTGTCACAATTGCAATTTTTCATGATACAATTAAAAATGACTAACATAAATAACTAATTCATATTTGTCTAGTTAGTCATTTTTTATGTCGTGACTAAATTAGTCATTTATGTTAGTCATTTTTAACTCAGTCACTTATTATCTAGTCATATTTTTTAACCGGTGACTAAATTAGTCATTAATTTTAGTCGTTTATAGTTGGGTCAATCAAAATTGCTCATATTTAGTAGTAAATCACTTGAAAAACCTGTGGTGACTATAATTTTTAGTCACGTAGTAGCTAATTCCTCCTTTTGTACTAGTGTGCGTGCACGTGAATTTAGGTTATTCGTATGATTCTGTGCATTGGATAGCGAGAGCAGGACTATGGCGAAAGCGGCTAGCTAGGACAAACCCCATCTATCCACTTGTCAAAGGACCAGGTAGGCCACGTTTCTCCATTACATAGAGTTTATAACATGGTTGAGTAGAGGGGTTATCTGACCAAAACCCGGGATACAAGAAAAACGAAGAATTCTTTGAAGATAGGGATTCTGATATTTTCGACACTATCCTACTGAATGGACCCATAGAAACTGTAAATGACAAACTAAAGCTACTTAGGGACCAGGGAATTGACATGCATGGTGTCTATAGGTATTTCCTCCACCTTTTCTCCACTGACCAAACCCTTAATTTCCCTGAGTTCATTGACTCGTGCGTCGCTAGTTACTCTGCTTCCAAGAAGGTAATCATGGACATATCTAGGTCTAAAATCCTTTTCCCAGTCAACCCCCTCATCATTAAGAACACATTCTCTGTTCCTGAAGAATTGAGTTAGAAATACAGAGAGTACAGTGAAGAAAGCGTTGTCTAGAATTTTAGAGAGGCAGTTGTGGAAAAAAAAGAGGAATTCTTTAAAATATATTTCAAACCTGATACCTGGCTAAAACATTACCTGTACCCTATAGATGCTGAGGAATTCAATGAGGAAACACAGTGCATCATGACCCTCCTGAGTCAGTTTTTAGGGATGGATACCGACAAATATGTCATAGAGTCCATGATGATTTTATTGTTCACCCTGAGCACCTGCCCAGTCAACTTAGAGGATCCTATCGAGTCAATCCAAGTTTCTTGCCTCAATTTTGATGAATTCCTAGTCGAGAACATTCACTCTCAGCTAGTAGATTTCCCTAATACTAGAACCTTTAGATTTCGGTCCTACTTGTTGAGAATGTTTCTATCTTTCAACGAAGAGAACCTTCAACTTCCAGAAATGTTGATCACAGAGGAGATCAACAATTATTACACCAAGTTCATGAATTTTTTTATGACAGGAGTATATGGTGCCATCTTCCAGAAATAGCTACCCACACTGTTACCCGAGATGAACGAAACCCTGCAATCCTACCCGGACAAGAGGATTGGAGATTGGTTCTTGTAATAGAAAAGTACAATAACCAGGCTATATAAATTTTTCTACCAACCTTACAGACTCCATGTATTCTTGACTCTCAAGGTTTTCTCTTTAGAGATGATCAGACAAAGGCTAATAGTGGAAAATGAACACTTCCTAAGTTTCAGGAAATCTTCGAAGATTAATTTTCCTTGGTCCATAGGCCCATTTGTCATAAAAAACAAGGTTGTCCTCCAACTGATAGAAATTCTGATAAGAGGGATGGGGTTCCCTACTGAGGCTTCCATCAATTACGATCCCCATCACATTATATCAAACAAAAGGCAAGCCAACAAAAATAATCCCTTTGAGAACCATGAGGTGGAAACATTGCTTGAGGCTGAAAATTGGTTAAACTAACCCTAGAAGAAGCAGGGAGATGATGATATGGAGGAGGACCCCAGTTCTACACCACAGGGAAACAAATCACCTCCATTTGGCACTTCAAGCCTGGGCCCAATAGCAGAAAATGTTACACCATTGGCTAGTGTCTTTGAGAATTCCAACAAGAGGGTCTTCTTTGATTCCATGGACAAAGAGGAGGAGGACACAACCAACACACCAAAGAAACAAAAGTTGGATGATGTAGGGAAGTTGGTTCAGGTAGCTGGTGGGAAAGGTAAGAAGAAGCAATTAGAGGTCAAAGGCCCTGCCTTTGAGGTTCAAGAATATTAATTTTCCCAGACACCTGAAGGATCAACAAAAAGATGTAATTCCAAGACAGAACTATTGGACAAATACAAGGAGAATAAGGACATCACCACGAACGAATCTCTCAAATTGTCTGCAGAGGTAAGGAAGGTGTCACATGCCCCAATTTGCAAAAACAATTAATGTTATTTGAGGAACATTGTGTTATATTTTATGCTAAGTTTGTAATTGATGACCCAGTGGGGTTAAGAGTAATTAATGTAATTCAGAATATTTTATTTATAAATAAATAAATGATGAGACAACAGCTTAGGGAAGTTGTTAAAAGAGTGTTTACTGGTTAATTAGTGGAGGAGACGAGGTGGAGAGTAAACTGACAAGTGGCAACATCCTCAAACCACTTCCAACTGTTGCAGGTGGCAACTTCCGTATATTTGTGATCATGATTCCCCAAGAAAGTGGAATCAGAGCAGGTGGCTCATTAAATGAAAACTGACCCAGAAGACCTAGGCATCTCTATAAAAATTCTCATTGAAGACAGTTGAGGCGGATCATTTTTCTAGAGGTGATCATTCAGGTGAATGAATTTACTCAAGAGAAATTCAATGGAGGGGATTACTGAAGTGAGTTTGAGGGGTTAACTGCTGAGACTGAACTTATTGCATTTTTTAGGCTGAAGTTCATACTGCTTTGAGCAGATTTTAATTACTGAGGTAATTGGACCAGTCAGGTGATAGAGGTCTTAAAGTTATATTCTCCACCCAGTTCTTTGCCAAGAATACCAGGAACAAGCTCGAGGGTCCTAAGGAAGCGTTGTCTGAGTGCTCTCCAAGAGTTTGGTTGGGAGGAACAGCCTCCTTAAGTTGTTGTCGTCTTATCGTTGACATGTTCTATTTGTCTTTATGTTATTATATTTGTTTACTGTCTTTAGTAAAATGTTTATTAGTTTCTAACTACATGCATGTTCATATTTTAGGGTTTATGAAAAAAGGTGCAACTGTGTAATGTTAGACTTGGTAAATTACAGATTATGTTAAAAATAGAAATGAATATGCAAAATGAGAAACAGATAGAATTAGAATTTCCACATTGTATTTTTCCACGCCTGACTCAGGTAGTACTCTAGTACAGCTGGGTGTTTAGGTGAATAAGATGATTCTTTTACTTGAATGAAAATTGTAACTAGATTTTACTTAGTTTGCTTATGATTTCTACTGTAAAGAAGTATTAAATATTGTATGCATTTATTTACTTCAGTTATAAACTAAAAGATAGGTATGTAAAAGAATAGTAATAATATTATTATAGAAATAATTCTAGTATTAGTATTCTTTATAAAATATAGAGATTACAGTTTAATAATTAAACATAAGTATAGTAAATAGGCTAACATCTAAAAACCAGGTAAAAAGATTTTGTAAAACATTTTTTTAACATTGAATTGTAGACACTATGTGTCTCTGTCTAAGACAGAAGGATTCTACTGTAATCTTTTTAAAAACAACAGAAGTCACTGAAAGATAAATATATTCTATTTACAAGTATGCAGCATTAAACCCTAATTCTTCTTAGCTGAGAATTAAAAACAAACTGTAGAAATCATTAAGGAAATTATTAAATAAATAGAGTTATTATCGAACTATTATCTATAAATAATGCTATTATCTATTATCTATTATCGAACAGAGCTAAGAATTCACTAAGTACAAATAATGCTATTATCGAACTGTAAGGTTTATATATTAATTAACCATTTGAGCCAAACAGAGTAAAATATTACTCTTAAAACATAGTAATCTTTTCCCATAAACTGTGCATTGAAAATCCTTATAAATACAGGGTAATAATTTAAATGATTAAACGAGCAACTTATTTAAAACATAATTTAATACTCAAAATTTATATAAACAATTTGTAAACACATAATCAAATATTAAGGAATGGCTTACAACCTTTGAAATTAAAGGGTCGAGGCTCAGGCCTGTTAACAAACCAACTATGCAATATATATACATATATAAATCCAATAGTAACCATTTTTTTTAGTGACAGGTAAAAACCTTAAAACATTTACAAATCTCGACTGTTCCACAGTCTTTCTTCACCTACTGAATCCATGGTAAAAATTAAAATAAACTAGACAGAGTTCGATAGCCTCAACGAGTTAGAGCTAAGCTCTATTGTTTTAAAAAGGAAGCAATTACATTGTTCAGGCCGCAAGGAAGAAAACACACGATAAAAACCATTTTCCATCACGCCTTCCAAAGCCTTCTTCACCCTGCACGAAGTACCCTTAAGGGTTTCTAAAAAACTTTGACAAATAACAAACAAGCTTTGAAACATAGCTAACAGAGAAGTGAGGCCGTGCTTTTCAACCACATGAACCACTTCCAACAACCACAACCGCATGCAGGAATAACCCTCGATGGAACCAGGCCTTACTAGTTGGATGCCCATGAAAGGACTAAAGTGTGAGCTCGTTTCCACCTACAGTATTGGAGACGGAAACAGGAACTTGCAAGTTCCAAACCAAATTATTTTAAATATTTGTTTGCATAAAAATTGTAAAACCCTCATAATTAAAACAAATGGAAAAACCGATTTTAGAGTAAGACTTTACCAGCCGTAAATTGGAGTGGAAGCTGCGGAAGGATGGCCACATCAGGTCACATTTGGCCCCATGCCGAGAGGAAGAAGATACGAGGTCACCTCTGCGAAGGAAACACAAGAAATCAACTCAAGTATATGATGGCAGAAGCTATGGTGTTCAGTTGTAGGTTAAAAATAACGCAGCCCTCGAGCCATAAAGAAAGGCCACTATCCACTCTTACTGTAACCCCATCCACCGGTAAAAGACCAAAACCATAAACAATTTCTCCCAACAGTCACGACATAGTATTTGTAGGAGAAATGCCAAAGGTTTGAAGGTAGTTACAGGCCTCTCATGGCCGTGAGCTCTTAGCTCGTCCAACACAAAGGAGGAACCCACAGTTTGCAATGCAAATGAATAAGGGTTTCGAGGTTTTTAGTCAACCGTTGACTGGATGCAAACAATCCACGTACCCTTCCAATAATTTCAACAAGTGTGGGTCGAAACCTATAGTTAGCGTTGCAAACAACAATTTCGAATTATCAAACCAACAATCATTCCAAAACTATGTAACATATGATTGCTATCATTCGATTTAATCATAAGTGGTTTGATTTGTGGTATTTCTAACTTAGGTTATAATTTGGATATTGTTGTTATCCTAGAAGATCTTCAAGTTTTCAAACAAGTTGAATAGATGGGGTAACATTTTAAAATAGTAAAAGAATTATGAGAAGGACATATTACAACATATGATTTCCAATGGATATATACTATGCCAATGATATATACATTATGCCATGAAGATTAGAAAATCATAGGTTCTAAACCATTACTTATGATACAAAGTATTATAGATTATTCCCAAGTTTTAATAGTTTCCTTTTTTATTCATTTACTAAAACTTTATATAAAGATCATGCAAAGAGCACTAATCAGTTTGCATCAAGTCTTAGTCATAGCTAAAGGTGCATTCCAGTTGTAAATGGAAGATGCATATGAAAGTAAATAAGAGAATATCCTTAGTTAATGAAAAGACCTAGGTTAATTTAAAATAATATGCACCATTGGATGTTAAGTCGTAGGAGTTTCGAGTAACTCTTATACAACAAAAGTAGGTTGGGATGATGATTTAGGAACTACTAAGTAGTTCACGTCTAAAATTCTAAACAACCATTGTTAAATTTAAATTTGATAAACATAGGTAACTTGATCATTCTTTAAGAGAAGGACTTCTAGTGAGTTGTGAAGTGAGAATAGCTGCAAGAACACTAAACAGTTTGAAGTAAACTCAAGCTAAAACCTTGATCTCTATTCTCTCTATGGGAATGTATAAATAACCAGTACTGTAAACACCAGAAAACCAAACCATATTCTTTAGATTTGCAGAGGATAATCTTCATACGATTGAAGGAACTTTGGTTAGTACTTGTTCCAGCCAATTTAAACCCTTGTTTATGTATGATAAAAAGTCATTATGGTGTTAGCTATAAATACAACTATGGATTTATAATAATGGAAAATGAATTTATATTACCTTCTGGAAGACAAGCAACATTATTAACCTTTCTAAAACTAGCATCTTAATCATGATAGGAAAGTAGTTTCTCGACGTAATTTTAAAATAACACCTACTAGATCTTATGCTTACCTGCTAAACCTGTAGGAAGCATCAGTCCAAATGAGTTAGTAGAACGCTAAGTAAGCCCCGATCTCATACAATAATTCTTACCTACTTGACAAAATTAAATCATCAGTATATCTAGCAGTAGCTTAATGCAAGTTCTTTTCTAACTTTGATAGAAGTAAAGTTGTTAAGTCATTAATAGTACTAACACAGGTGTTTAAGACTACATCCTTTAGTTTACCGATTCTTTTAATGAAACAATCCCTTGATCTCTTATAAACTGTTTCATTTTCCGCTAACTGTTAGCAGTTACTTAGCTGCGACTTAAGACATTTTATGTCACTTTAAAAATTTTAAATTTTTACGAAATTTTGGGTTATTACAGAAGGCTTGTGGGCAAGAGGTATATCTGGTTTATGTCAAATATCACAAGCATAATACATCTAATCTGGCTATAGCCTCTAAGAACATATTAGCTAAGATGAAGATCAATATGGATGATATTCCTATGCTAGATATGATCCACCTTCATAAGCAGACAGGGGACATTACATATGGATTTGCTGAAGTCAACTCTAAAGATATCCAAGCTGCAGAATAGCAAGAGTAGAATTGAAAATTAACTAAGACAAGAAAAGGTAGAAAATAGGATCGACCATGCTCATATCAAGAAGCTTCAGGAAGACTTGTTGCTGGCTGAAAACCAAGCTGATAAAGGGGTAAGCACAGAAAAGTTGTTAAAGGAGAAAGAAGACACCATTTAGCTGCTGAAGAAAAAGATGAAGATTCCAGCTACTTAGTTGAGCCAAGCTTCAGAGCTATCAGACCTAGAAAGGGAGAAAGAGAGCTTGAATGATAATCTTATAGACTTCCAGGCCCAACTACTCAAATTCGTAGAATTTAGTGAAGCAATGGCTGAAGGATATGACCCTCATAGTGGAGAGTGAGAAGGATCTAAAGACTAAAGCAAATGATTTGGAGAAAAGGTTACAAGAGAGAGAAAAAAATCGAAAAGGTAGTCACTCCTCCCATCACTGAACCCGGTGAGTTCTCAATCGTTCAAGCCCTGGCACAGAGAAGTCTGAAGGAGTTGGAGCTGACAGGGTTGAACCATCAGAACAAGAACCTGGAAGGTTTGGCACCGGATAGAAAATGTGAAAGAAAGAAATGGGAGGCAAAATGTGCTGAATTGTAGGCCAAGAATGAGAAGTTGATACAATAGGTCACAGGGAAATGAATAGTCTAGGGGTGAAGCACATATTATGGGATGCCCTCATATCAGAAGCGAAGCAAATTAAGGCCCTACCTAGATTACATTCTTGACAAATAAAGGGTTATACAGGCAGCCAAACAAAGTGTTACAACAGTCAAGGAGAAGTTGAATAAGAAACCTGTTGACTATGCTAAAAACTCTATAGAGTTTCTAAATGGGATTACAAAAGAGGAAATCATAAAGGATGGTATAAAGGACATGATTTATATCATCACTTGGTCCAGGAAGGTGGTAAATCAATACCATCATTTAGAAACTGTTGAGGCCAAGATTGATATCATGACACATAAGATCAAAGTGTTTATCAAAATGTTTGACCCTTTGGTAAAAATAGGATTTCCATTCTTCTGGTAGGAAAAGGGTGGCATTTGGTCACAAAAAGAATACTATGACATGTTGATTCGATGTAGGTTGAACCATTCCAAATTCACAGATATGTAGCAGTCTCTGTGAGGAAAGGAAATTGTTGATAAGTTGGCAGATGATTTCGAGATAATGTTCACTTTCAGGGCCATGTGTGCACGATTGTAGGACTTTTCATATAGGGATCACGTGGAAATGCGGGTGTTGTCGAAGGAAACATCCACTCTGGAATTACCTCCCGCAGATCAGTGGAAAGCAGTCAAGAAGTTTGGAAGGACTAAGTACATTCTGCATGCTCAAGAATGATGGACACTAGGGGATAGTTGGTAAAGGAACAAGTCGGGACGAGCCAACATAGAACCGTTGGAGGTGCCCTAAAACACTGTTTTTAGTCAAGCGAGCCTGAGTCCCAAACGTCGCATTTTTGTTTTAATCAAGCGTGCTTAATATTCCATATTTCCTAATTTATGTAGAAATCATGGCGCATGTGCCACCTCAAAGCTGTTAGGAGATGCGATGATGATTCGGGATTGATTCCCAATTTTTGTAACTAAGGTTGGTCTTGGTTGCCCATGACAATATAAATGTAACCTCTATGGAGGAGTAAAGTGTTGGGACTTTAATTTTTGAATCCTATGTGCTCGGAATGTAGCTTTGTAAACTTTCTTGGAAGTGTTAATGAAAAGTGTTTCTCTGAGTTTCCGAGATTCATCGCATTGTTCATATTCAGTTTGTGTTTCCTGTTTACATCCTTTTCATATGTGTAAATTTCTGTGAATGCTTTCTAGTTGTATGTGAGGAATTCGTTTTATTAAGCGCTCCTTTCATCAGATATAGCATTCGCAATGTGCCTGTAATGATTGTTGTGGAATTCATCCTCGTTATATGCCCCATTTATGTCATTACCATTATTGTTGTTTCTGCTAAAGGCGTTTTCAAAAGATTCACTTGCAGATAGGTGCCTCTTGTTGCACTGGAATTTTTCTCCTTTCTCCTACCACCACTTGCAGATACTTGACTGAATGTTGCATGCACTTTGCCTTAGATTACAAAAGGGAAGATCATTGCTCATTATTTGCTGTAATATCCTTGAATGAATCAAATTGTGACTCCATTTTCCCAATGGTATTTTATAGTTGTCCATATTGCAACCTTTAAAATTATAAAAAAAGTTGTTCTTATCAGATATCTAGCCTTCTAATCACTTGCTTAAAGACATATGTACATGTGAATGTGAATGTGACATAGAGAGAGCCCTCTATGAATGTATAGGCTAGAATATAGTCTAAAGATTGGTTTTAAATGGTTACCCTAGTGATCTCCTACCACAACCATAGAAAAATCATTGGGTGATAACATCTTGGCACCGTTGCCGAGGAGTAATCACTATTATCAGCTTGGGAAAAAGACATTGTCCTAGTTCTAACGACCTAGTTGAGCAGTCGGTTCTAGACACATGTTGGTTGTATATGCTCTGGCAACTCCACTTGTTGGGATGCGCACCTTAACGGCTCTTAAAGTGGATAATTCCGTAAGTTTGGACTCAAAATAGTCTTAGGGGTATCGGGGTAAGTCAAAACCCCCTTTCTTTGTAATAAGCCCATGGTTTAAATCCAGGGTTTAGGGTTTTTGGGTGCCCATGGTCTGAAGCCATGGTTTTGTAAAAATGCGCAGTATAAATAAGCGCTTATGTAAAGAAGAGAGGTTAGGCTTTTTGATGTAAAGAAAGGTTAAGGCGAAGTAAGGTTGATTTTGTAAGGAAAGGATAAGTCCCAGCTGTGTGCGTGGAGGACCTCTGTAGCTGTGTGCGCAGAGGGTTTTGTAAGAAGAGAAAGAAATATCTGCAGCTGTGTGTGCAGAAGCCTACTGCTGTGTGCGCGGCTGTTAAGGACTGAAGGGATCTGCAGCTGAGTGCGCAGATCAACTATGGTTTTGAGGAAAGAGGAATAAAACGAAGTTTGTGGACGTAGCCCCTACACTGGGGGGTGAACCACGTTATATTTGGTGTCGTGGTTTTATTGTGTTGTTTCTGTTTCTGTTATTTTCATGCATTAAACTGAATACATCTGATAACATAAGATCACTGCTAGTAATAAACTTCGCTGTGAATTCCCTGTAGTGGGTTATGCAAGTTTAGTTTGTTTATTATGCTGCAAAGTTATATGTGAATGAATGATAAAGTTTACAAGTATTGATTAGTAATTGCTTTAAAAGGCTAAGGTACAGTAATACCCCTCCCTGCATGCAGAAACCTGATTCTGCGGCACCCCATTGCTGTTTCGGGTGAGACTGCAACCTGCGCGCAGGTTGTTGCCGAAAGGGCCAACACGGTGGGTCTTTTGTTGGTGCGACGTATAAGAATTAACTCGGGTCTGCCCTATTGCCCAACACCACTCAAAGCCTTTGGAAGACAACTCCACTGGAAATACTGGTGGCCAAGGAGCTGCAAATAGTTTCAGGTTTAACTGTTGGTGGTGAACAATGGTCAAACATCAAGAAGGTTGTGCATCTTTCACTTGGTGACTCCACCTTCAAAGAATCTAGTCTTCAGAATTTTCTATGGCGATTCTACTGGGGAAATGAGCTCACTGCAAAGACACGGAAATGCATGGTGAGAAAATGAGGTACTCAACAGTGAATCTTCTCCAAGATATCTTATCATTTCGAGTAAATTTTTTCCTATCCTTTCCTAGGCTTCTCAAAATAACTTTCCATTGTTTATCGCACTCAAAACAAGGCCATGGGTTTACCCATGTATATCCTTCTTTAA
Organism: Pseudotsuga menziesii; assembly: GCA_001517045.1. Classification (NCBI taxonomy): domain Eukaryota; kingdom Viridiplantae; phylum Streptophyta; class Pinopsida; order Pinales; family Pinaceae; genus Pseudotsuga; species Pseudotsuga menziesii. The sequence continues at coordinate 230,092 of LPNX010604747.1, read as the reverse complement.
GAACTAAACGTATCCCCTCATCTTGTACATATGACTTTTACCAAGATCCTTCAGTAGAGCCACATAAGAAAAATGATCATTTCTGTAAAACTCATGATGCTACAGTTGATACTCCATACTTTTCTAAGTCTCCAGGTAAGGATCTCCCACCCTCGTCTGATCAAGTATGATCCTCATTAAACATCACTGCCACAAGACAATCTGTTGCCATATCCTTATCTACCACCACTTTAGAGATTAAGAAAACTTCATCATTCAGTTTTATAATCCTTCATAGCCCTGTAGTCCCTCACAAGAGATTGTCTCTGTCTATCACACCAGCTTCAATTCCTCTTGGAAACCCTGCTATAACCCTATCAAAGGATAAAAAAATTTCCCCTATACTTCTCCCTACTTTCCTTCATGACCTCCCCAGGGGTATGCCAAAAAAATCAAACAATTTACTAGAGAGAGGGGATATTCAGCTGAAGAACACTTGAGATGGTCTTCAGACTGGAAAAACCTGGAATAAGTAGAACATGAGTATATTAAATTCATACTGTTTTCCCAAAGACTTGTGCGAGAAGCAAGAAAGTGGTTCACGAGTATTCTGGACAACTATATACTGAGCTATCGAGCTTTTGAGGATTGTTTCAAGAACAAATGGATAGAAAGGGAAGACCCCAGGAAGTGTTTGTCCCAAATCCATTCGATAAAGAGGAGGGAGAGTGAATCTATCTAGGAGTTTTATGACAGGTTTATGAAAGTGTATCATGCCATCCCTTCCTATTTCAATCCTCCCCTTGGTTCTGCCCAACTCCAATATGCTGAAGCCTTTTATAGTGAATTTACCTTATGGCTGAGTGAAAGAAAATCAATCTCCCTGGCTGATATGATGAATGATGCCATAGAGGTAGAAATAAACCTGACTGCTTCTAGAGATAAAAGGAGAGAAGAGGGATAAAGAAGGAAGGATAAAGAGCCCACACAACCTTTTTCCTCTAATTCACAAGAGGCCGGGATGGACATGATGATGGAAACGATGGAAAATTTGATGGAGAGACTCAATATGGACCATATCCCACCTCCCATAGAAAATCAAGAGCATCATAATAGGAACCAGAGTTTTAGGAGACCCTTTCCTCCAACAAGGAATCAAAGAATTACCGAAGTTCCTTTTCAGTTTGAAGTAAAAGAGGAATCAAAATCAAAGTTAATGGTTGAAGAAAGACCTGTGTGTTGTTTTCCAACTCAAATTTCACCCGAAGATTTACATGAACATACAAAGCCTTCTTTACTAGTGGAATATGAGAAGGATAAACAACTAAAGTCTACTTTGTATTCCAATCCTTCTTTTTATGAATATTACAATCGATAGGAGGAAAGTAGTTGTTTGCCATTGTGCTTTGCCTCATTTGATTTTCTAGAAAACAAAGATTAAGGGTTTCTAATCAAATACAGAAACTTGAGGCTATGAATAACGTCATGGAATTTTTAGGGATGGATAATGAGAAGGGTGAACCAGTAGAATTCGCTTTGCATTCCAATCCTTCTCTTTATGAGCGAGAAAATGATTAGCCTAGTGCTGTACAGGAGGATTGTTACAATTTGTTTGATGAAGAATGCAGTCAGCCTGTTACAAATTCTATTGGTGGTGGTTTTGAAGAATATTTTAGTCTTCCTATATATGATGAATAGATGGCTACTTGGAAGATGAGGGTCTTAAATGGGATGTCTCTTAATGCTCTTCAAACTCATAATTTCCATGTCAAGAAGAGTTCATCACACTTTATTTTCTTGAAGGAGAAGCTGATATTTCTGCTGAAGCACATAAAGAGAATCAAGTTGTTCCTTCAGAAATTGTTAAGGAGACTATAGACACTCCATTTGAAGAATGCCATGAACATTATTTTCAAGGATCTTGTAAAAAACAGTTTGATAGTATGCAAGTGGAGTTGTAGTTTGAGCAACATTATTGGGGCAAGCAAATGCCAAAAAAACTTGAAGACAATCATGGATTTTATGATCCGGTGGCTGAATATATGGAGAAGCCCTGTCATGAAAAGCACATAACAACAAATTTTGAAGGTTGTCATGACCCAATGGTTGAATATGTGGAAAGGTTTAGCAATGATAATGGTTGGTTATGTCTTTGCAGTAAAGATCAATTTCTCTATCATAACCTTTTGCCATTTAGCCCTTCATTTCTGTTTTTTATCAAGCATGAAGACAGAATTTGTTTATGGGATCATTTGCTTGGTTGGATTCACTGAAATTGAGAATTCACGTGACTAGGAATTGATGCTCAGTAAGTAGGGTAAGTAGGTGTGAATAAGCTCGACATGGGGAGCATTTCTTTTAAGCATTTTTTTTTTCAGTTTGTTTTCAGAATCTGTTCAGTTTTTATTTTCAGAGCGCATTGGGGATTTCAGGAGAAGATTGGGACCAACCCAATGGATCAGTTACTTGGTCTATGGGGTTCTTTTCTACCTCATAGGGAGGATAGCATCCTCGAGTTGGAGCCGATGTTAGCACCTGTGCTAAATTTGAGGACTTTTACAAATGCATCCACACTAATTCCCCTGTAAATGAGTAAGCTAACAATACTATTTCATTATATGAATTATAAATATATGGATTTAAGTTGTATAATTTTTTGTAATCGATGGGTAACACACACACACACAAAGAAATTATAATATTAATGATATTATTTTAATTTAGATATATAATTTAAATTATATAAGTTTTTTGGAATGGATAGAGTAGATATATATAAAGAAGATTGAAAACATTAATGATATTATTTCAATATAATTATATGGATTTAAGTTGTATGGGTTTTTGGAATAGATAAAGAATATGCATATATGAAGTTACAACAATACAACACTTTCTCCTCTCTCTAGCGAATTTGCTTGAGTGCACAGCTTGTCCAAATGAGGGAGGCACCTCTCCTATTTATTCTAATAAACTGAGAGGCCTAATAACCCAACATGGTTGACTTCTCCTTGTTTCCAGGGCCGACTTTCCTTGGAAGACTCAAAAATACATTTTAATAATACTTTTGTGGGTACTACTGACTCGACTTACAATGGAGGTTTTACCTCAAGAATTTCCATGACCAAATATATTAATTATTACATCTCTGATCGGAGAAACAACATCTCCTAAAGGGATAAATAATAATAATACAAAATAGAATATCTTCCTTAGTTACATTTCTTTAACACTCCCTCTTAACAAGGAAGATATTCTATGACACAACAATACATCTGTATAATTGACTCGTAAGTCTATATGTCGTAGGAAGTTTTCACAATTTTACATCATCATCATCATCATCCATGGAAAATCATCACCACGGAGCATCACATCTCGTCACATCATCATGAGCATCACATCATGTCACATCATCACGAGCATCACATCTCGTCCCATCATCATGACCGTCACATCTCACCACATCATCATCAACATCACATCTCGTCACATCATCACAAGCATTGCATCACCATGAGCATTGCATCACAATCATCACATAATCGTGACCATTGCATCACATCACATCATCTCAGGCATCCTCGTCCTAAGAATAACATGCGATGCTACACATACAAACACACACAACATCGCAAATTAATGCAAAATCACCCACAACATCAATAATCTTGGAATCTCATCATCTACAAATGAATGCATGACCACAACATCTGCAAATGAATGCTATATCAAAACGTCTGCAAATGAATGAAGGACCACAACACCCGCAATTGAATGCAGGACCAAAACATCTGCAACTGAATGCAGGAGCACAACGTCTACAAATGAATGTCATACCACAACGTCTGTGAATGAATGTAGGGCCACATCTGCAAATGAATGCATGACCACAACATCCATAAATGAATTCTAGAACACAACGTCCGCAAATGAATGTAGGACCACAATGCCCATAAATGAATGTAGGACCACAACAATATCTACATGCACTCGACTCTACACCGCCATCACATCTAGACTAAGCTACCATCACATCATCAATAACAATCTCAATATCACTCCCTCTTTCCAGGGAGGTCTTTTTAGACTACATCAAGCTTGTCTCTAAAATATTCAAACTTCACATGAGATAGAGGCTATCATGGAACACCAGGTTCTCTGTCAACTTGATGCAACTCTAGTTGTCACAATAGATATTAGTTACATCCATCTCAGTATCAAACAATCATGTCAATAAATTGTGAATCCATACTCCTTCACTATAAGATAAACATGCTACAATATATTCAACCTCTACTATACTGAGCGCAACACTGGCCTGCTTTCTACTAAGCCATGAGATCACACCTGATTCCAAATTGAAACAACATCCTAAAGTGTTATTTCTGTCTTCAACACTTCTTTCCCAATATGAATTAGTGTAGCCACATAATCTAAACTAGTGATCAACTACATATGTGAGCCCACAATTCAATGTACCATTTAGGTACCTCATCACATGTTTTGTTGCAATTAGGTGAACATGTATGGGTTCCACCATATACTAACTCGAGGTGTTTACAACAAAACATATATTTGGTCTTGTGTTTGTCAAATACATATGTGAGCCGATAATATATTTATATAGTGTGACATATACTCTTTCTAAAGAGTCATCATTTAGGGGCTTCAGGTTTGTCACCATCATAGTGTTCATTGCCTTACAATCCCACGTCCCAAATATCTTTAGGATCTCAACTGCATATTTTCCTTGGTTTAGGAAAATATCATTTGGGAACTACCATACTTCAAGACCTAGGAAGTAATGCATCCTGCCAAGGTCTTTCATTTCGAATGATGTCACAAGCCTCTTCTTACATCCACTGATGAGTTCCTACTTTCCTGTCAAAAATAGATAATCTACATACAATTGTAATATCATGACCCTGTCATCTTCAACCTTATAGTAAAGGTTGGAATCTACTTTACTTTTGGTAAATCCCAAGCTCATCAGGAAGCCATCAATTCTTTTGCACCATACTCAGGGTGCATGCTTTAATCCATATAATTATTTCTTTAGTCGACACACATGCGTTTTCTTATCATGCGTCTCAAAACCTAGAGGTTGTTCAATATACACTTCCTCTTTTATGACACTGTTTAAAAATGTTGTCTTTACATCCATTTGATGTAATTTCCATTTCATCTTGGAAGCCAAAGCAAGAATGGTTTTGAATGAGGTATATCTAGCTTCTCATGCAAAAGTCTCTTCATAATCAATCCCTTTGTTCTGAGAGAATCCTCGTGTGACAAATCTTGCTTTGAACATTTCAATACTGCCATCGGCTGAATGCTTTGTCTTAAAAATACATTTTGAAACCTACCATTGATTTATCCTTCAACCTTGGCACTACTTCCCAAACACCATTTTTTAAGGCATATTGGTATTATTCAATCATGGCATCCATCCATTCCTTCTTCTTTGAGGCTTCTTCAAAACATGTAGGTTCTTCATCAACAAGGTTACACATTAATGCTATGTAGTTGGAGTGGAGTCTTGGTCTCTTCCTTCCTTCTTGTGCACCATTCTTTCTTCTTCTTGAATTATATCATGATCCTAATCCGGTCTTCTCCTTATTGAGATCATATCATGAGGCCTCTCTATAGGTTCTTAAGGTTCTTCCATGACAGGATCTTCTAGTATAGGCTCTTCTTCATCATCTATAACTATTGATTTACTGGCCTCTACAATTTTTGGATCTTCTTGCTCTTCTTCATAAACTTCATCCACATGTGCCTTTATGGATTTTTTTGAAAGTTGCATCTTCATCAAATGTGACATCTCTATTGACCTCAATTTGACGAAAACTTGGAATATAGATTATGTATGCTTTCAACTTATCACTATATCTGACAAATATTCCCTTCTTTCCTGAGGGGACCAACTTTGATATTTTATCTTTGGGAACATGTAGGTATACAAGACAACCAAATATCTTCAGGTGCTAACTTCAGGCTTCTCACCAGTAAACATCTATTCTGGAGTTTTTTTTCCAAGCGCACTGTGGGATAATTTGTTATGAACATAGACAGCGGTCTTTGTTGCTTCAACCCATAAATGCATGGGTAGATCTTGATCATGGATCATGGCTTTGACTACTTCCATGAAAGATATATTCTTCATTTTTGCTACTCCATTTTGTTGAGGATTATAGGGTGTAGTAAGCTCCCTCTTAATACTAGCTTCTTTGCAGAAGTCCTTATATTCATTTGAAGTGAATTCTCCTTTGTTATCTGATATTAAGATATTGAACTTCTTTTCAGAGAAATTATACACAAGAGCTTTGAACTCTTTGAATTTTTTCAAATACTTCATCTTTCCTTTTCAATAAATATATCCAAGTCTTACGTGAGTAAGCATCAATAAAATAAACATAATAGACATACTCGCTTAAGGAAGTTGTTGACATTGGTCCGCACACATCTAAGTGGACAATCTCTAAGATCCCTTTTTCTTTACTATTACTACTTGGAAATGGATTCTTGATATTATTTCCTTGAGCACATCCTTTGCATACCCTTCATGATTGATCTAGATTTATGGTAGACCTGTTACTACCTTGCTCACAATTGGTAATGCTTTGTAGTTTATATGAGCAAGTATTCTATTCCTTAGTTCACATGGATTGATGGTACTCGTTGTGAAAGTTGAATCTGTATGCCCTTTAAGTTTGTAGTTTCCTCCTTCTTCAACACCTATTACAATTGTATCACCTATAGTTATGCATTTTGACCACATAAGAACTTCACTATCTACAAAGGAAACTCTGAAACCGTTCTTGTCTAAAGTTGATATGGAAAGAATATTCTTCTTTATACCTGGAACATATAAGACTTCTTTCATTTTCATGGACTTACCAGATTTCAACTTGTAAGAGGCTTCTCCCATTCCTTTGATAGGATATTGATAGCCATCTCCAAGATGCACTTTGTGTGGATAGTCTTTCTGAGTGAGGCATAAGAGAGAATATTTGTGACCCGTCATATGTTTGGAAGAATCACTATCTATTATCCAAGTATCACTTCCATGAGAGATTGATCCCATGAGGGATGATATCAAGACATATTCTTCATTAGTGTCTTCATTCTCTCTGGCATTTTCTTCATTTGATTCATTCTCTTTGACTGCATGGGCATGGAACTTTTGCTTCTTCTTCTTAAACTTGTTTTTTGAAGTGGACAATGTCTGGAGATACGTCCTAACTTATGACAAATGTAACATTCATAAGATGAGTAATACTTCTTAAACTTCTTGCCTCTTTTGAATTCTTGTGATCTTCTTATAGGAGATCCTTAATCATATCTTTTGTTTCTTCCATTCCTTGTTTTAGTAGCTAGATCTTCATCTTCATCTTCATCTTCATCTTCATTTAACTTTTCTTCTCTATTTGATAACCTTCCTTCTTATTGTACACATTCTTCCCATAGCTTGTTGAACTTGGTTAGCTTTCTTCTAGCACATATTCCTTTGACGAAGGAATCCCATTCTCTTGGAAGACCATTTAGAGTGGTCATCACAACTTCAACTTCTTCTACCATGTCACCAATGGATTCTAACCTTTCTTTGATTTGAGATACTCTATAGAAGTATGATTGCATGGTTTCTACCTTTTGCATCTTCACACCCTTGATTGTGAATTTTCCTTTAATATTCAAACTAGGGCTAAATAGTGTATTCAAAATTTCTATGATAACCATACATGAATATCTTTTACAAGTATGCAACGAAATATAGAGTATTGAGACATAAATCACAACATCACATCATAATATTGACACTATTATTTTGGGTATGGAAACCCCTAGAAAAACCCAAGACGGGAAAACCGGTGCAACAATCAAATATGAATTTTATTATGGAAGCAATATGGACCTTTTACAATCACTACAAATCCCCCAAACCTGGCGAAGCAATACTCAATAGACTAACTGAAAAAACCCCAGCTAAAACCTAGCACACCTCAGCTCAGTTGTACGACCAACAGTACGACCTCCCACATGTGCGGTATGGTTCCCTACAACTATACGACTATTGTATGACTGTTGTACTGAATCTGTACGATATGTACTACAACTATACAAAATTTTGTATGATAGTACGCCATCCTCTTCAGCTGCTTCCTGTGCGGTCTTCTTCCTTCTTGGAAGCTCAGTTACCCTATTTGTTAGCTCCTCCGTCTTCTTAGCTAAATCCTTTGTCTGATTTTCCTCTCTGTCTTTATCCTATCTCTATCATAATACAAGTGTGTGTGTCCTCTTTACCAATTGAACTTTCTTTTATAACTTTAGGTAAAGCGAAAACCCTAATTTCACTTTCACTTAAAGTCAATAAATAATTAGATCACTTTAATTTATTTTCCAAAGTAAACTTAGGAAAGAATAAATTAAATACAAATTGTTAAAACCCCAAATTTTCCGAAAAAATTAAAAATTTTAAAAGCATATAAATTTCATAATTACGGTAAACTAACTATTAATTTAGTTATAGATTACTACATTCATTATCTGCATTATCTGTTGGTTATGTTAGCGATAGAACAGTTCTTTGCAGTTTACTGACTTTGTTTCTTTTTGCGACCACAAGGTGAGACTATCGTGCAAAATGGGCTTACTTAGATTTCGAGCTAATGCAGAAAGTTTTCCTGTTTACAGACTATAGGTAAGAGTTTTGGGCTGCTTGTCACAATTCTAAAGTATAACAAGTTCATCGCAAAAGAAAAGCTCAGTAAGAAAGATAAATGTTAAACAGTTCCAACACTTGTTGAGGTACACTTAAAAACTGGCCTTCTTTCTAGTAGAAGTGATTCATGGTTCTTGATGATTTGGAACTGTTTCAAATCTATTTTAGTCATGATGTATGAAAATGTCTTATTGAATTCTTTATAAAAGAGTAAGAGTAACAGAGCTCTACAATCCATAGTATGATTTCATTCGTATAAGAATACATTACTTAGTAAATGTAAACTGATAGAAGAATTAGGTACTATTGTTCCTATTTTCAAACTCTGAAGTTTAAAATGAGTTTACAACTTTACTTCAAGCTACTTTTTAAGAAAATTATTCAAATATTGATACATATGATGCATAGAGTTTTTATTCACTCATTAACTGTTTTCAAGCATAACTAGAGTTTATCTTCAGTAAAATAGATATCTTCATGAAACATGATTTATCCTAATCCCTTTATGTATATAAACTGAACAAGTCCTTAAGGGACTATAATTCATAAAAGAATGCATCACTTAATTGCTACATAGCCTATTTGTCTTATTATGATTAAACTCTCAGATAAGAGAAAAATATGGATTACATTGCCCATTCATCAATTAAAGTTAAGGTTTTCACTTTAAGGAAAAGCTTTCATCACAATAACATTTACTACTCTCTTTTGTATCTTTTTGACAATTCTTATTATTTTAACCAATATAAATAAGTGATTGTGGTCATTATGGACAATAGGACCATTGACATAGTTCTTCTTTAAAACCTCCTTTATAATTTTCCAATTATACTTTTATGTTAAGCCAAAAGTGGATTGATCTTAATATTTTGCAATGCATAAACCAAGGTATAAGAAGGAATAAGAGGCCTAAGGATAAACCACGTTCTATAAACTTAGCCAAGTCCTTAATTTATGGTCTTATAAGTTTTATAGAGGAATTGCCTCTTTTCTAAACATAGATAAACTATGGTTACTATTACTTACCTAACAAGAAAAGTTATAATTATAACCCTATCAAACAATCATAGATTAAAACTTGTCGAAAATATACGAATACCATAATGTATTTGCATGAACATTCATTTCTCTACTCTATACATAAATTTTATGGCATGGCTATAATATAACAATTTCTTTGTTATGATGTGTTAATAATAGGTTGACTTCGGGCTTAGTGATCATAGAAGAACCTTGGAGATTCGGTATATGATTGTTATAATTTGATTTCCCGTGGTTGTCCATCGAACTATGGGAAAAACACCCACTGCATGAGAATATTTACGTGGTGTCATGGCATCACGGTGACCGTGTTTGGCATACTATTAAGAATTGTTTTCTCTACTGGTACATACTATTATCAGTGAACAAATCATTTTACTTCTCTGTTCTAAGAGACTTGATAGTTTTCTGAACAGAATAATGCTACTCCTGAAACCAAGATATCTTTCTGAAAAACATCACAAAGAAACTACTATGTAATTCCATCACATACTATTCTGTGTTTTCATCATACTACTTTTATTGTAAATTTACCCCTATGCTGGAGTACGATCTGGTCACACCAGATGTGGAAAAACATAGGTGGGATTGTAATTCTCATCAAAAAGATTTTGTTACAGAATAAACTAAGAACAATTCATTTCGAATCCATCAAATTTCTTATACCGTAAACTACAAATCTACCAATCAATCATAAACATATATTAAAACAAAGATTTAATAGATGGCAGAACCTGTTCTAGAACTGGGACAACAACAGCACTGGGAGGCCGGTCCTCCCTACCAACTCCTGGAGAGCGCTCAAATAGTGACTCCTCAGGACCCCCGAGCTTGCTCTGGTCTCCCTGGCTGGAACTAGGTGCAGCAATAGTCAAATACCAGTCCTCAAACTCAGTATCAATCCTGAACTTATCAGTAAATTCTCCTAGCTAACAAGCTGTAATAAACCAACTTACTGCAGCATTCCTCTCACAACATCTCCCTTACTATTTTTTTTCCATTTTTCCCCAATGAATTTCCTGAATATCATTCCACCTGAATGATTCCTCTCTGGAAAATATCTGAGCCCCCTCAGCTCTATTCATTGGGTACTTTTAAAAGATTGCCTAGGTCTTTTTGGGTTAGTTGTCATTTAATGAGCCACCTGCTCTGATCCCACTTTCTTGGGGGATCATGACCCCAAATATAGGGAAGTTGCCACCTGCAATTTAGGAAGTGTTTGAGAATGCCGCCACTTGTCTTTTTCCCTCCACCTAGTTCCATCCACCAGTTTGACCAGTAACCTCTTATTAACAGCTCTCCCATGCTGTTGTCTCCACATTTTATTTATTAATAATAAAATATTCAGAATTACATTCCACTTCTTTTGACTCTGCTGAGTCATCAATTCCTAATTAGCATTAAATTTAACATAATGTATTAGGAAATATAATTAAAACAATTACATTATTTTTACAAAATTGGGGTATGTGACATACACACCCCCTTAAAATGTAACATCGTCCTTGATGTTACTTATTCTTCATCCTCTGCAACCTCCTGGAATAGATTCGGGTATGCCTCCCGCATCTTACTTTCCAGTTCCCAAGTAGCCTCCTCAGGACTAAGGTGCTTCCATTGCACCTTCACCTGTCCAATGGTGCGGTTCCGCAGAGTAATTTCCCTCCTCCCGAGGATACAGTCCGGTTCCACCAGAATTTCTCCTTCTGGTTTCACCTGTACAACATTCCAATCAACCACATGAGTAGCATCATGAACATACTTTTTCAAAACAGAGATATGGAAAACATTATGCACTTTCAGGTTAGGCAGTAACGCTAGTTGATATGCAACTTGACCAATTCTAGATAAAATTTCAAATGGACCACAGTAACGTGGTGCTAGTTTTGCAAAACTCCCCAGTCTTAGGGAGCTTTTCTTTGGTCTTACCTTTATAAACACGTGCTCACCTACATGGAACTCTTTGGGAGTTCTTTTTAAATCTTCCTGGCTCTTTTGCCGATCATGTGCCACCTTGAAATTTTCCTGCACTTGTTTCACAATCTCTTCCATTTCTTGCAATAATTCTGGTCCTAACACCAATCTATCTACTGGATTATTCCAGGAGATAGGAGTGTTGCATTTACGTCCATACAAAATTTAAAATGGACTGAACTTGGCTGATGACTGATAGTTATTCTTATATGCAAACTTTGCTAGATGCAAGTAGTCTTCCCACTTACCTAGCTGATCTTTAACATACATCCTTAATAAGTCCTCCAACACCTGATTTACTCTTTCTGTCTGCCCATCTGTTTAAGGATGGAAGGAGGTGCTGAAATTTAGTGTTGTATTTAATCCCTTAAACAAGGACTTCCAAAAATTCTTTGTGAATTTAGGATCCCTGTTTGAAATGATAACATTTGGTACTCCATGTAACAGAAAAATCTGCTTTAAGAATATGTCAGCTATGTTGGCATCCTTGTAAGTAGTTTTGACAAGAATGAAATGTGCAGCTTTACTTAACTTGTCAACCACCACCATAATAGAATCATTTTGATTCTGATTTCTTGGCAGTCCAGTAATAAAATCTAAGCTAATCACTTCCCATTTCCAGCTGGGAATAGGTAAAGGTTGCAGTAAACCGGCTGGATGTTGGTGTTTTGTTTTCACTTGTTGACAGTCCAAACATCTAGCTATATATTCAGCTACTTCAGATTTCATATTAGGCCAGAAATATTCTTTTCTTAGCATGGTTATAGTCTTTTGGTAACCTGGATGTCCTGAGTAAGGTGTTTTATGAACTTCGTCCAAAATCAGCAACTTAACCTTAGGCACATTAGGCACATACAATTTGTCCTTAAACAATAAAAATCCATCTTTATTTAGACTATGACCTTTTATTAAACTTTCTGTAGGTTTTTCTTTAGCTGTAACTTGTAATTTTTGATAGATTTCATCCTGTTTTACCCCTTCTGTAAGTTGTTCATTTAAATCAGAAGCATAAGTGCTGATTGCTGCTGTAAAGTTCAGCTTTGCATTTCTGCTTAAAGCATCAGCCACCTTATTTTCTTTCCCCTTTATGTGTTGGATTTCAAAATCATATTCACTCAAGAAGGCTAACCACCTTGCTTGTCTTGCATTTAAGTTGGGCTGATCTAAAAGGTATTTCAGTCCTTTATTATTAGTCATTAGAATAATTTTTCTGCCTATTAAATGATGTCTCCACATTTTTAAGGCATGTATAACAGCCACAAGTTCTAGATCATAAGTCACGTAATTCTTTTCGTGGATCTTTAACTTCCTGGACTCATAGACAATGGCATGCCCGTCTTGAGTCAGCACACCACCTAGACCATCATTGCAGGCATCTATGCATACCACAAAATCCTTATTAGGGTCTGCTATTCTTAGAATAGGCGCACTTGTTAACAAGGTTTTTAATTTCTTAAAACTTTCTTCACACTTTAAGTTCCAATCGAATTTCTTGCCTTTCTTTTGCAAAGAAGTGATCGGATTAGCTATTTTTGAAAAGCCTTCAATAAATCTCCGGTAATAACTGGTAATTCCCATGAATGACCTAACATCTGTTACGTCTTTTGGAATCGGCCAATCTTCGATTTCCCGAATCTTTTCAGGATCAACTGAAATCCCTTCCTTAGTCACTACGTGACCTGAGTACTGGATTTCATCCTTAAAGAAATCACACTTGCTGAACTTCGTAAAGAGTTGTTGCTCTCGCAGCTCTTGTAAAACTATCCGTAAGTGTTCCTTATGTTCTTCTTCAGTTTTAGAGTAAATTAAGATGTCATCGATAAACACGACAACAAATTTATCTAAGTATTTATGCATTATATTATTCATTAAGCACATACCTCGTAAGTATTTATGCATTATATTATTCATTATAAGTATTTATGCATTATATTATTCATTAAGTACTTATTATTCGTAATGTCCATACCTCGTTCTAAAGGCTGTCTTGAAGATATCCTCATCTTTAATTCTTACCTGATGATATCATGATCTCAGGTCTATCTTTGAGAACACCGTAGCTCCACGTAGCTGATCAAACAGATCATCTATGCGGGACAACAGATATCTATTTTTAATAGTCATCTTGTTTAGTTGACGGTAGTCTATGCATAATCGCATAGTTCTGTCTTTCTTTTTGACAAAGATGATCGGTGCTCCCCAAGGAGACACACTGGGTCGAATGTACTTTTTATCTATTAACTCTTTTAACTGTGATTTTAGCTCATTAAGTTCTAAGATATTCATACGATACGGAGCTTTCGAGCTAGGTACCGCACCTGGCACCAGCTCAATAGTGAAATCCAGTTCCCTCCTAGGAGGTAATCCTAGAATTTCTTCTGGGAAAACATCAGTAAATTCATTTAAAACAGGAATATCTTCTATTTTTAACTTATCTGTTTCAGACTTACTTGCCTCATCTGTAATAGTTACAGCATAAGCTTTACACCCTTTTCTAACTGCTCTTTTAAGTTGTAAAGCAGAAATCTGCCTAATTACAGTTTTCCTAGGAATACCCTTCACCTTTACTGGTTGTTCATTATCATTTTCACACGTAAAGGTTTTATCATAACAATTTAAAACTACCTTATGCTGCTCTAAACAATCCATACCAATCAGTAAATCATATGAGCCAAGTGGAAAAACATTAAGCTTAACTGTAGTTTTAAAATCATCCATAAGTAAAGCACATTCTTTCACATAACAGGTTAATTTCCTTTTTGCCCCAGTGGCTAATTGAACTAACCAGGAATTGTCAAACTTATTAACAGACAATTTACACCTTTCCACTATCTGAGGTGCAATGTAACTAAGACTAGCTCCTGGATCAATTAAAATGGTTACAGGGGTTTGGTTAACCATACCTTCCACTTCCACCATGGAAGTCTGATAGTCAGCTTGGCGGTTCTCCAATGCTGCATTTATTCTGGGCATAGTCCTGGCAAGTTCTCCAACAGTCATTTCCTCCTGCACAGTGTGAATATTGTTGACTGACTTTTTCTCATTTGGGCAGACCGAGGTATAGTGCGGGCCATTACATTCCTAGCACTTAACATGCTCCTTTCGTTCAAAACTCTTAGTGAAATTCCCATGATTATTTGCAGCTTCCTTGCCCTTGTAGTTATTCGAATTATTGGATGCACCATTTCTATTTCCCTGGAAATTTTTATTGTTAGAATAATTTTTGTTCTTATTATTCTTGAAATTCTTCTGGGGTACAAATTCTTTCTTTTTAAACTCAGGCTGATTGTTGTTCTTTTTAGCCTTCCAGTTGGCTATACCTTCTTTCTTCTTGTTCTGCTCAAAACAGAAATTTGCCTTCCTCATGGCTTCTTCCAGAGTCTTTGGGTTATCATACTCAATTCTGTCCTTGATGTGGTATGGTAGACAACTGAGAAACCGTTGCACTTTAGGTTTCTTGTCTACTAAGTAAGGTACATACCTCAGCAAGCTTAAGAATTTACTGTTTAAATCCCTCATAGTCATCGAGCCTAACTTCAATTTGTAAAATTCTTTAGCTCTTTCTTCATAATATTGTTCGGACAAAAATTTCTTATTGAAGTACCTTTTAAAAGTACTCCAATTAATTTCTTTTTCCTTGATACCCTTGACTCTCTTCAGATCTTGCCACCATATGTCTGCTTTTCCAGAGAGATTATATGTTGCCATTCTTGCCTTCAGCTGACTTGAATAGTTGTATATCTGAAAATACTTCCTCATCCCGGATAACCAGGACTCTGCTTCTTCCCCTTTTTCAGTATCTCCATTAAAAGTTGGGGGCTTTATTTTTTTGAACTCTCCTGAGATCTACTCATATGGTCTGTACTTTTTCTTTCTATCATACAACTCAGCCTCACTGCTGTCACTAGTAGTGTGATAGTTTTGTTGTTCACTGAACCCTTCAAATGATGAACTGCTTTCAGTTTTTGTCAACTTCATCTTCTTAGATCCCCTTTGATGACTAACATCCCCAGATTCTGATATTCTGTTCCTCCCTTCAGTTTGGAACTTTTCCATCATAATTTGGTTCAACTCTTCCTGAGTCTTCAAAATCCTTTCATTGTCGTTCTTGACTGATTCCATTTCAGTCTTTAGATCCTTTATAGTTTGCATCAGCTCTGAGGATTGAACAGCTACCTCTTCTAACATAGGTTCTCTGGGCAATTGCCTTGTCTTTGTGTTTGGAGACTCATCCTGAGCATATTCTCCTAGTTTCTCTATACCTGCCTGTTAAATTCAGAAAAAGAAATTTTCTGTTCTTTACATAAAACAGAATATAGGTTAGTACATTATTTTACTGTTCTATGGAAACTAGTTGGGCCACATCAAGGCCTAGTATTTGAACCATGCTCTGATACCATATGTCAAAACCCAAATTTTCCGAAAAATTTAAAATTTTTAAAAGCATATAAATTTCATAATTACGGTAAACTAATTATTAATTTAGTTATAGATTACTACATTCATTATCTGCATTATCTGTTGGTTATGTTAGCGATAGAACAGTTCTTTGCAGTTTACTGACTTTGTTTTTTTTTGCGACCACAAGGTGAGACTGTCGTGCAAACTGGGTTTACTTAGCTTTTGAGCTAATGCAGAAAGTTTTCCTGTTTATAGACTACATGTAAGAGTTTTGGGCTGCTTGTCGCAATTCTAAAGTATAACAAGTTCGTCGCAAAAGAAAAGCTCAGTAAGAAAGATAAATGTTAAACAGTTCCAACACTTGTTGAGGTACACTTAAAAACTGGCCTTCTTTCTAGTAGAAGTGATTTATGGTTCTTGATGATTTGGAACTGTTTCAAATCTATTTTAGTCATGATGTATGAAAATGTCTTACTGAATTCTTTATAAAATAGTAAGAGTAACAGAGCTCTACAATCCGTAGTATGATTTCATTCGTATAAGAATACGTTACTTAGTAAATGTAAACTGATAGAAGAATTAGGTACTACTGTTCCTATTTTCAAACTCTGAAGTTTAAAATGAGTTTACAACTTTACTTCAAGATGCTTTTTAAGAAAATTATTCAAATATTGATACATATGATGCATAGAGTTCTTATTCACTCATTAACTGTTTTCAAGCATAACTAGAGTTTATCTTCAGTAAAATAGATATCTTTATGAAACAGGATTTATCTTAATCCCTTTATGTATATAAACTGAACAAGTCCTTAAGGGACTATAATTCATAAAAGAATGCATCACTTAATCGCTACATAGCCTATCTATATTATTATGATTAAACTCTCAGATAAGAGAAAAATATGGATTACATTGCCCATTCATCAATTAAAGTTAAGGTTTTCACTTTAAGCAAAATCTTTCATCACAATAACATTTACTACTCTCTTTTGTATCTTTTTGACAATTCTTATTATTTTAACCAATATAAATAAGTCATTGCAGTCATTATGGACAATAGGACCATTGACATAGTTCTTCTTTAAAACCTCCTTTATAATTTTCCAATTATACTTTTATGTTAAGCCAAAAGTGGATTGATCTTAATATTTTGCAATGCATAAACCAAGGTATAAGAAGGAATAAGAGGCCTAAGGATAGACCACGTTCTATAAACTTAGCTGAGTCCTTAATTTATGGTCTTATAAGTTTTATAGAGGAATTGCCTCTTTTCTAAACATAGATAAACTATGGTTACTATTACTTAGCTAACAAGAAAGGTTATAATTATAACCCTATCAAACAATCATAGATTAAAACTTGTCGAAAATATACGAATACCATAATGTATTTGCATGAACGTTCATTTCTCTACTCTATACATAAATTTTATGGCATGGTTATAATATAACAATTTCTTTGTTATGATGTGTTAATAATAGGTTGACTTCGGGCTTAGTGATCATAGAAGAACCTTGGAGATTCGGTATATGATTGTTATAATTTGATTTCTCGTGGTTGTCCATTGAACTATGGGAAAAACACCCACTGCATGAGAATATTTACGTGGTGTCGTGGTATCACGGTGACCGTGTTTGGCATGGATAAAAGGTCCTTCCCTCGAACCCTAATCTCATTATTCTGCCTGTAATATTCAGCCTCCTGCCGCTCTGCAATGGTGTTGGTGCACCCTAGCTGCGCCGCTCCACTGCACTAGCATTTTCCAGTTCGTTACCTTCCTGCGGCTCATTTTGTCACCCTTTTGCAGTGCTGCTCCATGTGTTGCCATTATCCATTTGTTAGTTGTCCTCCCTCCAGGGTTTTCAGTCTATTAACCCTACACGAACCTTTGACTGTATACCACTCCTCCCTCAGGGAAAGCTGTGGTTTGTTATTCTAGAATAGCGATGGGTTGTTTGCTATGATGTTAATCTTTTCCTCCTTGCCTGCAGTAGGGTTACCTCGTCGCGTTGGTGGTTATCTTGCTGTTGCTGGTGGTCGTGTTTTCAAAAAGGATGAGGTAAGGATATTGTAATTCCCTCTTCATTTTTACTGTCTGTTTTTAACAATATACTTCTTAACCATCTTACAAAGTTTTAACATTACGGTTTTTCCTTATGGTTATAGGTCCTAGCTCTCCTTCCTGCGCGGCTTCAAGTATAAGGATTCGAGCAGCTGTCACAAGTTTTTCGGTAAGCCTGGTTACACCATGGCTCTTTCTCCTTGTGGGGTTCCTTTGGAACTTTTGAGGGCTGGCACCAAGAGGCCTGAAACCCTTACGGCTTCAGTTTGCCTTGTTAACTGTTTGTTAGTTGGATTAGAGGAAGAAACCCCTACGTTGTGCGAGGGTGCTCCGGCTTCGGCCGAGATGGAAATGTTAGTTCTCTTTTTGTTTGGGTACCATGTAATAAGTGCAAGAGACAGAAGGCAACGTGTTGTGCTCTCCAATGCTTGCAGCAGTTGAGAGCTTGGAAGAGCCGTTCGATTTTTATCTGCCTTGACTATGTAATACCTTAGGTTGTGAGCCTGAATTTGGAAAGGGTTACCACCTCGACTTCTTATTTCTGTTGTAAAATTAAACTTACAGGGTTTTTGCCTTAAGCCCATGATATAAGATATTATTACTATTTTCTTTTCTGTAAATCTTGGTTGTATTACAGTATTGAAGTTTTATATATTTATTTGTTTTATAAATATAGTATTGGAGACTCGGTAATAGGATAATATTTTCAGCATTTACTTTTAAACTGCATCTTATGTTTATATAAATAAAAGCATGCTTATGACAGCCTTACTCTGTTGATTTTTAATACGGTCGTGAGTAAAATAATATTGTCTTGGCTCCACAGTTGTTGATTTAGTTATATATTTTGAATTAATAGGGTTAAACCCTAATTCGACAAAAAAAGAATTACTTACAGCCTCTTCTATTAAATTCATTGTTAATTAATTTGTAATGCTTTTCTGTAAACCGTGGAGTTATTAGTTAAGCTTTTCATTACTTGTTAAGCTCGAAAAGTCGAGCATTCTACACTGTTGATTATATTCTGTGTGATAATGTACTTGGTTTCTTTATCTGTAGTGTTCTTATAATTCAATGCTACTATTTTCTGTACAAGTTTATATATTTGACTTACTCTATTTTTAAAAATGAATTGTTATGTAGAACTGTTACCTTTCATAAATAGAATAGATGGTTATATAAAAGAAAATCAGTATGTAACTGTCAGTAATCCTAGAATATAGAATCTATATTGCAATAACAATAAATTCAGGTATTACTGTAACTACCTTATAAAACTATCTTTATGGAATAAATAATAAGATAGTAAATACTATTTATAAACATAATGTTTTTACCCTAACTAGAGTACTATGACTTTTATTGTTATTTAAATTTAGTTTCCTTGGTAAGTATTTAGGAAGAAGGTAATTTGCTCCTGGTTGTTTATACTCATAAAATAAAATAGCCTGTTGTTATAAGGTCCTTAAACTTCTTGTATTTAAATTCTTATAGAAATATTTTCGGTATTATATTACAATTTAATGTTTATAAAGAAAAGAAAATACAAGTACTAAGCAAGTTCTATATTGTTAATATCTTAAGTAGTATAGGTTACAGTGATATGTTTTTATTTAAACTTAACTAAGTAGAGCAGGAATAAATGAATAGCATATTTTATTTTACAAAGTAAATTCTGCTATACTAAGTACTTGTAGGAATAAATAGAGATTCTAGCTACCCTTCATTGATATTCAAATAGGCAATTAAGGTTACTGTTAGTAACTATAGTATTAAGAACTGTTTTCTCTACTGGTACATACTATTATCAGTGAACAAATCATTTTACTTCTCTGTTCTAAGAGACTTGACAATTTTCTGAACATAATAATGCTACTCCTGAAACCAAGATATTTTTTTCTGAAAAACATCACAAAGAAACTACTCTATAATTCCATCACATACTATTCTGTGTTTTCATGATACTACTTTTATTGTAAATTTACCCCTATGCTGGAGTACGGTCTGGTCACACCAGATGTGGAAAAACATAGGTGGGATTGTAATTCTCATCAAAAAAAATTTGTTACAGAATAAACTAAGAACACTTCATTTCAAATCCATCAAATTTCTTCTACCATAAACTACAAATCTACCAATCAATCATAAATAGATATTAAAACAAAGATTTAATAGATGGCAGAACCTGTTCTAGAACTGGGACAACAACAGCAATGGGAGGTCGTTCCTCCCTACCAACTCCTGGAGAGCGCTCAAACAGCGACTCCTCAGGACCCCCGAGCTTGCTCTGGTCTCCTTGGCTGGAACTAGGTGTAGCAATAGTCAAATACCAATCCTCAAACTCAGTATCAATCCTGAACTTATCAGTAAATTCTCCCAGCTAACAAGCTGTAATAAACCAAGTTACTGCAGCATTCCTCTTAGAACATCTCCCTTACTGTTTTTTTCCCTTTTTCCCCAATGAATTTCTTGAATATCATTCCACCTGAATGATTCCTCTCTGGAAAATATCTGAGCCCCCTCAGCTCTATTCATTGGGTACTTTTAAAAGATTGCCTAGGTCTTTTTGGGTTAGTTGTCATTTAATGAGCCACCTACTCTGATCCCACTTTCCTGGGGGATCATGACCCCAAATATAGGGAAGTTTCCACCTGCAACTTAGGAAGTGTTTGAGAATGCTGCCACTTGTCTTTTTCCCTCCACCTAGTTCCATCCACCAGTTTGACCAGTAACCTCTTATTAATAGCTCTCCCATGCTGTTGTCTCCACATTTTATTTATTAATAATAAAATATTCAGAATTACATTCCACTTCTTTTGACTCTGCTGAGTCATCAGTTCCTACTTAGCATTAAATTTAACATAATGTCTTCGAAAATATAATTAAAACAATTACATTATTTTTATAAAATTGGGGTATGTGACACAAATGGTTTCCTGATTTAAGTCTTCTGCATGCAAGGACACATGCATGAGGAAGACCTTCCTTGTTGTTGCTATTTTAACACTCCCTCTCAACGAGGAATGGATTCGATAGCAACCCCAAATTATCCCTGAACTTCACAAAATTGTGTATGCAAAGTGCCTTGGTGAAAATGTCTGCCACCTGCTCATCCATCTGTATGTGCTCCAATCGAATGGTTCCCCTCTGAACACAATCTCTCAAGAAGTGGTACTTGATGTCTACGTGTTTGCTCTGGTCATGGAACACTGGATTTTCAGATAGCTCGATGCCACTTTGATTATCACAGTGAACTAATGTAGCCTCAAGCTCACACTCAAACAACCCTGAAAGTAGCTTCCCTAGCCACATTCCCTCACAAACATCAATGTTAGCTGCCATGTACTCAGCCTCTGTCGAGCTCAATGCAACTGACTTTTGATTCCTACTGAACCAAGACACAACCCCTGATCCAATGTTGAAACAACAACCTGAAGTACTATTCTTGTTTTCTACACGTCCTTCCCCGTCAACATCTGTGAATCCTGCTAAATGTACACCCCCCTACACTCATAAACCAATCCATACTCATCTATACCTCTAATATAGAGAAGTATGTGCTTCGCAACCGTCCAATGCACTCTCTAGGGGTCCACCATGAACCGACTCAAAGAGTTGATCGCAAAGCTGATGTTTGGCCATGTGTTGATAAGATACATAAGTGATCCAATAATATAACGATACAAGGTAGGATCAAATCCATTTGACCTTGATGCATCAATCTTCCTTGAGTTGGAAACTAGAGGTATGGCCATAGCCTTTCACTCCTCCATCCTGAATCTCTTCAAGATCTCTACTGCATACTTCCCTTGTCTAATGAAGAAGCATCCATCGCTTTGCCAAACCTCCAAGCCCAGAAAGTAATGCATCAACCCAAGGTATTTCATCTCAGGCTCCACTGCAAGGTTGGACTTTCAATCTCCAATCAACCTCTCATCTCCTGTAAGAAAGATACCATCCAAATATATGATCAGTATGAGAGGCACCTCATCTATCAAGAAGTACAGGTTGGGGTTAGTCTGGCTCCACTGAAATCCCATCTCCTATAGATAGTTGTCTATCCTCGAGTACCATGCTCGAGGTGCTTACTTGAGCCCATAAATAGCTTTATGCAGTCTGTATACATGCGTCTCCCTGTTCTCCACATCAAACCCCTCTAGATGCTCAATATACACCTCCCCCTTTATCATGTTGTTGAGGAAGGCAGTCTTAACGTCCATATGATAGAATCGCCAACCCATCTTAGCTGCTAACGAGATAATGGCCTGAATGGAAGAATACCTAGAAACAAGGGCAGAGGTCTCCTCGTAGTCAATACCCTCCTTCCGTGAAAACCCCTTTGCCATGAAGTGTGCCTTGTACTTTTCCACGCTTTTGTCTGCTGCATGCTTCACCTTGTAGATCCATTTGGATACCACCACCCTTTTTCCATTGTGGCCTCGACACAACCTCCCATACTTGGTTTTTCATAACGGAGTCATACTCCTCAACCATATCCTCCTCCCACACACCATGTTGTGCAAATTGCTCAAACTAGAAGGTTCAAATCAATCAAATCTGTCATCAGTGCCATATAACTGAGTCTCACTGGTGGTTTGCTCTATCTCATGGATCTGTGTGGAGGATCCACCTACCTGGAACCCTGAACTATGGACCTCGACCACTTAAGACTTGGCCTAGTGTCAACCTGCTACGTCTGTTGGATATTTGTCTCTCGTTGCAAGTTATCCTCCAAGAAATGGCTAAAGGATCATGTCCACCTAACTCCCTTAGACTACCAGAACCTGTGCCCTGTCTCTGTACCTGTACCTGTACATATTTCTCCTCTAACTTGACCCTCGAATCTTATGTTGGGTGTTGCTCTACTGGTAAGTCTATATATATTCCAAAGGCCATGTCCTCATGGAAATGGACATCCCTACTCACAATGTTCCTCTCGTGAGAAGGAATGTAAACTTTGTATGCCTTCTAAGTCTCGCTGTATCCAAAGAGTAACCCCTTCTCTCCATAAGGGTTCAACTTCTTCCTAGTGTCATCATGAACACAACAATAACAAATGTTGTCGAATATGTGAATAAGACTCACATCTAATGGTGTGCCTGTGAAGACCTCCTCCACTGTCTTCCTCCTGAATTTTGTGTGGGGACACCTATTTTGAATGTATATTACAGTCCTTTATGCCTTGGCCCAAAGGAGTAGTGGTAATCCCTGATCAAATAACATGGCCTTGGCTACTCGTACGATAATCCTGTTCTTCTGCTCTGCAACTCCATTATGTTGTGGGGTATGGGGCACAGGTTTCTCCTTCTTGATCCCTTCTACTAAACAATACTCCATGAACTCATTCGAGGTGTAGTCACCCCCTTTGTTTGTCCTCAACACCTGCATCTTCTTTCCTATTTGGTTCTCCACGAGAGTCTTAAACTCCTAGCTCCTCTCAAAGACCTCTGACTTGTCCTTCAGGAAATAGATCTAGGTTTTCCTGGAATAGTCATCAATCAAGATTACACAGTAAGTGTAACCATTGAAATAATGGAAGCTCATAGGTCCACATACATTTGAATGCACTAAGTACAAGGGCTCCTTAGACTTGCACTCACTCTATTGGAAAGGCTTCTTGGTTTTCTTCCCCAACACAGAACCCTTACAATAGTTATGTTTCTCCTCATGTACCTGAGGAACTCCATTGACAACCTGTCTCAGGTGCCTCAGTGTTTCATGATGTAAGTGTGCCATCCTCCTATTCCACAAATCACCATGACTACTTATGTTGCTGGCTAGACCCTTTGCAGGCTCAAAGTGTAGTCTATACACTTTCCTACTCCTGATGACAATCACTTGATCCAAGCTCCTATCTAACCCCTTGGGCCTGATATACAGTTTATGGTATCGAAACTTCACCTGATATTCTGTGTCCTCCAGAGTGGAGACTGATATAAGGTTCTTGGTCAACCCCTTAACATATACCACATCATCAAAACTAAGGGGTTTTCTAGACTCCCTCTGAAATGAAATATTGCCAACTCCTCAAGCATGATACCGCGCATCATCACCCAGCTCAATGTAGATCCATGTTCCACCCTCATGCAAGTCTCTGAAGAATCTATTATGTCCAGTCATGTGACTAGATGCTCCACTATCGATGTACCATATATTGCTCCCTATGGTGCTTTCCATGCAAGCTATCGAGAAAAAATCCTCATCGAAGTTCTTGCTGAACTCATCCACCTCTACAGATCTAGCCATATGAGTGTTACTCTTCTTCTTTCTATCTGGGCATTGGGACACAAAGTGTCCCTGCTTGTGGTAGATAAAACACTTGACCTTTGATACATCAAAGTTCTTCCTAGCATCCTTCTTCCTTTTTTCCTTACCCTTGCTCTTCCCTGTCAGGGCTAGAGCCTCCTCATCCACAATCTGTGGGGCATTGTTGGATGAGCCTGATCCTTGAACAATGCGAGTATCCTCCTGCAAAAATTCATCCCATAATCTATGCCAATTAGGGAGCTTCTCCCTAGCAACCACACCTTTGACAAAGATGTCCCATGGCTTAGAGAATCCATTGAGGGCTATCCAAACTAGTTCCTCATCCATAGTCTTAGAGCCAACAACTCCAAGCTCATCCTTGATCTGTGTGAGCCTCATGAGATAAGACACCGCGCCTTCTCCCTTGGTGATCTTGGTACTACGCATTCTTTCTTGCAACACCATATTCCAGTTCTCGTTCATGCTTTGGTACATACTCTCCAAAGTCATCCAGACATCTCTGTTGTGATCTTCTTCCTGGAAAGGAGAGGGACTATATGGTCCTTCACTCCATCCATGATAATCAACATGGCTCTAGAATCAATCTTCTTCCAAGCTATCAGATCTCTGGGTGCAACTTTTGTGGAGTCATTGTGCTCCTCTGCATCACTGACATCCAGGATCCTTGTGATCCTTTCTTTCCATGTAGGATTTCTACTGATAACCACACATGAATATCTTTTACAAGTATGCAATGAAATATAAAGCACTGAGAAATAAATCACAATATTAACACTATCATTTTGGGTATGGAAACCCTCGAAAAAACCCAAGATGAGAAAACCTGTGCAACAGTCAGATATGGATTTTAGTATAGAAAAAATATGGAACTTTTACAATCATTGCAAATCACCCAAACTTAGCCAAGCAGTACCCTTCAGAATCATTGGAAAAACCACAGCTAAAACCCAGCAAACCTTTGCTTGACTGTACAACTAGCACTACGACCTCCCACACGTGTGGTACAAATCCGTACATCTGTACGACTATTGTGTGATTGTTCCATGAAATCCCTATGGTCTGTATGACAACTATATGAAATTTTGTACAGCAGTACGACCACCTCTGCTACTGCTACCTTTGTGGCTTGTGTAGTCTTCTTTCTACCTGGAAGCTCGGTCACCCTGTCTATAAGCTCCTCCATCTTCTCAGCTAAATCCTCCATCTGAATTTCTCTCTGTATTTGTATCGTGTCTCTGTCAGAATACAAGTGTGTGTGTCCTCTCCACCAATTGACCTTTCTTTTATAACTTTAGGTAAAACAAAAACCCTAATTTCACTTTCACTTAAAGTTAATAAATAATTAGATCATTTTAATTTATTTTCCAAAGTAAACTTAGGGAAAAATAAATTAAATACAACTGGTTTCTTGATTTAAGTCTTTTGCATGCAAGGACACATGCATGCATGAAGACCTTTCTTGTTGCTTCCATTTTAACGTTGAGTTGGTTTCTCAAGGTCATTCTCATGTTGATGTTCTTCCCTTCAAATAGACTGGTTTGTGCATCAAACATTTCATTTGGAGTATTATTTGAAAACACTTGGGGGATCAAACGATCCTTGATAGATTCAGTTATGATCCTCTTGGATTTGATCATATCCTTCTTGTGCTTGGCTTTTGCCTCAACTCCCTCTTGTTCCTTGACCTCTTACTAGATGTAGCCTTTTAGGTCATGTTCTTCAAGAATGAGCATGACTCTATACTTCCATGCTTTGAAATTATACGCTCCTTCAAGCTTTTCATCAATCTTGGTACTGTTTGTCATCTTTAATGAATGAGAACCTCAAATGGAAATATAGGAGATAATACTTACCAGTTTGAGGACTGCTTCTCGAACCAACTTCAGGATGACCTAGGGTTTGACTAGAAAACCCAAATTTTTCAGCTGAGATCACTTGTAGAGTTGAGTGGAGGAAAATATGTGCCTCCCCAAGGCAAGCTATATTGTATCTTTCTTTTATGGAATCTGAGGATGGAACCTTGAAAAATTTGATGCCCTAATTTCTCCCGACAATAGTGGTAGGTCAAAAAATTAAAATCCTCATAATTGAAAATTGCTTCAACAGAAAGATGTGCCTTCCTAGGACAAGTTGAATAGACCTTCTTTTTCGGTTGATCTGTGGAGGAAGGTGCCTAGAATAGTGAACCCTAGCTTGTTGGACTACTAGATGAGATATTGCACAATGTCTTCTTTTAGGTTGGATATGATACCATGTTAAGTTTTCTTTTCAAATATGTTATGTCAAAACAAAGGATCACTAAAAGAACAACAAGCATAAAAGAAAATAGATCACAAATATTTATCTTGGGAAACCCCCATGGGGAAGAAAACCCAACAAATTTCCTCGATATAGACTTCAACCAAGTACAGTGTAAGACCCAAGAAATAAGACTATATCGTTTCCTTCACCTAAGATGAACTGTGTTTCCTCTCTCTAGTGAACTTGCTTGAGTGTACAGCTTGTCCAAATGAGGGAGGCACCTCTCCTATTTATACTAATCAACTAAGAGGCCTAATAGTCAAACATTGTCGACTTACCTTGGAAGACTCAAAAATACATTTTAATAATAATTTTGTGGGTACTACTGACCAGAGTAACAAGCATAATGGATAGTTGTGCAAAGAGGAAATGGAACTCGACAAGCGCCTCAAAATTAAAAAATGGCATTGAAAATCTCATATCCTGTAACATCCCCGACCCTCCGACCGGAGAAGAGGACGCTACCATGCCATTAACCATCCAGGAAAACCGCCCCATGAACATGAACATACATAAAATCGAAATGCTTGAACATAAAACATGCTAAGATGCATAATCATTCACATACACAGCGAAAACAAACATACATTCATTCGGGCATTCAACATGTTCATCACCATTCATTAAACATCAAATATGATTGCAAAAGTAAAATAGACAAGAATACTTATCTTATAAAGAACTCGTCCTGCAACTAGCTACGTCACTGCAACGTTCCACCCAACCATAGGCCCAACGTGCTCCTTAATCTCTCAGCAACGCTGCCACCCTCGAGTTGGGCATGATTCCCAAAGGAATAAGGAACAAGCAGGCTTACACATAGCCAAGGATTCACAAAACATCCAAGCCAACACAGTTGGGTTTATTAGGCCATCAACAAGACAGCCAAGCCAACATAGTCGGGTTGATCATGCCATCAGGGAGCTAGGAAAGGCTAAATGCTAAGCTGGTGAGCTCATTGAAGAGCTAAGGAAACCTACACCAGAACTAGCCTGACTTCTAGGACACCCACACACACCCAACACAAGGAAATCGGTCCCTTCTCTGCTACACAGTCCCTCAGGCCCCGACCTCCCTTCCAGTGCTATTCAGGAGTTGTGGAGAAGAAATCCAACCCTCTAGCTCTATCTGTGTGGTTCCCAAACACACTAGGTTTATCAAGCAAACCAAGCCCTCATCCCCACTCCAATATGGTCCGAATACCAACCACTGCATGGATACAGCAAAGTAAGCAATTCATATCTTCGTGAGAAAACAAAAGAAAATAGGGTGACAACCCAAAAATGGTGAATGCAGCTCAGGCCAAGCAAGGTGATTTAGAGTTTTTCTTGGCCCTATCATGGCCACAACAACTCAACAGCAACCCAAAAGGTAATTGCACCCACAACAAATGAACAACGTGGGGAAAACCACAGCCCCGATCTCAACAATGAAGTGACGGGAAATTACACAGTCCGAAATTGGTAAGGAAAGCATACACCCAACACAATCCACCAAATTGGTATGGAAAACACCTATACACACAGATATCGTGTCCTAAGTCCGCCCTTCCAGCTCGCTGCGTGAAGAAAAACAAGGAAGAATCCTGTGCATGAAGATGAAGAGAGAACGTCCCTCTACGGGAAGATGGGCCAAAACGATGGAGAGAGTGGGAGAGTCGAAGAATCTCTATCCATGTGAAGTGGTGGAGTTTGCTGGTGGAGTGTGCATGTGGGAGAACCTGCCACCCACCAATACCCAGCAATAACTGCCCCCAACTAACAACAGAAGTATTTAATGGGTGGTTGACACATGGCTTTTCCCCATATGCTCAAGGTTTAACAATTCCTCCCCTTATCCTTAGGAAAATCATGCCCTTTTCAATATGGTTGTAGTGACATAGCTGGTCATGGTTCATTTAATTAAAATGCATATTTACATGATGCCAACTAATATGTGTTGTATACCACATTATACCATCAACAATGATTTCGTTCATCGAAACCTAACACAACCAAATCGATGGTGGGGATTTTTCCTTTAGCTCCACACCATGACTCATTACAACATATTCATCACATACATTAAATGCAAATGGGGTCAAAACTGGGGTGTTACATTCCCCTCCCCCTTCAATAGCACTGTCCTCAATGCTTTACAAAATTTGAACAAAATGTTACACTGGTACCGCCATAGTGTTCCGCAGGATTGAACAAAAATGGATGTGCCAATCGCATGGCATCCTCCATCTCCCACGTAGCCTCTTCAGGTCCGTAGTGCTCCCATTGCACCTTTACCTGCCTTACGGCCCAGTTCTGGAGCATTGTGACCTTCTTGTCGAGGATGTGCATTGGCTCGATTCGAAACTCTCCCTCGAGTTCCACCTGAATCACATCCCAATTTATCACATGGTTAGGATTATGTACATATCTCTTAAGAAAAGAAACATGAAAAACATTAAGAGCTCTAGTGCTAGTAGGTAATGCAAGTCTATATGCAACTGGCCCTATTCTTTCAAGCTGCCACTTCAAACAGCCCACAATATCTTGGTGACAACTTGGCACAACTTCCAAGCTTCAAGGAACTCTTCCTTGCCCTCACTCTGAGGTAAACATGATCCCCAACACTGAACTCCCTGTTCACCCTATGCTTATCTGCATAGTTTTTTTGTCTGTCCTTTGCTGCTTTCAGATTCTGTCTGATCTTTACAACCTCCTGCTCCATTTCCTTGAGCAATTCTGGACCAATCACAACCCTGTTCACTGTATTATCCCAAGTCACTGGTGTCCTACACCTTCTTCCATACAAATCTTCATACGGACTCATCCCCAATGATGCATGTTGTCCATTATTATAAGCAAACTCTACCAAGTGTAAGTAATCTTCCCACTTGGTTGGTTTTTCCATCACGTACATGCGAAGCATATCTTTGAGCACCTGATTAACTCTCTCTATCTGCCCATCTGTCTGAGGATGGTATGCAGTGCTGAAGTTTAACTTTGTACCCAAATCTGCAAACAACCCCTTCCAAATATTGGAAGTGAACTTGACATCTCGGTCAGAGACTATTTCCTTAGGAAATCCATGCAATATGAAAATCTCCTTGATGAAGATCTTTGCAATGTCATCAGTCTTATTCGTAGACTTCACGGGTATAAAATGTGCCACCTTTGTCAACTTGTCCACCACAACCATGATGGAATCATGTTGTCTCCAAGTCATCAGCAATCCGGTAATAAAATCCATGGAAATAACTTCCCATTTCCATTCTGGATCTGGCAAAGGCTGCAACAAACCTGCTGGATGTTGATGTTCAACCTTTACCTGCTGACATTTCATGCACCTTGAAATGTATTTAGCCATGTCCTTTTTCATTCCTAACCAAAAGTACTGTTTTCTAGCGGTAGCAATTTTCTTCTAGTATCCTGGGTGACCAGAATACGGAGTTTGATGGATTTCATCCATAACAACTCTCCTCAAATATGCTGCATTTGGAATATAAATTCTACATTATAAGTAAGAATTCCATCTTCTTCTAGCTTATATCCCTCATACCTCTTCTTAAGACCTTGCTGCTGCAATTTGTCTTTCACAAGCTCATACCATTCATCTCCAACAACATGATTAACAATCTGATTGGCAAATACTAAGAGATGCCACATGCATTTCCTACGCCTTCCTGCTGAGTGCATCAGCTACCTTATTCTCTTTCCCCTTTATGTGCTTGATTTCAAAATCAAACTCACATAAAAACTCCAGCCATCTTGCTTGCCTAGCATTCAAAGTAGGCTGATCAAATAGATACTTCAAACCACAATGGTCTCTCCTTAGTTCAAATCTTCTACCCATCAAGTAATGCCTCCACATCCTGAGGGCATGTACTGTGGCTGCAAGCTTTAGATCATGAGTGGCATAGTTATTCTCATGCTGCTTTAGCTTTCTCGACTCATAACATATCACGTGGCTGTCTTGCATAAGGACTCCTCCAAGCTCTTGTTCGCATGCATTGGTACATACCACAAAATCTTTCTCTGGATCTGCAACTTTCAATACTGGTGCACTGGTGAGAAGATTCTTCAATTGCTGGAAGCTTTCTTCACACCTTGATGTCCATTCAAACTTTATCCCCTTCTTTTGCAAAGAAGTGATGGCATGTGCAACTTTGGAGAATCCCTCAATGAATCTCCTGTAGTATCCTGCAAGTCCCATAAAATATCTTACATCTGTCACATTTCTTGGAGTAGGCCAATTCATAATCACTTCAATCTTTTCAGGGTCCATAGATATACCTTCTTCTGAGATAATGTGACCCAAATATTGAATTCTATCTCTATAGAAGTCACACTTGCTTAGCTTCGCATACAATTGATGCTCCTTGAGCAATTGCAATGTCAATCTCAGATGCTCTTCATGCTCCTCCTCATTCTTAGAATAAATAAGAATGTCATCAAGGAAAACAAGAACAAACTTGTCCAAATACCTATTGAAGACACTGTTCATAAGGCACATAAATGTAGCTGGTGCATTTGTGAGACCAAATGGTACCACTACAAACTCATAATGTCCATACCTTGTTCTAAAGGCTGTCTTATGAATGTATTCATCCTTGATTCTCACCTAATGGTAACCACACCTCAAGTCAATCTTGGAAAATACCTTTGCTCCTCTCATTTGATTAAAGAGGTCATCAATCCTAGGCAAAGGATATTTATTCTTCACAGTAACCTTGTTCAACTATTTGTAATCGATACACAACTTGAGTGTACCATCTTTCTTCTTTACAAACAGGATGAGACACACTCAGCCGAATATACTTTTTTTCCAAAAACTCTTGCAGTTTCATTTTCAACTCTAGCATCTCCAGTGTACTCATCCTGTAGGGTATCTTGACACTGGTGTTGCTCCTGGCAAAAGTTCAATTGCGAAATCAATGTCCATTTTTGGAGGAAGCCCGAGAATCTCATCAGGAAATACATCCTTGAATTCCTGTAACACTTGATAGTCCTCCAACCTAGGAGTTTCATCCCCTATTGCCTCCAAAATATAAGCTGCATACAACTGGCAACCCTTCCTACAGAACTTCTTCAACTGCATTGCTGAAACCTACCGTGCTGAAACCACCTTTGGAATACCTCTCACAACTACTGGGTTCCCTTCTTCATCCATGCATTCAAAAGTCTTATTATAACAGTCAAGCTTCACCCTGTGAGCTTCTAACCAATCCATTCCAATGAGTACATCATAGGAACCAAGTGGTAGAACATTCATATCTACACAAGTGACCAACCCATTCATGACCAATGGACATTTCTCTACCACTTTATTGACCTTTCTCTTAGTTCTAGTGGCTAGCTAAACTAACCAAGATTTCTTATGCTTTACTTTCTTAGAAGCACAAATCTCCACTACTCTAGGAGTAATGTAACTGTGAGTAGAACTAGGGTCAATCAAAATAGAAACAGATTTCTCAACAATCTTACCTGCAACTTCAACCATAGTTGACTGGTGATCTGCCTGGCGGTCCTCCAGTGCTGCATAGATCCTAGGGACTGCCCTTGTTACCTGACCCATTGTTTCTGCTTCTTGAATGTTGTAAATTGGCCTTGCACTCTCATTCATGAGTGGACAATATCTGCGCAGGTGGGGTCCTTTACATTTCCAACATTGAGGTGGTCCTCTATTCTGTTGTGGGTCTTCAGGCTTTTCTCCTATCACTCCAACTGGCTTACTCACAGCTTGGGATGGCTGCTTCTTCTGATTCCTGAAGTTAGAAGGTTTGAAATCTTTCTTTTTTTGGTCAAACTTCTCATTCTTCTTGTACTTCCATGCTTTATGGTAATCAGGTTTACCTTTGCTTTGCTCATAGCAATACTTAGCCTTCCTTATTGCTTCTTTAAGAGTTTTAGGTTCATACAACTCAATTCTATCTTTGTAAGACTGAGGCAATCCACTCAGAAAATGTTGGACCTTCACCTTTTCATCTCTGATGTGCCTAGCATACCTCAATAGCTCCAAAAACTTATTTGCATACTTTTCCATGGTCTGATGTCCCAATTTCAACTGATGGAACTCCTTAATCTTGTCGTCATAATACCTGTTAGAGGTGTATTTCTGCTTGAAATACTTCTTGAACTGTTTCCACTTAAGTCTCCTTTCACTAATCCTCTTTACTTGCTTGAAGTGCTCCCACCAAATGGATTCCCTTCCATTCAGATTGAATATGGAAACCCTTGCCTTCATGTTTCCTGAATAATCCTGAACTTCAAAGTACTTCTTTATCCCAAGAAGCCAAGTTTCAGCCTCTTGTCTAGTCTTTACCTCACCATCAAATGTAGGAGGCTTAGCCTTCTTAAATTCATCCTGAACACGATCCATATGGTGCCTCCTTCTATTTCTTTTATGAGAAGAAGAGCTTGAATCCCTGCTGGATTCTTCGGGGTCAGATGATCCACTAGAAGTCCTTCTTCTTCTCATAGTATTGCTCTTACTGCCTTCCGATCTTGCTGTACCCCGCCCAGAGACTATCTTTCTTTGCAAGTCTATCAAACTCTGCAACATAGCAGCATTCAACTGATGCTTCTCTTCCTGGGATTTAATCAAGCTTCTCATGGTGGCTGCAACATCTGACGGTGTCTCTTGGAATCTCCTTCCATTAGAATCTCTGTCATCATTTCTGTTATAGAAATTTTCTCCCATGGCATCTTGCACACGCTCATAAGAATCCCAAGCATCATATCTGTCATGGGTTCTCATAACTAAACCACCACTTACTTACCAAACTGTACCACTTGAAATACTACGCTCGAAGGTGTTTATGATTCTGCAAACGTGTTAGTAACACAACTGTTAGATGCATAACATTGATATAATTCATAATTACTTACCTTCACCTGGTAAAAATCATAAAATAACAATTTTTCCCAAACACAAAATTTTCTCCCATTTCAGCCTTGTAATCCACTGACAATCTGCCGAAAAATTCATCGAAAAATAGCTGAAAATTTGCTGAGAAATCCCATTTGAAAAACTCAAAATTTTCTTTTTCCCAATCGGACTTCTTCCCAACTAAAATTCTGACACTTCGACGGTCAAAACAACTAGTTTACTCCGATGCTCATCGACAGTCTTATCATCTATTTTTCTCCGACGTGTCGGATCCTTAGTTGTCTAATCTTTTGGACTATTATCAGCGATGCCAAGGACTATTATCGCGGTGGTTGTGTATTGACGATCGAAACCATTAACCGCTACAGCATCGGCGAGGAAACTAACTCCCATAATGTAGTATCGGCGAGGAAACTAACTCCCATAATGTAGTATCGGTGATCAAAAACACTATTCTTTGGGTGGATAGTTCCATTGGTAGCCGCAACGACGAGCAACAACCAACTGTGGGTTCCATAGACCATACAACTCTTTAACGGTCAGAAGCTGTAAACAATATGTGTCGACAATTCAAAACTAAAATTTCCGGCTGCGTCAGCGACCAAAGCACTATCAACAGTTGAAAATTCTAATTGTCGGAATGATAGTCCAATTGACAACCACAACAGCGGACTCACAAATGACTAAATTTTTGTAACGTTCATCGGCGGTCCAAACCACTAACTTTTTCCGACATATCGGCGGACCCATCAACTAAATTTCGCTGATGCTCATTGACGATCCCATCAACTAATTTTTTCCGACATATCGGGTCGATCTTCCTTTGGCTCCCGACATGTTGACTGCTTAGACAACTAAAATTTTCCGATGTTTCTTGTACTTAGCCAAATTTTTAGAAAATTTCCCTTTATCTTCCGCCGCCGCATCGGTTCCTCGGTCAACCAAATTCCTCTACCGTTTTGGCTTCCTTCAGGTGATCTCCACCGACACTATGGCTCCGCATCAGTAATCAGCTTTCGACGATTTCAACACTTGAGAGAATTTTCATTCCCTTTTCTCCTCTGTGTCAGCGCCCTTATCATCTATCTTCCATCGACGTATCGTCACTTTCATCACCTACATCCACTTCCTTTTCCTCTCGCCACTCTGTCGGCTCCAACTTCTTCTATTTTCTGCCGACGTATCGACGCCTTCGTTATCTATATCGGATGATCTTTCAACTAACTAAGCTGACGTTTCAGCGATTGCATCCACTAGTTTTCTCCGTCGTTTTGGCGATCTTCTGTTAAGCTGAGCCGACGTAGCGTTTCATACTTCATGTAATTTTTTTCGTCGCCGGGGTCTATGTCGGATGATCTTCTGACTAAGTTTTTTGATGAGCCAACGGTCTTGGCACTTGAGAAATTTTCTAAAATTTTTGAAATTTTTATTCTGTGGTTTCCTGTCAAGCTGCCTTCCATTGCGGTGATTCATGTATTAGAGAAGCTTCAGACTAAGTCCTCCTACGTATTGGATAGGCTTCAGCCTAAGCCACCCGATGATTTTCACACTTAGGTAAAAATTTTCACAAAAAATTCTGTCATACACAAATTTTCTTTGATTTCTGTTGGGCAGAGGGAAACCTTCCTCTGCTAGCTGATTCATCATGACCCATTCAGGCCCATGCTGCAACCTTTGCTTTGATACCAGTCTATAACATCCCCAACCCTCTAACTGATGAAGTCGACGCTACCATGCCATTAACCATCCTGGAAAACCGCCCCATTAACATGAACATACATAAAACCGAAATGCTTGACATTAGAGGAATTTTGGGGTCTAAAATGGGCCTCCTAAGGAAAATAATAAAATAATAGTTAAAATAATAAAATAATAGTTAAAATAATAAAATAATATTGATTAATTTTGGAGGAAGAAAGAAAAAAACTACTTTTTGTGTTCGTATTTTCGACATATCTCCTTGTGTTTTTACTCAAATTTCGATCGGGAGAGCTCGTTGGATGCGGAATTTGATTCCGCATCCAACGAGTACCCACACTGCATACTTTTGATGAACCCCGCCACCCCAGAAATAAGAAATACCTGAAAAAATGTGATGATGATGTCATCATCACATTTTTTCAGGTATTTCTTGTTTTTGGGGTAGCGAGGTCCGTCAAAAGTATGCAGTGTGGGTACTCGTTGGATGCGGAATCAAATTCCGCATCCAACGAGCTCTCCCGATCGAAATTTGACTAAAAACACAATGAGATATGTCGAAAATACGAACAAAAAAAGTAGTTTTTTTTAATGACAAATATGTCAATTCAACCATTATGGTTGACTTATTTTATTGAAATTCTATTGGTTCTTGAATTCCAACTCAAAAAAACTTATTTTGGCACGTTTTCTTATAAGGTCCATTTTAGACCCCAAATTTCCTCTAATGACATAAAACATTCTAAGATGCATAATAATTCACATACACAACGGAAGCAAACATACATTCATTCAGGCATTCAACATGTTCATCATCATTCATTAAACATCAAATATGATTGTAGAAGTAAAATAGACAAGAATACTTATCTTATAAAGAACTCGTCCCACAACCAACTACGTCACTGCAACGTTCCACCCAACCATAGGCTTGCGTGCTCCTTAATCTCTCAGCAAGGCTGTCACCCTCAAGCTGGGCATGATTCCCCAAGGAATAAGGAACACAAAGGCTTACACATAGACAAGGATTCACAAAACATCCAAGCCAACACAGTTGGGTTTATCAGGCCATCAACAAGATAGCCAAGCCAACACAATCAGGTTGATCAGGCCATCAGGGATCTAGGAAAGGTTGAATGCTAAGCTGGTGAGCTCATTGAAGAGCTAAGGACACCTAAACCAGAACTAGCCTGACTTCTAGGACACCCACACACACCCAACACAAGGAAATCAGTCCCTTCTCTGCTACACAGTCCCTTAGGCCTTGACCTCCCTTCCAGTGTTATTCAGGGGTTGTGGAGAAGAAAAACAGCCCTCTAGCTCTGTCTCTATGGTTCCCAAACACACCAGGTTTGTCAAGTAAACCAAGCCCTCATCCCAACTCCAATACACTCCAAATACCAACCACTGCATGCATGCAGCAAAGCAAGTGATTCATAGCTTTGTGAGAAAACAAAAGAAAACAGGGTGACAACCCAAAAATGGTGAACATAGCTCAGGCCAAGCAAGGTGATTCAGAGTTGTTCTTGGCCCTACCATGGCTAAAACAACTCAGTAGCAAC
The DNA here is from genome assembly GCA_001517045.1 of Pseudotsuga menziesii. Classification (NCBI taxonomy): domain Eukaryota; kingdom Viridiplantae; phylum Streptophyta; class Pinopsida; order Pinales; family Pinaceae; genus Pseudotsuga; species Pseudotsuga menziesii. The sequence goes on along the minus strand of LPNX010604747.1, from coordinate 193,219 downwards.
CCAAAAGATAATTGCACCCACAACAAACGAAGAACGTGGGGAAAACCACAGCCTTGGTCTCAACAATGAAGTGATAGGAAATTACACAGTCCGGAATCAGTAAGGAAAACATACAACCAACATAATCCACCAAATAGGTATGGAAAACACCTATACACACAGAGATCGTGTCCTGAGGCTGCCCTTCCAGGTCGTGAAGAAAAACCAGGAAGAATCCTATGCGTGAAAATGAAGAGAGAACGTCCCTCTGCGTGAAGATGGGCCAAAACGATGGAGAGAGTGGGAGAGTCAAAGAATCCCTAACCATGTGAAGTGGTGGAGTGTGCGTGTGGGAAAACCTGCCACCCACCACTACCCAACAATAACTTCCCCCAACTAACAGCAGAAGTATTTAATGGGTGGTTGACACATGGATTTTCCCCATAGGCTCAAGGTTTAACAATTCCTCCCCTTATCCTTAAAAAAATCATGCCCTTTTCAATATGGTTGCAGTGACATAGCTGGTTGGGGTTCATTTAATTAAAATGCATATTTACATGATGCCAACTAATATGTGTCGTATACCACGTTATACCATCGACAACGATTCTGTTCACCAAAACCTAACACAACCAAATCGATGGTGGGGCTTTTGCCTTTAGCTCCACACCACGACTCATTACAACATATTCATCACATACATCAAATGCAAACGGGGTCAAAACTGGGGTGTTACATATCCTAAAAATTCCCTAAGAAAACATAGTAGACCAAATCCAAGGTCTGGAAGCTCAGGCCAAATTTCTTTGAGAGCCTCTTACAACTAGAGGAAGGGGATCCCCATGTAACCATATAGAAAAAATAACCATAGAGAGAAAACCCACCAATTGTAATCAGAAGCCCTACATCCATATCAAATACCCTTAATACCCCATAAGGGGGGAATCAAGAGCATCCTCTATTAGAGGGCTATGGCTCAGACTCGAGGGATTCAGAACCAGAGACATGTAATAGGAAAGGAAGAAAGAAGGATAAGGGAAAACGTGAATAAGAAGCAGAAAGATAAAAAAACATTGGTAACTTAGCCAACGATGGAGAAACTCATGTCTAAAAGCAACAGAGGAGGGAGAAATGTTGAGAGATCAAAGCCCCAAGAGAATAAAGGGAGTCCCCATCAAACTATAATTAAATAATGAAGAATATCTATTAGAATAGTAGAGGTGCGGGATAAATAAAAAAGTAAGAAGTTGTTAGGGATATCATAAGATTTGAAAGACCATAAATTCTACTGCTCCAAGAGATTAAAAAGGAGGTTAATGACCTCCTTTACTAGAGAAAAAAATGAATGTGGAAGCAGAGAAATGGCATTGCAATTAATTGAATAGGAGCATCTGAATGTTTATTGATTCTATGGGATTGCACAAGGCTTTGTATTATTTAAGAAATCAAGTTCCCCCACTAGGCTATAGTTTATCTCCTTCATCTGATGTAGTCAAGCATACAAGTATCCATTTTAAACATTTATACTCCTATCATTTATTTGGAAAAAAAGGATTGTTAGAATTCTTTAATTAACTAGGACGTCCTCTCCTAGTTTCCCAACCTTATCTTGGCTGGGGAACTTGACCTTACCCCGACAAGTAAAGAAAAAGTGGGATTCCATTGTAAGAGACCCTTTTGGGGAGTATTTTGAAGACCTCATTCAACATGAATTTGTTATAAATCCATCTGAATAATAAAAAATTTAGTTGGTTGAATCAAAGGAATGGCCTTGGACATGTTGTTGCTTAGTTAAATAGAATTCTGATCGACAAATCCTTCTTGCTTTTGAATTTAAAATTTCTTCCCATGTTCTGTCCTCTAGTATTTTAGAACACAAACCAATTTATCTTCTTATTGAGCATGAACAGGACCTTAGCCCTATTAGTTTTCATTTCCTCTTTATTTGGAAGGAGCGACCAAAGTTAATGGATATTGTAAGAAAATATTGACATGTGGATATCGGGGGTTCACCTTTCTTATATTAGGGGACTATAACACAAAATTCTTCCACAAGAAGTCTCAGATAAGGGTCCACTAGAAAATTGTAAAGGAGATTAAGAATAAAGATGAGGAGAAAACTCACAAATTTGAAGAAATAAAAGAGGAATATGTTAAATGTTACAATTAAATTTACTCTTAAAAAATGCGGACAATGAAGAGTTCCAGAGGGCAGATATTCAATCCATCACCCAATTGGTTTCTCAAGAAGATAATAATAGGTTGAATAAGATGATCACATAAAAAGAAGTCAAAGCAGTTATTTGGGGGATGGAGACAAACAAGGCCCCTAGTGCTGGTGGGTTCTCAGCTCATTTCTATAAAATATGTTGCAATATCATTAAGAAATATCTTACACGGATGATGGAATATACCCAAAGGAATCCATGTATGGGAGGTGCAAGAAATTCATCCTTTATGGCCTTAATCCCCAAGGAATCCAATCCCTCCTCTTTCAATAGATTTTTTCATATTTCCTTTTGAAATGTTTGGTATAAGATCTTCACAAAAATCATCTTCATGTGCCTCAAATGCCTCCTCCCCTCTGTCACTTCAAAAACTCAAGGTGGATTCATCCATAAGCACAATATTTTGGACAATATAATCCTAGTTCAAGATTCAAGCAAGACAAAAAATACAATAAAAAAGTAATGATAATAAAACTTTATATGGCCAACGTCTTCGATAGAGTAAACCATCAATATCTCTATAAGGTGCTTCAAATATTTGGATTAAGTGAAAATTTCATTTCATGGATCAAAGCACACATTTATCAGCCATGGATCGCTCCTTTGGTGAATGGAAGGATCTCGAGGTTTCTTAATGCCTTTAGAGGACTCAGGCAAAAATCCACCCTATCTATGATTCTTTACATTATTGTGGTTCTTTAAGCAGGATATTGGAAAAGGCCAAAGTGGAAGGCCAAATTAAGGGGGTTAAAATTGTCGGAAATGTGAACAAAATTAATCTCTCCAGATTTGTGGATGATACCCTACTCATTGGGGGAGCTTCCCTTATCATTTCTCATACATTCAATCACATCTTGTAAGTATTATGTCAAGTCTCTAATAGTAGGATCAACAATAAAAAAAGCTAAATTTATGGATGGAATATTTCGACCCTCCTCCTGCTCAACATTCAACATGAATTTGGAATCCAAGGGTCTAGAAATTGGGAATATTTCAAATATCTAGGAAATTCAATACCAAAAGGAAAATAGTCTAAGGAAAATTGGCAAGAAATCTTAGACAAATTTTCAAAAAAGATTCATAATCAGGGTGTAAATTGGCTAAATCTAGCTTTTAGAGTGACACTCATAAAATCAGTGTTATCCTCCATGCCCATGTTCCTATGTTCCATCACTTTAGCTCCTACATACACCCTCCAACAAAACAAAAAATTGATTAGGTCATTTATTTGGAAATGATTTAAGTAGAATGACAACAAAATCTTCCTAATAAACTAGAATGTCGTTAAATGCCCCATAGATCACCAGGTCTTGTTCATAAAAAGTATTCAACTCAAAAATTTGGCCTTGAGAGCTAAATTTTCATGGAAAATAATTTCCTGGGATAAAAACTGAGCTGCAAAGGTATTCCACATGGATTATCTCGAAGGAAGCAAACTTAGATGTATCGACCACCCCCTGGGCTTAGAATGGATCTTGTATCTAGAAGCTTTATTTCAAAGTGTGGAACCTTTTTCACCTAAATCTCCATTATATCCTTGGAAACGAGAAGCAAATCCATATTTGGTCGAATAGTATCCTTAATGATCCTCCTTTGGTATCTATTATGAACCTCTAGGATCTCAACGACTGGATGATAAGGAGCAATTTCGTAAAGTTGGGAGATATTTGTAAATGGAAAAGAACTAATGATATTTGATGTGAAAGGAGCCCTATGTCTCTACCTAACCATATTCTCCCTAACTGTCATCTCATGTTTCAAAGGCTCAAAGGGAAAGCCCCCATTGGCAAAAAAAGAGGACTGTAGAGGATGGGGAAATCAAGTTGGATTATAATCATTCAAGTAAGGATATGCAAATCTGCAATATCTCCAATGTTTTGGGCCCTAAATCTAAGCTATGGAAATGAGTATGGAGCAGTAACACACCTCCAAAAATCAAGTTCTTTTATTGTGTAGTGGACTATAAGATAGGATAAAATTTGAAAAGGTGTGGCTTCACTAGATCATCCTGATGCATGTTATTCCAGGAAAGCTAGGAATATCCTACTCACTTCTTAATGATTTTCCCATTTGAAAAAAAGATATGGGAGGAGGCCCCATGTTCTCTTCTTCCCCAGTTCTGTCCACTGCATTCAATAGGTTCTTTTTTTTCCTAATCAGAGCGTGCTTACTCTCTCTAAAAAAAACTCCATTTAAATGGCTATGTTTGAATCTTCAAAAAATTATTTGCTAGAATATTTGGTTGGTGATAAATCGATTAATTTTCAAAGGATTCCAATCCTCCCCACCTTAGATGGATAAGAGAGCTAAATCCATGTTGATTGAGTTATCTAATGAAAAGTATGGGATCCCTTCTAGCAAAAATGAAGAATATAATTGGATAAACATTCTTCACCTCAAGGAGGGAGGAATTACAATTCCACCCATCAAATCCTTATAAAAATGGGAACTCATAATGGTTAATGAAGAATTCAAGAAGTGGAAAGATCAACAAAATCATCCTATATTATTTTTCAATAGATCAACAAAAGGTAATTATGCAGTTGCGGTCCTTTTTTAATCCAAGAGGAAATACGTAGGAGACCATCTCCTTGAGTCCAATATAATAAACTAATAATACAACAGAACGCATGCCTTTACTGCAAGGGAAAAACTTCTCATCAAGATGGAAATCAATGAATCCACCATAATTATGGATGAATCAAGACGTAAAATAAACACCATGATATCTAGAAGCTCGCTCAAGAACATCAAAGTTTATCAAATTTAGGAAATAATATATAAGAATCTTGAAGCATTGAAGGGTGGAATTCTACCATGTCCTAAGAGGAAACAATGTGCAGGCGAAAAAGTTGGAAAATTTAGCTTCAACTAGGCCTAAAGGATCCGTCCATTTCTCAAATGATAGGTGTATCCATGAAATTATTCCCTATCAAAGTGACCTTATGGTTGGAATTAGGAATGAGGGGGTTGGTTACATTGAGAAATAATACCATGTTGTATCACAAGCAAAGGGGGATCAAATTCATGGGAAAAATTAGTAGTTGCATGAGAGGGCACGTGGCCATCTTACATGATCCTTTGGCCGGATAGATGGAATCATCATGGAGGTTGTGTCATACATTGTCCTTGTTAATCCTCCCTACCAACTAGTACCATCTCTCTATCGCCAAGGTGATTATGATAGGAGATATTTTAATTTGAAAGGACTATCTAAAGGTTGCATTCATGGCTTATTACCCCTCCCATGAGCAAAAATCCCTTGTCGTTATCATGAATGTGCATGCGTTCTCGTATGTCAAGGGTGGAAAATTTATGCACTAGGGCAAGTTTGTTTTGGAAATTATGCGGTGGAGTCCTCCATTCGCAGTGGACACATTGGGAGCAATCATAGCACAAGGTGGTTTAAGATGTTTAAATTTTCAAATTATTGAACATCAAAATTGAAGTATCATACACCAAATTTCATTTGAATATGAGAGGAGTCCTTCAGGCGAGTTCAAGTTTGACAAAGATATTGTGTTTTGGCCTAACTCCTCATCCATTTGTTAGATTTTCATAAATTTAGCAGCATAATTTGATTGTTTATTTTCATCCCACAAACATAGCATTATTTCATTTGTAACATAAACAAAATAGGATCATTGGAAGATAGCCATGCACAAGAGACACAAATATTTATCGTGGGAAACCACAAGTGATCAGAAAACCCAAGAACCTTTTCTTACTTAGAGGTAATATTTCAAGATACAATACATCCATATACAAGCTTCACATAGACAAGTTATAGACAAACCCTAGAGCCAAATAAGAAAACTCTTCAACAATAGTGAACCCAAAGATAGTCTTCTACAACCTAAGAATGATCTTTTTCAACTTGTCCTTCTAGAGAAGTGTGCACCACTTGAGAGAGAGAGAGATAAACTTATTGTTGTGAAAATGAAGTGTGAAAGCACTTTATTTATATTCTTCTTTTCACTAGAAGTTTCCACAATTAGGTCGGCTTGACTTTTATTTATTTATCTTTTATTTTATCTTCTAAGTCAATTGTCTTTTTATCTTCTAGGGTTATTTTACCCATCTCATTGGGCTAGTTGTTCTCTTCATTTCTTTTAACTTTCTCTAGGACATCTTGAGAATATATTTCAATGCTACATAAACATCAACACTCCCTCTTAGTGAGGAATGTATTCTCCTTGCACGATCTTCAACACTACCTGTCTTATCAGTAGTACAAAATGAGAAATTAGTGACTAAAAATGACTAAAATTCGCATATAAACGACTATTTTTGAGTCGGTGACTAATAGTAGCTAATTTCTAGTATCTTATAGCTTGACTAACTTAGTCATATTTATTTTAGTCTTTAATAGTTCTCTTATTTAGTTGTATATTTGGTCATTGATTTAGTCATTAATTATGACAATTAATGACCAAATATATGACTAAATAAGGAAACTATTAATGACTAAAATAAATACATATCAAGTATTTGTCACTACTCTTGCACTAAGAGAGAAAGTACCTTTGATTTTTTATTGGACGCATGCAGATATCAACGAACCATAAGAGAACGATCAACCTGAAAACGTGCGACCAACAATCAACGATCTACGTGGAGATCAGCCTCCAACGATCAATGATCTGCGAGGTCCACTACTGCCACGCTCTACACAAGTTGGGGATCAGGAAATGTTGCTTCATGCAGCTGGAATTTGTGAATTTTTTATCAGATTTGCACCATGATCGAAATCGGGGTCAATTGATCTAGTTTTGGGAGATCTTCCCTCTTCCAAGGAAACTTTTGGAATGGATCCACCCCCGGATCTGAGTCTAGATGAGCGTAAAAGAATTTTAGATTAAGCCTTCAAGGCTTTGGTGGCTACCACATCTCCCCCAGCTTTGTTCGCCCCGGAATCCAATGATGTGAACTTCATGAACCGTGCAACCGCTCCTTGAATCCAGATAACGTCGACAACTTCAAGATTGAAAGCCCTAGACCTGAGTGAAAAAGGTTTGATAGGCCAGTTTACACGAATTTGGCCCTCGTAAAAAACTATGGATGTCTGGATAAACAAAAACCAGATGCCCTTGATCTCTGGTAGGATACAACATTGTTTATGCAGAAAGGGTTTTTTTACCTTCTTGTTCAAAAACAAAGATGATAGAGATCTTATCTTCAGGAGTGAACCCTACTTCATGGGTCCTCGTGGATTATATTTAAACCGTTGGAGCCTATCATTCGACACAGAAAAGGATGTGCCATCGGCGGTTCCAGTTTGGGTTCGCCTCCCACATCTCCCCTTGCACTGTTGGAATGATGAAACTCTACAAGAAATAGGGAACTCTCTTGATAATTACATTAACAAAGCGGAACCAAAGGGCTGTTTGTCTTCTTGTGCAAGGATTTGTGTAGAAGTATATCTGGAGAAAGGCTTTCCAGAAGCCATAAAATTATACATGGACAGATGGGAACACGTTCAAAAGGTAGACTACGAATATCTACCTTTCAAGTGCAAGAAGTGCCATGAGTATGGTCACTTCGTCAAAAAAATCCCAAAGGTAGTTCAAGAAACCTCGGGAAAAAATCAAGAGGAAGGATGGAAGCAAACAAAAAGGGGATGGAAAACACCTCCAATATTAAGTGAGGTGCAACCAAAGATAAGCAAGGAAAATCCTAAAGAAGGAAAATAAGTCTATACTAGTAACTAATTCTAGGCACTACTCATGGAAGAGGGATAAATCCCCCCTTGGAAATAATATCGGTTGAAACTAAAGAAGAAGAAACCCATGCAGCCACGAGTGTCCCTCCTCTGTCTCCTGGAAATGAAACGAATGAAAAATATTCAGAAGGGTCTACAACACTAGGGGGAACCTGTTCATAGATGGTAAAGCATAACAAAGTCATGCCACAGGGTTTCTCCCCAGAACGATCACCTTCACAAGGATCCCATGAATCACATGGAGTAGCCTTGCAACCAAATACCAAAGGAATAAAGTCGCAAAGATACCTAAGAGAACAAGAAGCGAAAAGAGAGTTAAAGCTAGGGAGATAGATAAGTCTCAAGGAAACAAAACTCCTCCAGTATCCTAAAAATCCAGGAGGGGCAAGAATAGATGGTAGATCTTGAGCAGGATCTCAATCATTAAAGAAATGTTGAAAACCATCACTTAGAACTGCAAGGGTTTGGGAGGCTTAAGCAAAGTAGAAGGAATAAAAGAGATAATTAAATCTGAGAGGCTAGACATACTGCTGCTCCAAGAGACAAAAAATCCATATGTGTAGGCTATGGCACTTTCATGTCTTTTCTGGAAAAAAATAACAGAGGTAAATCCATAAGCTCCAGAAGAGCAATATTTGGGGGAATAACCACCATTATCTCAGGTAAATTTTTGGTAAAATCAAATAGGGAAATCCATCACTGGTTATTGACATAAATTCAGGAAAACGAGGACTTAAATTCTTTATACATCTGTAATGTATACGGGCCAACACACTACAGGGACAAGACAATGTTCTGAGAAGATCTCAACAAAATAAAGGAGGATTTGTGTGAAAAATATCTCATAATTGTTGGGGACAACAATACCACTGAGTCACAATTTGAGAAACGTGGAGGAACAAAGGTTAGGGACCCTTTTGGTGAGAAGATGTAGGACTTGATGGCAGATCTGGATCTGCTGGACATTCCATTGAAGAACAAAAAGTACACATGGATCAATAGAAGAATTAGAATTGGACATGTAGTGGTAAGGATGGACACATATCTGGTAAGCTCCACCTTCCTACAGAAAGACCTCCTCCCAATATCTCTCGCTCTCCCTTCAGCAGTCTCAGACCAAAAGCCCATTTCTTTGATTTTATCCCCTCCAATCAATCTTGGGGCCATTCCTTTCAGATTCAACCCAATCTGGTTGCACGATGATAAAATTCTAGAATTAATCCAAAGGGATTGGAATCTCCAACACTATGGAACACCCTTTCGGAATCAAGATGAAGATCGGTGTGATCCACCTTAAAATAATGGGTTAAGGAAGGTTTCAAGAATCCAAACAATCACAAAATTAAATTGAAAAGTGACTTAGCCGCTATACAATCCAAAATGGAAGCAGATGAGGTGACTCCAACAGATCTGAAGAAGAGAAAGAGATGAACATTAAAATTCTAAACGCTGCAAGGAAGATAGAAGAGGTATGGAGAATAAAATCCAGGCAGATGTGGCTGAAAGGAGGAGATAACAACACTGAGTATTTTTATAAGCAAAACAATCTTCAACAAAGTTACAACGCCATTAAGGAGTTGAATGATAATTATGGAAACAAGATAATAGTGTAGGAATAATTAAAGGATCATGCTTTCACTAACTCTAAAGGGCTCTACATGGACACTGGAGAGATAGATACAGAAGCACAAGTAGACCTACTCCATCGTATACCCTTGCTCATAAAAGACGCAGAGAATAGAGAGCTGGAAAAACCTATTATGGAATATGAGATCATAAATGCAATCTGGTCACTCGATGTTGATAAAGCACCTGGGCCAGACCGTTTCATAATAAATTTGTACAAAGTAGCATGCGATATAATAAAAGAAGATATGAAAAAAATTCTAAATTGGACAAGGAAAAAAGACAAGATCGATGGGGCCACTAACTCATCCTTCCTAGCCTTAATTCCAAAAGAAAAGAGTTATAATTTGCTTGATAGATCCAAGCCAATCTCATTATACAACACTTCATATAAAATCTTGTCGAAAATATTGGCCACTAGAATGAAAAGCATCATGGGCCGCCTCATCTCAAATTCACAAGGAGGTTTTGTAGCGGGGCATCAGATTCTGGACAATATTATTACCGTTCAAGAATATATACACTCCAGCATGGAAATAAAGCAACAAGGTATGTCTATTAAACTAGACATGGCAAATGCATTTGACAAAGTAAATCATTTTTTTGTCTTTGAAATCATGTCCAAGTTTGGATTTTCGAAAATATTTGTAAGATGGGTAAAATCATGTATAAGCAGGTCGTGGATCACACCATTAGTAAATGCTAGACCTCCCAAATTATTTTAGGCAACCAGGGGACTCCGACAAGGCTTCCCAATGTCCCTATTCCTTTACCTCCTGGTGGCTGAATCTATGAGCAAAAAGCTACAACATTTGCAGGAGTCCAGTGAATGAAAAGGCTTGAAGATAGCTAGAGGAGTGAAAGCTGCCAACCATGCGTAGTTTGCAGATGATATTGTTATGTTAGGAGGAGCATCTACTACAATTGCAAAAAGATTCAAATGTGCTCTATCTACTTTCCTCAAAGCAACCGATGGCAAAGCGAACTCAACCAAGTCAAAAGTATACGATTGGAACTGCACCCCAGGAACACTGGCAAAGATAGCAAGGTCGACCCTTGGATTCGAAGGAAACGTAACATGGAATTCCTTCAACTACCTTGGGGTCCCAATCTTCAAAGGGAAAAAAATGGTTGTTGACTGGCAAGGGATGATTGGCAAGATCAAGAACATAGTCAACCCATTGGGGACAAGGTGGCTTAATCCATTTGGAAAGCTTTTCCTTATCAATTCCATTCTTTTTGCCTACCCCATGTATGCCTGCTCGATCTCTCTAGCCCCCAAAAAAATAATGAAAGATTTTTCAAAAGAAATTAGAAGATTTCTTTAGCAAGGAGGCAAATCAGAAAACCTAAAAAAATTTCACTTGGTGAATTGGGAAACTGTTTGCAGGCCAAAAATTTACGGAGAAGCTGGAATACGAGAGCCAAGCAAAATGAACTTAGCTCTTGGAGCTAAAATCCTATGGAAATTGTATCAGGAAAAAGAGCTTGGTGGAAGGAAATGATGCAAAAAAAAAATGAATGGAACCAAAAAGAAATGCATGGACAATATCAACATTGGAAGAAAAGGTTCGTCGATATGGGAGCTGTGTAAGAATGTTGCGTATATATTAAGTGAGCATTTGTATTGCACACCACGAAACGAGAAGGAAATCAAAATCTGGACTGGAAAATGTGGAATCGCATCCCCTTCCAATTTACAGCAAGTGTTCCCAGAACTAAAGCAGCGTTTGGATAGCATGAATATCCTCACACTTCACGACCTCTCATCATGTACAAACAACAGTATATGGGTCAGTTGGCTTGACCTGTAGATCAACCAACTCAAACTAGATTATTTAGCACTCATCCCGGTGCTGTCAACTCTTGTCCACCAGGAGCTGAAAGTTGAAAGAGGCTAGGGAAAATCGGGATGCTATATGGTGAAGGAAGGCTACAGTACTGTGGACAGTGTTCATAGCAGTTGCAACATCGACACAAAGTGGAAAAATCTCAATAATAAAGTTGGTTTTCCTAAAATTAATGTGTTTATTTTATACTATCCCACCACAAAACGCTAACAACAAAGAACATAAGAAAAAGAAGTATGGAAGGCCCTTTGAGATGTATGCTCTGCAAGGAACTAGAGGAATCTCTCTAACATCTTTTTTTAGATTGTAAATTCTCCATAGAGGTATGGCAACAATATTAAAAAGATCTACACTTCGATTTGACATTGCCAACAAACTGGAATGATCTATTCGCTTGCTGGAAGGACTACTATCAAGGATCACTCTTCAAAAAACCAATTTTTGTGAGGGCTTAGGAAGCTCTTCCAAGATATATCTGCTGGAAGATATGGACAACAAGAAATAAAGAGATATTTGAGGAAAAAAAATAGTCTAGGCAAAGTTTTAGCAGCTGCAAAGACACTTTGGGCAGAAGTTTTATCCATGAGGAGGATGCACAGCATTAGCAAGGAACCATTGAAATCAAAAGAAAGAGTTTGGGCCTTTGATTTTCTAGTCCTCCTACCCCATCTACCATGGATTCAACCTTAAAAAAGTCAATATTTCAAGATTGAAAAATAAGAATGAACTCAGAAGATTTCAAACGTTGGTGGAAGAAACTTGGCTGTAGTTCCTTGTTCTTTGATGGAGCCTCGAAAGGCAACCCTGGGATGCCAGGAGCAGGGGGAGTCTACTTCAATTCTGAAGGAATCAAGCTGAAAGAATACGCTTGGGGAATCGACATGAAGACTAACAATGGGGCATAATGGTTAGCATTAATTAAAGGCCTGGAGATGTCAAGGAAAGATGGCATTGAGGAATTGGTGGTCTTCAGTGACTCGAGTATGGTCATTGAGGAAATGCAGAAACTGACGAGGAATCAAAAGAATCAGGTTACCAAGACTCATCATCTCCTAAAATGTATTGTAAATTATTACAAAGCTATTAACTTCCTTCACGTCTTGAGAGAAAATAATAAACAAGCAGACATTATGGCCAATAAGGGAGTGGGACTAGATTGCAGAGACTTATTATGCGATCAACATGCCTACAAGAGAAATTGGATCCCTTTATAGTGTACCTCTCCACCACTTTTTTGGAATGTTATGCTTTTGTATTCTCTTGCTTGGGCAGTTTGTAAGGAGCTACAATACTCATAGAATAGGACATTATAATGAAAAAAATAAAATGGAAAAGGAAGCAAAAGGATGCATGAATTGGTCTTCCTTTGGGAGCAGTCCGTGTCCAGATTATTCTAACAACCAATTTCTCATTTTATATAAAATCTCTTTAACCGTTTTTGTTAAAAAAAATGACTAAAATCAATACGACTAAGTTAGTCGAGCTATAAAATACTCCAAATTAGCTACTAGTAGTCATTTATATGCGAATTTTGGTCATAAATTTATCGTTTGTAGTAGTCATTTATCTCTATTTAGTAGTTTCATAGTCATTATATAAATGACTAATTTAGTAGTTTTATATTATTTCATTTTTTTAAATTATTAATCAATATAAACAACTAATTTAGTCGTTTATTCATTTATTTGTGCTCATATGGTATTGTGACTAAATTAAAAAAATCTCATACAATATTCATGCTCATCAAATATTAATACACATGAATCATGCAAATTCACGTTAGTTAATTACAACACTAAACAATATCAAGTACAAACATATATGATTTCAACCATGTAAGTTGTATTATATGAAATGCCAAGTATATGTGAGTTTCCAACCAAATATGCACTGATGGACTAATAATGGTCCATGAAAAAAACTGTCTCCATATTTTACATGAAAATCATTTACATCGATGACTTTTCAAAATATTACAATGGCCATTGAGTGAAACATTGGCAATGCCCACAGAAATCTAATGATTCCCTTATTATCATTTAACCAACACCCACTATGCTCTTGCACATCTTCCTGCATATTCCTATGTAGAAGCCATATTCTGACTCTATGATTTGAGACTTGAGATTTCCCACCCTCTGCAAATTCAACATTGCAAAGGTGAAGAGACAATGTATTAGCTAATACCGAATTAAAGAATGTTGCAAAACACACTACTAATAGTACCAAAACTTTATCACAAAGGAGCTGCATGAAAATTGTTCATTCCCATTACAGCAACATTTTTTTTTTTAAGAATGCACAATTAGGTCAAAAAATATCTACTAGTAGTGATTGGTCCTGAGAATGCATCATAATATAGGATATATGCTTCATTTTATTAATGTTGTAGATGTATTTCTTTATTGATATATGGATTTTGGATAGAAAACAATGATCTTGATTCATACTGCGACTATTTGATGGCTCCTTGTCATCTATGTATGTATTTTCATGCGGTGTTGTTTGGGCACATGATCAAATTTGCTTTTCTCATCTACAAGAGTAAATCCCAAGTCCAACAGTTTTATTTTCCTTTGAAAAAACATGTATGTTATTATTTAAAAATAACAACCTTACATTTAGCTTATGCTTTCTAACAACATTCGAAACTTGTTGAAGCAATTACCAACCACATGACCAACATTATAATTGATAGGTCATCGGATTGCATGCACTCTAATTTTCCCTACATGGAGATAAAGTTACATTTTCGTTCTTTTAAGAAAACATACAATAATGTAAACTGTCAAATTAATGACCTCAACAAAATAAGTGTTCTTGAAAAGGCTCTATCTCTAGATCATTACATAAATAATACCTTAATTAGATCCAACTTAATAAATTAAAAAAGACAAGAAGTTCTTTCAAACTACCCTAGACATCTCATTGTTAATACAACAAGCAAGTTGACTTTTGGTCTTGCCAGTTTTCGCTTTTGTGAATTTCATATTTAAGCTCTGATCAAAATATTCTTGCAAAAATTCAAGGGGTGTAAAATCCACAACATTTAAATGCTTCAATGGCCAAAGCATTATCCCAACATAAAATTTAATGCGAAATAAATTTCCAAAACTATCAAATGAAAATGAATGCATTAAAAACCAAAGAAACCTAGTTCACTCATCCTTTCCTTCTCAAATGTCTCAAAGTATTAGTAATTAATAGTTACTACAAGAAGGATTCCACTACCATAAACAATAGATCCCATAAAATCAACCATGACAGTAAGAACATCAATTAACATGCCACGAGAAGTTGCATATGTTGGTATGCAACGATTTAGTTATTTATGTATTTTAGATTGTTTGTGGCTTGGCATAATTATTTGTTGTTCCTGCATTTTAAAAGCATAAAATTTTCATTTTGATATCCTAGAATAAGCCATCAACAAGTTATGGAAAAGATAACTAGATTCTAGACACTCTCCTTTTTAATTCCATACCTTAAGTTGTTTTGCCACATCTTTGGTAGAGGAACATGATACTTCAATCCATTTCCTTGAGAATAGTGCACATGCTGTCAACATAAAAGTCAAATAAAAAGAGCATGGAAATGATTTGTTTCCATCTCTTCCAAGTTGCATACCACCAATAATTTATGACTCACAATCTCCATGTAAGGCAAACACTTTTTGGAGATAAGAAGTGACATCCATGTAGAATGCAAACACCACCCCTATTATGGTTCCCACCAATATCATAATACTATTTTCTTTTTGTAAGTTTGCATTGTATTAAACTACTAAAAACAAAGGTTACATCCAAAATTACATCACAGACATAGTTTTGGGGTGGTTTGAAACAAATGAGCCACCACCCCAACCAGTCGATACTATGAACATGTCTTTCAAAAATATGGCACAAAAACCCATCAGACGATGGGGGCCAAACACTAGACTCAAAATTCATATTGATATTGTTCAAAGACACATTATACAGTAGTATAAAAATCAAATCAAAACATAGAAACTGAACGTAGCAGGTGGAAGCAGTAGTGGGCCAAGCCAGCTTCTAGGTCTTCATCAGTAACAAGCTAAGGGGAATAATTCTCCTCTATGATGGGGCATCCCCCCTAGAAATCATCCTCATCCTTATTGTCTAACTCCTTAACAGGAAGAGGAGAATATTTCTGAACGGGTGCCTCAGTTTCACGGGCGCGCTTGTTTCTCAACGACGTGATGGTGGAAGGCACACGAGATGGTGCATTCATCATTGTGGCCATTGTCAAAACCAAGCTCCTGTCCAGAGATGTTGACGATGCCCTCATAACATTGTCGCTTCCTCCTTCAGCATTGCCTATCATGTAGAGTCCCATGGCTAAGCATTTCCAAGCGGAAGTCGCATCCAACCTGTTGAGTTGGGTGTCTATCTTAGTTAGTTTAGTCTTCGTAGAGAGCATCGAGTTGTGTGTATAATTCCAATTGCTCATCATTTCCTCCATTAAAGATCCCATCATGTTTTTTATAAGCCAGTAATGGTTAATATGGCTGTCACCTATGCCTCTAGCCAAATGCTCGGTGACCAAACATGCTTCCCATTAATCAATCAGGGTCTGCATAGGCATGGAGACACCTGTCTCATAACCTTCTTCCAGCCTCAAACTCATGTCGTGTTGTGCACAACCGTGACCACTGCTACCACGCTGAGGGGTACCACATTGATGAGACATAGTGAGCCAATTGTTAACACAAAAAATTGCTCACCTAGATATACATGGTCTAAACCACATACAAACATCATTTTTGTACCATATTTCCCTTACTTTTTACCTTCACAACTATGGTTTACCTTCATTCTCTCTCAAAAAAGGCCCAAAAACCCAAAAAATGGCTAAAAACCCCAAAAAGGGCTAAAAACCCCAAAAAGGGATAAAAACCCTAAACATGGCTTAAAACCCTAATGAGGGTTCCAAAACCCTAAAAGAGATAAAATGTTAAAAAACCTAAAAACATATTATAAAAATAGTGTGAAGGTCTCTATCAACAAGATTCTTATCCCTTTTTTCATTATTCTCTTCAATGAGTATGGTGAGAAACCATCATTCTCAAAGTATTCACACCATTTTATGCCATCATTCCATAGCCCTACCATCTCCCATCCGGTATGTTGAGACATCCTTCATACCAACCAGCCTGTGGAGAGGCGGTCCATTTCCAAGATCGGCCATAGTGGCCGATTTTCAGGAGAAAGAAGGTATATTTGTCATGCATTTATTTTTATTTTAGTTTAGTTGTATTTGCTTATTGATTTTGTTTTAATAATATTGTATTTGTTGTAGCTTTCTTCCACGAAATATACCCTACTCTCCCACTGACAGAATGGAGCTTTTTTTTCACGTAGCAGGGGTGAAAACCCCACTACAGTTTTGGTGACTCCATTGGTTGATCCTCTTGGATCCCTTGTTTTGTAAGTGTTTCTTTTGTTTCTACTCATAACCGTCTCTGATCTGACCCCCACGAGGCTGATCTGAACCTGTACGGCAGTAGTGCCTGCCCCTCTGGGCCCATGTCGACTTGCTTTTCTTGATTTTTTCCTGTATGGCCTAAGTCTCACCTTTCGGTCCAGAACCCATGACCCAGTCGCACATTTTTGCCTATTAGGCGCGACCCAAGTCACGACCTTAGCCCCGTAAAGTGCGACTTGCCTCCCAGGGCCAAGTCACGCCTGTTTGTACTGTTTGAGCGACCCATTCACCTCTGTTTTTCCTGTTTGAGCAACCCAGTCATGGCTTTTCACCTGTTAAGTGTGACCTCTCTGTTTTTCTGATCTGATTGCATGTGTTTTCTTTCCTGCTTTGTCTGCATTTTATAAGTTGGAAATTAACCTACTTATTTGGCCCCTCCTCCTCTACTCAGTCATTGCCCTCCAGGGTCTTCTGAGATATGACGGGTGGTTGAATAAGTTATAGTAATAGGCATCCACTTCACTATTTTTCTCTTCAACTAAAAACAAGTGACTTTGGAGGCTACGGGGAGTGGGATACCATTGGGGGTCTCACGGCGTTAACGTCCTCCTTATTGAGCACCAAAAACTTGGGGTTTGACCTGTGGATCTACCGATGTAATTTTTCCAACTTTATTGAGAGCTCCGCACTCCCTCTTTCATTTTAAGGATACAAAGTTGGGGTAGTCACACAACTGGTTTTCAAACATAACAGTCAGTTTCTCGAACCTATTTTCAGACCCTTGTCTGTCTTGCACTTTGTTCAGATTTGCAGTAACCTTTCAGACGTGTTTTGGTACAACCCTTTACTTATTTCTTGTAGGAAATCCATTGTTATTTATTTATTTCATATTTGAAAGTAAAAGTTTCATACATAAGTGCACACATACTCACACCAATAATCAAACAAACTCGGTTCATGACCCTGAGCGAAACCTTAAAAGTAACCAAATTTACTTAATAACATTCGGTTTGGGACATAAATCTCATCTAGAACAACTATGAGAAATACTTGGGCTTTTCCCTAAAACTCATTGTGAGGAGTACGACAAGAACCCCAAAGTAGTTGGCCATTGAGAGGACCTTCCAAGCGAAACGGGAAACGACCCCCATCGGATTGACTAGATACCCACCTGTGAGGAAAACCAAAGCACTGTCTTTAGGAAGTATTGGTGGTCAAGTGACTCCTTTTGAGCCAATAGTAAGCCGATTTAAACTGAGGTCCAAATTCATTTCTAGTTATTATTACAACGATCATTGCTTCACCACGATATTCCTCTCAACTTAGGGGGCACTCCCCTCAGTTTGGTTCTTTAGACCATCACCATCGAAACCCTGTTCGACAACACTCCTCACCTTCAAAAGGACATAGCTTTTGATTCCGATTCAGAATCCTACCACTCCGAACCTAATCTGTTCACTGCACCGTCTAAGCCCATGGCTAGCACAAATCCCGATCCCTTCTTCGGAGGGGTAAGTGGTGGTGGGCCCATGTCTTTGCCACCCATTATCACGGGTATCCCTGCCAATGGTACCACCACCATTGCACATGTTGTTGTAGGTATGCTACCCATTAGTGGCTGCCCTGTACCAACTCCAATGATTCCTACTGTACCACCTACATACCTGGGGGCAGTGTCCCTTCTGTGACCATTCTGACTATCCCTGCTACGGGAAGTCACCCTCATGTACCCTGAGCAATGCATGGAAATCATACTCCTGCAAACTTCGGTGCCATTTTCGACACATCCTGAGCCAACCTCGGGTCTAACCTACCCTTTATGGCTCATCTTAACTTGCCATATTTGGCTAGGTTAACGAGTGACCCCATTAGTCATTAACCTCATTGGCCTCCCATGCCGACCAAACTTCCTTCAGAAATCCCAAAGTTTGAGGGAAAGGCGAGCGAGGACCCCCAAAACCATATAATGTCTTTCCATTTATGGTGTTCATCAAACAACATTGTGGATGACTCCGCCAGGCTGAGGCTATTACAACACACACTTATGGGTGTTGTTGCGAAATGGTACATCGAACTGCCACATGCCTCTTGCCCCAATTTCTTTTTTCTTGCCTTTGTGTTCGTCTAGTACTTTCAACTACCCGTCTGATATGATGAGGGAGTGGAGATCCTTCTATCCTGCCGTCAAAATATGACCACCCAAATCACATACCACATTCATAAGTGGCAACGGTGGCGTAGCCTGTGCAAGATCCAACTGGATGACATGATCTTTCTTGAACGGGGGCATCCCATGATGCGGATGGTGTGATTAGCTCTGTCACACAACACCCTCAGTACTATATGACACCCCCTATGATGTCACTGCACCCAAGCAACACCCATAGTGTTGTGAAACCAAACCAGATCCTTGATTACTCATGAATGATGGCTCAGTCCGGAGCCACCTCCTCCTATGCACATCTCGGACAAAATCAGCACGCCCATGGGATGACTTAGCTGACACAACCATATTCATGCCAAATGGTCAAATTTGTAGCCTCTCTAGCTCCTCCAATCTATTACGCACCATTAGTGCAACTTGCTCCGGATCCAGCCTCGTGCCCTCCAGTTTCCACAGGACAGGTTTTCACTGAGCAAAACCTTCCCAACCAACCCGCCCCCAACAACCAACAAGGGAAGGGCAAGAAAAATTGAGGAAGAAACCGAGGCAATAATCAGGCACAAGGAGGCAACCAACAACGCAACCCTCCCAACAACAATGATGCTAAGCCGCCGACACAGAACCCCCAACGACCCGATCGACTAGGAAAGAACCCTCAATTGTGGACCAATCATTCATGTGCCTTGTGCAACACCTATGGTCATTATACCCATCTGTGTCCTCACATGTCTCGTGTCCGATAGCTTCTTCAGAACGAAGCTCAATGCGATACCAATGCGGAGGCCTAGGCTTAGTCCAACCTAGCACCACTGGGTCCTCTGCTAATGGTGCTCCAAAACCCCCTCCCACACCAAGGAATGGTTTCAACCACACTCTTAGCCCCACCTACTACCTTAACTCCTGTCGCAGCCCCACCTACAGAGATCAGAGTCCGTCACCTAATGACAATGTCAACCGAAGAAGTCAACCTTCAAACTCAGCGCAACTGGTATGGCTCCACCATAGAAATTGTTGACACATCAACGAAATATACCTCTAACATTTCCAGAATGCCCCTCCACTTACCTACACCCCCATTGGTGGGGAGACCAGAGTTCCACGATTTCCTATACGACGTATCCCCAACAACGTGACTGCTCAAGCTGCCCTAAGTTATAGCATCGTTGATGACTTGGCCGAATCACCTACAACTATGTCCACTCTAGAAGTGCTCAAAAATTTCCTAACACAGTGAAAAGTGTTGTTATCTGCACTAGGTGTCATGGATCCCTCTGATTCCAGGTTGAAGACATTTGATCTGGATCAAGGAGAACCCAGAATGTCGTCCATTGTTGCCTTCCAAGTTTCAGTATCAATTCAGAATTTGGTCATACATTGATGTATCATTGATGAAGGGGCATCCACCTGTGTTATATCAAATTTTGTCTAACAGAAACTCAGGTCCCCTACCCTCTAACCATCCACTTTATAAGTGCTCAAAACTTGCCTGACACAATGAAAAGTGTTGTTATCCGTAGTAGGTGTCATGGATCCCTCTGATTCCAAGTTGAAGACATTTGATCTAGATCAATGAGAACCCAAAATGTCATCCACTGTCACCTTCCATGTTTCAATCTCAATTCGGAATCTGGTTGCACATTGATGTATCATTGATGAAGGGGAATCCACCTATGTTATGTTGAATTTTGTCTAGCAGAAACTCAGGTCCCCTACCCTCCAACCATCCCCTATCGCCCTTCGCACCTACGATGGTCACTCTACAAAGGCCTAGGGAATTCTTTCGAGTGTTCCTACTTCATTAGCCAGTAAAACGGTTTTGATTGAAATAGAGGTTATTAATTCCCAACTTGATTATAACCTCCTTCTCAGGCGTAGCTACATGTATGCCATGAGAGCTGTGGCATCCACTGTCTTTTGACTTCTAATGTTTCCTCAAGATGGAAAGATCGTGACTGTTTACCAGTTGACTTACTATGATCCGTAGGGGTCGGCCACACCAAAACACATCATCCATACAATTGATATTGTCATTGACAATGTGTCCATCCCTTCCTTATTTGTTGTGGGCCCGGGATTGTTTGCTGATACACCTATGAAGGACACCTTCCCATCTTTACCATCCCAAACACACTACAAAATCAGTCGCAATCCCAACCACTTTCACCCAGGAATTGTTGGGGTTCATTCCCAATCCACACGATTCCCTTCCTGTTCCCACCATTTGACATCGTGGGCAAGCCTGTCATGGCTACTTTAAATTTTCCTAATTTTACATTGGGGCATCCCGTGTGGTTCCTTGAACCACCAATCCCACCGCCAATACCACAAGTTGTGTTGACTCCCGTCCAACCTATTGAGATGGAGTCATGCCCTCCTCCTCCTGGCCCACCAAAAATGCCTTTCGTTCCTACACCAGCCCCTCCTCCTCCAAAGAAGGCTAGGGACAAGACCACCAAAGTCACTACCGAGCCTCGTATGGCTCTTCCTTGCGCTTTGTGCAACATCCAAGGTCATGCAACAAAAAATTTTCCAGATTTACCTATCCTTCGCACACACATGGACCGTATGGATACATCTGATAATATTCCAATCGTCATCATCCCATACCCAAAAATAGTAAAGAACAAGTCATTGAGGGCCTACCATCCTTGCGCAATTTGTGATTTGTATGGTCATTACTCTCACCATTGCCAAGACTTGTCTAAATATCGGTCAAACCTTCACGACCTTCGGAAACACTCTCGTGAGTCTGAAATCACCATCATTGAGGAAATCCACCCTCCGATTTCTTCCTCGGACACGACCAACACCATTTACATGATCTCTAGCTCTAGTTGTCCTTTTGTCTCCTCGACCGTGGAAGATCCACCTGATCTATCTCGACCCCACTTTCATGACGATGGAGAGATCTATAAGACCGCCATCGGTTTTACCCCATTTCCTTTAAACCATGGTGTGGAATCGGTTCTTCCCATTGAATTCCAAATTCTGTCACCCCGCCTTGCTGACTAAGAACTTTGTCTTGGCATGGGGGCATATCTCTTTGCTGACTTAGACTGTCAACTCTTGAAGAATCCACACAACGGGATCTACCTCAAGAGATTCTATTCCTGATATCACCACCATGAGTCACTTATGGCATAGTTTTTCTTTTTTGTTTTGCGTTGTTTTTACCACGAGTCAGTGACCCCCTCAAGTAGTTGTTCTGCATCTAGTTGCAGTGAGTCCATTATAGAACTTTGTTGCATCATTTGCATGTGAGAGGGTGGATCTAACAGATCCACCTTGCCCCTGTGTTGTCGGTACCCCACTGGAGGGTGCGGTCCCACATCTGCTCATGCACACAGTATGTTGCACGTATGATCTAGCTACCACCATGCTAGCATACCGTCAGGTCCCTAGACCTGTCCTCGAGGTCGAGGCCTCTCTGTATATCCCCGATATTCCATGCTCACATATGGATCATCCTCTATGAAGATAGGAATATTCCGCCACTGTGCAAAAGGCTCCTGGGTCGAGAAATGACCTTTAGACTGCCTCCCTCCCCAGTGATTCTTTGGTCCATTTCCTGGAGTCACGTTGATTTGTGTGCCACCACGTGAATCAAACATGGTAGGTTGAGCTATATCTGCACCCATAGGCCTCCATTTGGTCTAATTTTTCCCTGTGCACCATTGTACTAGGGGTAGTATCACTAGCTCCTAATTAGAGTCATCCGGAGTCTGTTTGAGACATCGTTCACACCACTGGGTTCAGTTTTCTACCCTCTGTCTTTTGACGAGACCCTTGTCTCATTCTCTCACTGTGATTTTCTGGGCCATTTCTCGGAAGACAACACGATTTTTGTGCCATCATGTGAATCTCCCCTTGTATATATTGGAATGTTCACGAGTGAATCACTCCATCCATACTACACAATTGGCCATCTTTGACCACCAACCATCATCCTGCAAGGGGGCCCCACTAGTGTTCTCCATCTATGTCCATCATCCATGTTCACAACATAACCTCTCTCCATATATAGAACACTTCCCCCTTGCTTGATTGACCATTATGGAGTTAAAGTTAAGCTCTTTTCTAACTCTTAAAAGAATGAAAAGATCGTCGAGCACACTTGCTTCTTTTCATGCTCGTTAAAGTATTTGAAAGGGCGTCTATGTAGCCTCATTTACCTCCTTTTTCGAACTATGTAGACTATCATAAGAAAAGGACCACCTTGGCACACTCATGTTAGGAATGTTTCCCTTTGCATCCTTTTATGCTTTCTCAGGTATTGGGACCGAACTTTACGAAAAAGCTCATCATGGGTTGTCTTTAAACTCTTTTCCATCCTTCTCATCAAGAAAAGATTTCTGAGCAAACTTGGTTTCATTCATGCTTGTAAAAGTATTTGAATGATCGTCCAGTCAATATAATTTTAACCTTTTCAGTCCTGATTGGGCTACAAACGGTAAATAAGTCTTCCTTCCCTAAAGGTTGGGAGAGCTCTCCTATGTACACTTTATCCTTTTTCGGAATCAAAAGACTACATACGAAAAAGAGACCACACAAGAGTCTTCTTCCTATTTCCAGACTCTCTAAAAATGAAAACATCATGGAGCATTTACTTTCTTGGGCTCGCTAAAAATCCACAAGATCGTATCATAACGGTGTCTTTCAGTGCCACCCTATATTACAGTTTGACAGCTTCCCCACTTTTGGTCACCTTTGTTCAGAGTATTTTGTGATGAGTCTTCCTTGGATCCCCTGGATACGACTAGTCCAGTTACTTCCCTCAGTATTTCCCATTTGTAGTTATCTTCCTGGTAATACAACTATGATCCCTATCCCATGAGCCAGTTTCATTTGCTTCCAGGGCAGCCCTGCTGTCATACTCTAAACAAAGGAAGTTTGAGTCTCCCATACTCCCCTGCCCCTGTTCCCCCATTTAGTGTGCCAGTCTCCATATTGTCCCATGCCTTTGATTATCCCTTTCGTGCTTCTCATCAAGGAAACATTGTTGCCTTGATTAGTTGCAGATCTTCCTCTCCCTCTGTCGAAATCAACACATCTATTCCAGAGGATAGACCTAGAGGTCCCTGTATCCTGGTTTCATTCACCTTATTGATGAGTTCCTTGGACCACTAGAGAGTAGTCATTAGTGCATCTCAGGGTGATTGTATCTCACGTGCTCGACTCCAGCTACACCATCGCACTGTTGAGATTCATACATGGTATTGGTCCATGCATTATTTGATTGAAGACCCTAGTTGTCACCTGAATCTAGAACATTGGTGAGTCTATTATGGGACCCAGACAGGTTCATGTCCCTTGGATTTCTAGGTTGCATTGGAAATAATGTTCAGAATCCCCAGAGCAGTGCTTCTATGTACCTCCAGTATTGATGTGGCATATTGTACCACAGAGAATTGGGCTTCCCTTCATGGAATTCCTCCAGCTATGTACACTTCCAGATTCAACAGAGCATCAATTATGAATATATTGCATTCCTAGAGAATGTCACTATTCCTATGTATCAGTTCTTCAGATCAACAGTGTATTCAGCTTCTCATTGAGGCCACCACTATGTAATATCAGTTGCATACATATTGATCGTCAACCATATTTTTTAGCCTTGATCTCATTATTTATTCTTTTGACATTGTTACGAGAATGGGTATGCCTGCCTCGTCCATATACATGTCACGCATTATATGTATCTCACCCATTGCTGGGAACCATTAATATAAAAACCAAAAGCCATCATGGTTTGAACAAGGAAGCGCCACTTCTCCACAAGTCTCTCTAGTCTATCCACTATCCCCATGATCCTATGATGCCTATCGGCCATACGATGAGCTCCTGCCCTCACACATCAGGGGGAAATCTATTAACGCAAAAAAAAATCTCCCCTAGCTCTACATGGTCTAAACCACATACATACATCATTTTTCTACCATATTTCCCTTACTTTTGACCTTCACAACTATGGTTTACCTTCATTCTCTCTCAAAAAGGCCAAAAACCCCACAAAAGGCCCAAAATCCCACAAAAGGGCTAAAAAACCCCAAAAGGGATAAAAACCCTAAACAGGGCTTTAAACCCTAACTAGGGTTCCAAAACCCTAAAAGAGAGAAAAGGTCAAAAAACCTAAAAAACATATTATAAAAATAGTGTGAAGCTCTCTATCAACAAGATTCTTATCCTTTTTTTCAATATTCTATACCGTGAGTACGGTGAGAAACCATCATTCTCAAAGTATTCACACCATTTTCTGCCATCATTCCATAGCCCTACCATCTCCCATCCGGTACATTGAGACATCCTCCATACCAACCAGCCTATGGAGAGGCGGTCCATTTCCAATATCGGGCACAGTGGCCCATTTTCAAGAGAAAGAAGGTATATTTGTCATGTATTTATTTTTATTTTAGTTTAGTCGTATTTTCTTATTGATTTTGTTTTACCAATATTGTATTTGTTGTAGCTTTCTTCCACGAACTCTACCCTACTATCCCACTAACAAAAGGGAGGTGATTTTGCATGTAATAGGGGTGAAAACCCTGCTACACCGATGTTGCAACTTCTCATTTGAGCCTTTACTAACCAACACCCTATGTCTTGAGTGTTAGTGCAAGTGAAAGCTTGGCTTCAAAGAAAACTAGGTGGACAAACCAGAACCGAGTTGGGAGGAATCTCTGCTGATATCCAGAGCCTGAGGTCTAGGATGTTGATGTAGGTAAAGACTGGGATTCTAATAAAACCCATTGGGTAGACCAGAGTCAAGATGGGAGGAATTGTTGTAAACAAAACATTGGAGCAAAAGAATGAGCCAAGGGGCTTCTCGTTCAAGAACCTTAAGCCCGTCGACAACACAAATAAGCTCAGAGGCCATTAAAAGGGAGTTAAAGTAGGGATGGATCTTCTAACGCCCGATGCAACTGTGAAGTGGTTCTTCCATCACTCTACAAGATCGAATGCACATCATCGGATAGAGGAATTCACTGTTGAACCCTTTCTTCATTACTAGGCAGAGTGACGACATTTGTGTAGTGATAGCACTTTATTTTACCTTTTGGGGGGGGGATAACGAGGGCCCAATAATGCAGGGTGCCACATTGTCATCCCAGATCTCGAGGCGCTCAATGTTGTCAGCTAGAAATGTGTCACCCACATCCGGGTCAATATCATACTAGTGTTATTGGCCAAAACATAAAACTTTGTGTGGACATTTACCTGGAAGGTGGATTAATTTGATAAAAAAGACCACCCACATGAATAGACTGACCACTTGACGACTATTCAAATTCTTTCCACTTGCTCGACATCTTAACAAGTAGGTTTCCACTCTACTGTTTTTAAAGCAGCTACAGAAAATAGAAATACACATTTTAGGCATGCCAAATACAAATGAAACTGTGTGGATATAGATTCCAAACAAATACATTTTCCATATTTTCTAAAAGGCTAAAAGCAAATATACATGGGAAATAAAATACAAATTTGAAATATGAGTTGATTTGAGAATAATTGGCATGCTTGAGGTATAGAATAACTTGATAGGATATGCCCCCTACTGACCATGTGCATTCTTTGACCTTATAGGAAAAACAACACAAAAAACTTGGAAGTATATGAAAACAAAAAAAAACCAAAACTGTGGCAAGTAGGTTGGTGACATTTGGTAGATTTTGCTCGTTAAAAGCATCCCGTAGAGCCTGGACCTTGTTAGTTTTGGTTAACAATAAATGAAACAATGAAATGACATCTCCTTTAACTCTACATGTCTCCCACTATCAATTGTTGTAAGACTAAATGTCTTCCATAAGATTCTCTTGCTGCAATTACACAAGAGAAAAATCAAGTTAAGAAGATTTATGCTGAAGCCAAAATAGACACTACCAGAACTTTGGTAAATAGTTATTAAATAACTCCTCCTACAAGTTTTTTGGAAAGAGAGAATAAAATAAAATCCAAACAAAGCCTATGACATATAAAGGTACCTACCATATATTAGTAGCAATGAATAACAAAATCCTAGACCCCAATCCAAAACCTTTTTGAATTAGCTCATCCAAACATATCATTAAAAAAATAGTTGGACAATAATGAGGATGGCTTGCTATCTCCAAGGTTTGTGATGTCACCATACATTCCAGAGAGCACATATTCAACTACCTCAACTATTGTTATGAGAACACCAGGTAACTTATGAGTCCCATTACTACAACAAAACAACGAGACACCATGAGTAAAAAATTAAATAAGTGAAAAGGAAAAAGATAAATATTTTGTATTTGGGTTAGCAAATTGAATGCAATGTGATGTCATAAAAAGGCCCAGGATATTCAATGTATCAGTTGACTTCTAAATGAACACATAGGTAACTCAAAACTACTCTATTTGGAGACTAACAAGAAATCACAAAGCTAGTAGATTGTCATAAAAATCAAAATCAATGTCATGTATTAAAAAAGAGAAACAATACTTACAACAGTGCTTGATCTTCACGAACAATATTATACACCTCAACTATTTTGGATCCTGCCAAAAGTTGCAATACTAAGCTCTAGGTAACAATTGGTTTAATACCAAGTTCCATAATAGTTCCTCGATTAGAAGCCAGAATTACATGCATCCAATAGAATGGATCTGCACAGGTTGCGAGACAACTGACTACACACTAAAAAGATGAAAAGGGAGATTACACTGTAAATAAATTTCTCTCTAAAGGGAACTTTCCTTTCAATTGTCTAGACGTCAGGAAAGGTTGAAATAAATGGTCTCACAAGATGCGACACTTGAAACCCACCACACAGCTAGATTGAGGCTTTCCTTCTTAGCTCCATGGGTTACATGCACATTATGAGAATCAAATTAGCTAGAATATACCATTTGATCATTGATTTGTTTTATAGTTGGAGACAGAGCAAGGCTAAACCATAAATATAATGGCTAGAACGACCAAAGAAAATCTAAAAACTTCCCATAATAACTTCATTCTATTCAGGAGCAAAAACATGTTAATCAGACAACAATGTGGGATGGATTCCAATAGTTGAGTAAACTATTGGAATAAGTAGTTGGAAAGCTGCAAGCTTACACAAACATGAAGTTTACATAAGTAGTAGTGATGAATTCTAAATTATTGTGAGAATGGCATGACAACCACTTCCTATAAATGACAAGGATATGTGCTTGATCTTCAAAAGGAAATTTTACACAAACGTTCTGCTTGAATATCTCAAATCAACTTGTGCAATATATGAAAACATTACACTACAAGACACAACCAACACATGTTTGCATGCACAAAACACATTTCCCCCGGTGTGGATATATGTTGTGCATATGGATAACAATGCCTATTGATGCACAGTCAAATTTTATGTTCTCATATGCAGGAGTCAAGCCTAGGTCCAACAATTTTCTTTTCCTCTGGAAAAACACGTATTTTAATATTTGTAAAATTACAACATTACATTTAGCATATGCTTTATAACAACATTCTAAACTTTTCAAACCAATTACCAGTCCCAGGTCCAACATTCTAATTGACATGTCAGAGGCTTGCATGCACTCTAATTTTCCCTACATGGAGATAAAGTTACATTTTTGTTCTTTTCGGAAAGCATAAAATATTGTAAATTGTCAACTTAATGACCTCAACAAAAATAATTTTTCTTGAAAAGGTTCTATCTCTAGATCATTACACAAATAAGACCTTAATTAGAAGCAACTCAGTAAAAAAGACAAGAAGTTCTTTTAAACTACCCTAGAAATCTCATTGTCAATACAAAAAGAAAGACTTTTAGTCCTACCAGTTTTGACTTTTGTGAGATCTCATATTTAACCTATAATCAAAAGATGCTTGCAAAAGTTCAAAGGGGCGTCAAATCCCTAGCATTCAAATGCTTCAATGGCCAAACCATTCTCTCCACACAAACTTTAATGTAAAATATAATTTCTAAAAATATAAAATGCAAATGAATGCATTAAAAACCCAAGAAGCCTAGTTCACTTGCCCATTCCTTCTCAAATTCCTCAAAGTATTGGTAAATAAGAGTTACTACAAGAAGGGTTCCAATACCATAACCAATAGCTCCCATAAATCAACCATGACAGTAAGAGAAGATTGGACATGCCACCAGAAGCTACAGTTGTTGGTATGTAACAATTTAGCTCTTTATGTAGATTAGATTCTCTGTGGCTTGGGATAACCATTTGTTGGTCTTCCATTTAAAAAGAATAACATTTTCATTTTGATATCATATAACAAGAAATCAACAAATTATGGAAAAGTATATAACTAGAGTCTAGACACTCTCCTTTTTAATTCCATACCTTAAGTTGTTTTGCCACATCTCTGGCAGACGAACCATATACTTCAATCCAAGTCTTTGAGAACAGTGCATATGCTGTCAGCATAGAAGTCAAATAAAAAAGAGCATGGAAAGGATTTGTTTCCATCTCTGGCAAGATGCATACCACCAATAATTTATTACTCACAATCACCATGTAAAGAAAACACTTATTGGAGATAAGTGAACCCCCTATTATAGTTCCCACCAGTATCATACTAGTTTTATTAACCAAAATGGAAAACATTCTGTGGACAGTTACTTGGAAGGGGGAGTGATGTAATAAACAAGACCACCCACAGGAACAAACTAATCACTCGATGAGTATTCAGATTCTTTCCACTTGCTCCACATATTAACAAGGAAGTTTCCACTGTAGTTTATGTAAAGCAGATGCAAAACAATAAAAATACGCATTTCAAACATGCTAGATACAAATAAAATTGTGTGGATACAAATTCCAAATAAATGCATTTTGTAGATTTCTTAAAAGACTAAAAGCAAATATACTTGGGAAATAAAATACAAATTTGAAACAAGAGTTGACTGGAGGATAATTGGCATGTTTGAGGTATAGAATAACTTGATAGGATATGACCCTTGCTGACCACATGCATTCCTTGACCTAATAGGAAAAGAAACACAAAAACCTTGGAAGTATATGACAACAAGAAAAAACAAAATTGTGGTAAACAGGTTGGTGACATTTGGTAGATTATGCTGGTAAAAAACTTCCCACAAAGCTCAGACCTTGTCAGTTATGATTATCGATAAATGGAACAATGCAACGACATCTTCCTTTAACTCTGCACCTTGCCCACTTTTAATTGTTGTAGGATTAAGTTCATTCCATATGATTCTCTCACTGTAATTACACAAGAGAAAAATCAAGTGAGGAAGATTTATGTTGAAGCCAAAAACATACACTACATTAACTTTGGTAAATATTTATTAAATAACACCTCCTACAAGTTCTTTGGAAAGAGAGAATAAAATAAAATCCAAACAAAACCTGCGACAAATAAAGGTACCTACCATATATTAGTAGCAATGAATAACGAAACACTAGACTCCAATCCATAACCTTTAAGGAGTATTTTGTCCAAACGTATCGCTATTATACCATCAAAAAAGAGATGGACAATATTGAGGATGGCATTTCCAAGTCCAAAGTTTATGATGTCACCATACATTCCAGAAAACACATACAAAACTGCCTCACCTATTGTGATGATCAAAACACCAAGTAATTTATGAGCCCCATTACTACAACAAAACCACCATATGCCATGACCTAAAAAGTAAAGAAGAGAAAATGAAAAAGATAAATATTTTGTCTTTGATAACAATAATTTATGAGTTGGTGACATTAAATGCAATGTGATGCCATAAAAAGGCTCAAAATATTCAATGAATTAGTTGCAATTATGAAATAATTGATTGAGGATTCTAAATGAACCCATAGGTAACTCAAAACTACTCTATTGGGAGACTAATAAGAAATCACAAAACTAGCACATTGACATAAAACTCAAAATCAATGTCATGTAATTAAAAATAGCAAGAATATTTACAATAGTGCCATGTCTTCACGAACACTATTATACACCTCAATTATTTTGGATCCTACCAAAAGTTGCATTTCTAAGCCCAAGGTAACAATTGGGGTAATACCAATTTCCATAACATTTCCCAAATTAGAAGCCAGAATTACACACATCCAATATAACGGATCTGCAACTGATTGCATACTAAAAGCATGAAAAGGGAGATTATAGTGTAAATAACTTTCTCTTGGAAGGAAACTTTTCTTTTAGTTGTCTAGACTTCAGGCAACCTTGAAAGGAATGGTATCACAAGATGAAGCACTCGAAACCCACTGCTTGACATTTTTCCTTTACTGAAGAGCAGTCCAAAATATCAAACCCGTTCACCCACTGGAATGATGTAATAAACATTACCACCCATTGGAACATATTGACCACTTGATGACTATTCAAGCTCATTCCACTGGCCCAACATATTAACAAGGAAGTTTCCAATGTACTTTTTGTAAGCAAATGAAAAACAATAGAAAATTCACATTATACACATGCCAAATATAAACGGAGTTGTGTGGATACATATTCCAAATAAATGCATTTTGCAGATTTCCTAAAAGAATAAATGCAAATATACGTGGGAAATGGCATACAAATATGAAACAAGAGCTGACTACAGAATAATTGGCATGTTTTTGGTATAGAATAACTTCATAGGATATGGCCCCTCTTGATCATGTGCATTCTTTGACCTCATAGGAAAAATAACAAAAAAACCTTGGAAGTTTATGACAATCAGAAAAAACAAAATTGTGGCAAGTAGGTTGTTGACATTTGGTATATTTTTTCATTAAATAACTTCCCACAGAACTCAAACCTTGTTAGTTCTAT
Organism: Pseudotsuga menziesii; assembly: GCA_001517045.1. Taxonomy (NCBI): domain Eukaryota; kingdom Viridiplantae; phylum Streptophyta; class Pinopsida; order Pinales; family Pinaceae; genus Pseudotsuga; species Pseudotsuga menziesii. The sequence continues at coordinate 161,433 of LPNX010604747.1, read as the reverse complement.
TTATAAACAAATGGAACAATACAATGATAGTTGCATTGAACCCTGTACCTCACCCATTATTAACTATTGTAGGACTAAATGTCGTCCATATGATGCTCTAACTACAATTGCACAAGAGAAAAATCAATTGAGCAACAACCAAAACAAAAGCTACCTGAACTTTGATAAATACCACCTCTTACAAGTTATTTGAAAAGTGACAAGAAAATAAAAGCCAAACAAAGCTTGCTATAGAAAAAAGTACCTACCATATATTAGTATCAATGAGTAATGAAATGGCAGACCCCAATCCATAACATTTTTGGAGTAATTAATCCACGCATATCATAACAGGACAATAATAAGAAAGGAACATCCATCTCCAGGGTCTATGATGTCACCATACATTCTAGACCACACATTTTCTTGAAGTTGGTTGTAGAACCTGTACTCACTAAAGAGAATTCAATGAAGGGGGGTGATTATATCATATAGGAGTGGATACTTTTCTTATAAGCATGTTAAATGAAAGTGGAACTCACTATTTCCATAGATGAGAGAGAGTGTTGAGCTTGCAAAGACCAAGAGTCACCTTGTTTCGACGGTACACAAGTAAATCAAGAATCTACTACCCTCGTCAACCTATGGGTAGTACTATTAATCATACTCATCAAATAATCAATGCATCTAACGCAACACCAATAAAATGAAGTACACAATCATATAGTATATCATCATGGCATGGCATAGCAGGATAATGACATGTGTCACATTATCATCACATCATCTCATCAAAATAAGGCATGATAGCAGCAAAGATAGGCCTCAATAATCTAGAATGCATATACATTGAAGCAAAAATATACGTGAAAAAGTATTCCTGCAAAATGTGGAATAATAGGCACAGATAAACCTATTTAAAGGTCCTATTTGTAGTTGTATTAATCATTCATTTTTACTCTAGTATTAGTATTCTTATTTCAAACATGATATTTTTTTATTAAACAAGTTTATACGCTTATGTTTCACATTCAAAACCTTTTTGCCTCCTTCACCTTCTAAACAACCTCAACTTCTTGACTTTGAGGATTTAAGACTGTCTCTCTTTTTGGCAGGCTTCTATTGGATGGTCATAATCTTGATCCACCTAGCACTTAGAGGCCACATTTTCTTAATATATACTTGCTTCAAATTTTCTCTGAAGAGTTGTAGGATAATTTTTCCTATTTGTCCTCTAGTACTGTTATGTAATGAAAATTTGAGCACATGTAGGTACTGATTTTTATTTTGAACCTTATATGGTGAC